>CM053769.1:178963439-179052813 GCA_028658325.1 Potorous gilbertii
TGATAGAAGAGAGGGCAGATTGGTGATATGGGAAATTAGAATGCTCAGTGTACTGGGGTAGGGGTAGGGGACAAATAGGGAGAAAATTTTGGAACCCAAAATTTTGTGAAAATGAATGTAAAAAGTTAAATAAATTTATATTAAAAAAATTTAAAAAGAAATATTCCATCGTGATTGGTCAACTCACTGTTCCTCAGACTCTCCACCCCATTTCATTCTGTATATTCTTGTAAGCTCTCCCCATGGGCCAAGAACACACTCTCTCCTTACCTCTATTCCTAAAATCCTTAGCTTTCTTCAAGGCTCTCTTCACATTGCATCTCCTTCCCAAAGATCTTCCTCTCCCTCCAGGAGAAACTAGAGGAGGTCATCCTAAAATTACCTTCCATTTACTTAGATGTGTAGAAAGGCTGTTTCCCCTCAAGTAAGGTCCTTGGAGTCAAGGACTCGGTAAATTTTTGCCTTCGTATCTTTAGCATCTAACACTCTATCTTTTACACAATAGGCACTTAATAATTTTTGGTGTTGAACTGAATTAAATTTTCTTATAGTTTTTTTACCTGCGAAACTATAGTTGATGTTAAGAAAAAGTGATGTAAAATGGACAATAAGATTATAGCCCACTTATAAGCATTACAAGCTAACTGTACTTACATGGCTTAATAAAGTTTGCCTGAAAGCACTAATATAGGCAAAGTAACATATTTTCTGAATAGCAAGGCTCTTACCATTATTATTCAACAATTTTGATACCTGTCTATGATTTAAAACGCCCAATCTGCATGAAATTAAGAAATTCCCTGTGGTCTTGAACAAGCAATATTTTTTCTACATTAAAATGCTTCCTGATGATGATGTCGTTGATAATGATGGTGATAAGGGACAGTGTGGTACAGTGGAAAGAATTCAGAAACTAAAGTCAAGAAAACAGTTTTCAAGTTCGGATTTCAGATACTTATTAGCTGTGGAGCTAAGTGCAAGCTCCTTAGAGTCTTAATTGTAAAATTAGAATAATAAAATTTATATGATCTACCTTCCTGGATGGATGAGCTTTGTAAACCTTAAAATGCTATGTAAATGTTTATTATTCTTATTAATGTTCTGGAAAAAGAGCTGGCTTGGAAATCAGGCAAGGCCTAGATTTAAATCTTGCCTGTCACATGGACTCTGCATGACTCTGGGCAAGTAAGTAACCTGACATTACCGAGCCCCAGCTTCCCGATCCATAAGTATCTGTCACAGAGATTTCACAAAGTTGTTGTGAGCATCACTAAATACACAGCATCTGGCAAACCTTCAAGTACTTTATAATTATTAGTTATTATCAAAATTACCCAAATATATTGAGTAACAAAACAGTTCAGGACAGTGATGTGGCCAGTGAACAGAACACTGGGCTTGGAGTCAGGAATTCATTTTGGGAGTTCCACTGCAGCCTCAGACACTTACTAGCTGTGCGACCCTGTTGGCCTCAGTTCCTCAACTGTAACATGAGCTGGAGAAGAAAGTGGCACACTACCCCAGTATCTGTGACCCCATATGGGGTCACAAACAGTCGGACATAACTGAAACGATTCAACAACAAAATAGAACAGTTCAAGAAAACATCATTCATAAAAAAAGTTAATCCTGTGGATTGATCTTCAGTTATTATTAGAAGGCTAACAACTCTAATGGAGGTTTCTAGGTGGCTAGAGCGATGGCTGGGAGTCAGGAAGACCTGAGTTCAAATCCAGCCTCAAATACTCACTAGCTATGAACCTGGGCAAGTCACTTAACTGCTGTTTGCCCTAATCCACGGAAAAACCAAATGACAAGTCACTTCGGTATTTTTGCTAAGAAAGCCCCACGGTGCACAGGGTTGCCAAGAGTCGGACACATTAAAGGAATGAACAACCACCACCACGATAAAAACTTGGACAATCTAATTACATACAATATTGCAGTACATCTCAAACTAGGAAAAGTATGTAACTACCTTAGGCTTAGAAACATGGCTTTAAACACATCCTTGGGGGCACATTAACTAAAACAAACAGTGACAGCTTTTTGAACCTCTATCTTCTTTTTGTTTCTTAATGGGGAAATAACTTTGCTCAAACCACATATATTGAAATACTTGATGCTATTACCTTTGTTATTTTCTTCTCTAAATGGGTGAATTTAGGAAACAAATGACAGGGATCTCCAAAGAGAAGGTCCCCAGGATCAACTAAACAAACTCTATTTGGCTATTTAGAGGAAGTGAGAAGGAAGGGAGGAGGCTGAAGAATTAATTAAATATGGCTCAGAATTGGAAGAGGGCATTAATTTTTAACACATTCATTCATTCATTTGATTTTTTTTTCTTAAGAAGGAGAGGCCTGTAGACATTTGATGAAAACTTTTCTAAAAACTAGAAAAAATATTCTAGTTGCCAACTATCACTCTTGTCCTAAACCGAATCAAAAACTTATTGGCTCTGACTGACATTGCAAGATATCGTAATATGTTATCCTGGAAGCTGCAAAATCTCAATCCCCATACTATCAGAGGACCTACTGAAAGAAGGGAACTTAAGGCAATTGGAGTTACACTTATTGAGAGTATCAGTAGGCTGTTCTGGAAATGTAGCTTAAAAATGATTTTTAAGGACAGAATAGATTCATTAGTTTAGAGACTGATTAGGTACAATCATTTCTAGAAATACACAAAAACAAATAAAAAGTGTTAAGGGTGTATAAGATGACACATTATTACTTTCATATATTTAGCACATTAAATAAAGTTCAAGTGTTTTTGTTTTTTTACTAAAATAGATATCAAAAATCTGTTGATAGCAAAACGCTCATTTTAGGATTAGCCTATCACTATGTCATAGAAATAAAATGAAACCTCCTTAGGTAAACACTATGATCAAATATCAAATCTCCTATTTAAGTGTCACATAATTATTAATGTTTTATGCACTATAAAGTTCAACAGCTCAAAAGAGTGGTATTGTAGGTATTGTAGACTAGAAACACCTAGCCAAATTTCAGAGTTGAAACAGTTCTGTGTTTATTTAGAGTTTATACTCCACCGAATTCTAAAAAGGGTTTGAGAGGAGTTGCATTCAGACACATACAAAACAAAACAATTTAGCTGTACAGATATACTCTATTAGCCTGCACTTTCAAAAACATGCTTGCTAAATTAAAATACTGCAAAATATATCTAGGAAGAACCATGGATTGTGATGCTGCCTACATATTTCGACATGTCTAACAAGTTTCAACCTCCCCCCTAGTGTCAAGGGCGGAGGCAATCAGACACACCCCTGATGAGAGGTGGCCGTCTTGCCCTCTGGTCAAATAATTTTGAGACTAGTTTCAAGGTGAGTAATGGCATTGAAGAACTGCATTTTGAGCTTCACTAGGTTCCATGCTTCTGGAATAGATTTGGGAACTAGAACTGAAAGAATTTATATTCAAACTGAGATTTTAATGAAGCTTTTTTAAAGGACTTTACAGCAGTATTTCCCAAACTGATTGGGAAAGAAAATACTTTGGGGCTTGAAACGCAGGGATGGGACAAAATCATCTCCTTCAAAAATAAACAGTGAGATATGGTGAAACAGTGTGCAAATGTAAGGTGTCACGGTCCACGCCAGAGGAGGTGGGGCTTCAATTGCATTAGCCAGGGTCAAGGTTATGAAATAGACAGAGCCCAAGTGTTTATAAATATAAACCTCAAAGCTGGGGTCAGAGCTGCATGTTCTTTCTTCATCAGCTCCTCCTCCTTTCTCCTGGTCTCAATCTCTCCCCCTCCTCCTCTCTGTTTTTTTTTCTCTCTGTGTCTGTGTCTTTCTCTCTGTCTCTTTTGAAGGGGGACGAATAGGAATGTGTAGGGAAGGAGTCGTTAGAAAACTAAAGGAAGGTGCCTGGGATGCACCGTGTGGACATTTATACTTGAGGTGAAAGTTACAGACAAAGTTGGGTGGGGATAGGAGTCAGGGGGCTGTGCTGAGTTGAGAAGGAAAGAGGAAAGAAATACAAATTTATAGAGCATCTACTATGTGCCAAGTGCTTTTAGAAATATCTCATGTGACCCTCATAATGACCCTGGAAGGTAGCTGCTACTATTATCCCCACTGGGGATTCTTATCCCCATGAGGAAACTGAGGTAGACGGAAGTTAAGTGCCTTGCCCGAGTTCACAAGGCTATGAAGGGTCTGAGATTAGATTTGAATTCAATTCTTCCTGGCTCCAGGACCAGCAGTCTTTCTACTGCACCACCACCCAGGAAGAGGATGGGATAAAAGAATCAGATTTAGAGATAGAAAGGACTTTAAAGATCACTGAATCTAACTCCCTCATTTTACAGACCAAGAAACAGAGATAGAGCAACTTGTGCATAGGCACACAGCAACTAAATATCTGGGGCAGAATATGAACTCAGGTGTTCCTGACTCTACACTCAGCACTGTGGTGGACAGCCCCTTTCAAAGACTCATTCACACATTCAATAAACATTTATAAAGTACCTACTCTGTGCCAGGCACTACCTTAAGCACTGAGGATACAAAAAAGGGCAAAAGGTAGTCCTGACCCTCCCAGAGCTTACTTTATATCAGCAGAGCTCCAGGGAACACAGTTTAGGCAATGCCAGCTCCAAGATTATTTATTTCATTGTTTTAAGCAGCATTCTTAAGAGAATTAATAAATAAAATAGCTGAAACTAAACAGCACTTTTAAAGTTTACAAAACACTGTACGTATATTTTCCCAAGTGAGCCTCACAGTAAGAGCTACTCTAGGTGCTACTGTTCTCATTTTGCAGATGGGAAACTGAGGTTCAGAAAGGGCTTAAATGAGTTGCCCACCACAATGAAGGTGCTAATGTCTGAGGCAAGATTGGAAGCCAAGATTTTCTAACTTCAGGTAAAGCACTATCTCCACTAAGCCAGGCTGAAGGGGCTATTAAGCATGTCAAAGTAACTCACACTAAGAAATAGTCACTTTTTAATTACCTATAGCAAATCACAACCTATGACAAAGGAGACTAAAATGCCCCCAAATGTGAACGGCAAACACATGTGGCACTACAGACATCTATCAACCACCACAAAAGCTGCAAAGAGAATGGCTAGGCTGACAATTTTTTTCTGTATCTTTCTCATGTGTTACCTTTCACCTCTTCTGTATTTATAGTATATTTATATGTTGTCTTACTCATTGGAATGTAAGTTCCTTGAGGACAGAGACCATTTTTGCCTATTCCCAGCTCTTAGCATAGTCCCTGGACATAGCAGATGCTTAAAAAATGCTTGTTCATCGATTAGTTGAAACAGGAAAATATATCCCATAGGGCCAACAGTACCATTCTTTGTGTTATGAATGCAACAATGAAGAATCAAAAAAAGGAGAGACTAGAGGCAGGTACACATTTTACAAGCAGAAGAACTTTTTGGAATCTGCTCCCTTTGACCAAAGTCGATGCATTTATTCATTGAATTGGAAATATGTGATGACCAATGATAAATTAGGACAATTAATTAACTGGGACCTTTCTTGTATTCTGGATCTAGATTCACATAGACATGGAATTCAAGGTGCTCCAATGGCTCCTAAAACTACACCTCCAAGGAGTTCTTCTCTTAGGTCCAGCCCTAATCCACTTGTTCTTTCCCTAAACATTGTGTGGCTGCTAATATTTACTGATCAAAATGAAATAATGTTTGTAAGGCTCTTAGCACAGAGCCTGGCACATAATAGGAGCTAAATAAATGTTTATTCCCTCCTCCACTGATATGCCATACTATAACAGCTTTCTGTCTTCTAGCATAATCACTAATCATGAACACAGTTAGGGTCATGTTAATAAATGTTTAAGGCTCCATATAATATTTTAAAATATTTTGTTCACATTTAGACATTGAAAGCTCCTATCCTACCAGTACAACTGTATTGATTAATGGGAATGACAGCTAATTTGATTGCCTTGTGTTAGCTTGTATTCCTTCCTTAATAAATAAAACCTAAACTATGACATTATTCCCCTTTAAGGAGTTTTTTTCCCACAGACTAACATTAAAACCTAAGAAAGAACATGAATGACAATTTTCAGCTCCGTTGGCTGAACATCAAGAAATCATGTCATACAGTTTTACCTGACAGACATATTTGTTCTTCCATTTGCTCCACACACATCGACTGTTTTGCATCAGCTCCTAAACGACACAGAAAAACAAAGGAGAGGAGAATTGTTTGCTCTATACACAAATACATACATACATATGTACATGCATGCACAGTGTCATTATCAGTTAAAGTGCTTCTGATTTTCAAGCCGAGGAGATTAGCATTTCACACAAACAAAGATGCATCTGTTTGGAAACTGCTCATTGGACAAAAGCAAAGTTATCATCACCTGAAGGACTGATCCTTTATGGAAATTAAAACTGCTGAAAGAAGTTTACAACAAAGATTGTTTGTTGTCAGTCTTAAAACTTTGGGAAAGGTACCTCCAACTCTTTGAGAGTGTCTCTAAGTTTTTCTGGACGTCGATTCTTGAGTATCCAAGGATAATGTCGTGCTAGCAAACAAAACATGGAATGCATTTAGATACATGTGAATTTTTTTTTAAATCGATACAGAAAAACATTCTGCTCACTAACTGAAATAGATTATAAAATTGAAAATGAATATATATATATATATATATATATATATATATAATTGAGATGAAATAGGCTTCATGTCAAATGTTAACCTTTTGAAAAGCTTCATTATAGGAACCAGATTTTAACAAGTAATGATATCAGTAACTAAAATTTTATAATGGCAAGTACATATTTGGTCTTCAGAGGCAATGGGTAAATTTCCCAAATCCAAGAATTGAGTTCATTAAGATACAAGTATCTGTTTCTTTCTTAAAATTTAATTAAGTTTAGACAAATGGAAAATTCAAGGCAAAAATTATCATTTCAGAGTTTTAAATACATTATTTTCATATAATAAAGGAGATAATTAATGAATACAACTATCATGTGTGTACTTATTTTTAATAAATGCAAAACTGGGATTAATTGAAAACGTGGTATCAAAAGTTGGACTTATACCCAACCAGAAAAATCAACAGCTTAGGATAAGCCAGATTTAAATGGAAAATGACAAAGTTAGAAACGTTCTTATGCTTAAACAAGTTAACTTTCTTAAGCAGTATTTTTAAATATTTAAAAATCTCTAAGGCCCAGTTTGTCTTAAAAGCATTTATTTTAAAAATGAAATCCAGCTATAAGAAACACACATTTAAAAATTATAAACATCAAGGAACTAAAATCAATTTGGTTAAAAAGCAGCAATTAATACATGTTAAATACATTATGATGCTATATATTTAGTATAAAAATGGATAAAAATATTCTCTATTCACCTAGTTATGATTCTAAATAACAGGGTGGTAGAGTTACATAGTCAATTGTTTATCTTTTCTAAATCAATTTTATTCTAAGTATAATAAACTTGAATATGTGATGCAGTCAATATTAAATTTTTTGGAAAGTTGGATATTGGCAGCCCCTCCATTCTAAATGAGAGCAAAGTAAGTTTCAGGTATTTTTATTTTTCAAAATTTTATTATTACAACTGTATTTACTATAATGTACAATCATTAAACTGTATTACTATATAATTAGAAAGCATATATTTTAAGATTTGTGTGAATATAGAGATGTTAAATTTTAATAGTACTCAGTATAAAACATTCTCTATGAAAGTAAAAGTCAACAAATTCATGTCATGAGTATAGTTAATAGGTTTATTATTATGTTTATATAAAATATAAAATAAATATAAAACAGACCTACTCAAACTTTGGTAAGGCATAGGTTTTAATTGACTAAATCAGTGAGATCTAAGACATGATTTTTATTAATGTTTTCTTTCATTAAAGCAATAAAAATCTGTGAACATAAAACAAAAAATTATTCTAGGAGGAGAAATATCTTTGTGTATAAAGCTGGATGTTATTTAATAATTCTGTCAGAAACATGAGCAACAACAAAATGTGACAATTTTGTAGCGGTTCTTTAAAAAAACATAAAAGATGCTTACATTCTGCCAATTGCAGCTTCTCTTCTAAGTAACCATGATCTGTTAGTAAAACTATCGGGGAGGGAAAAGCAGGAAAAGTTTAGTAGTCCACTTTACAATTTTTGCCATGAAATTACGACAAAGATTTTAAAATTATTATAAAGTAAACACAAATCTACAGAGAAGACAGCTTTGTTTTCACTTCACCGAGAGATATCTTAAATTTGTAGTGAAAGAAGGCTTATTCAGGACAACAGGTGGGCCAATATTCCTGAGCCTCCAATCTCATCAGATAGTGAAGTGAGCTGCAACTGAATCCTGACCAGAAGCTGAGTCAGTCTGTCAACAGAACTATGGAAACAACATATTAACCACCAAGCTAAGCACTTGGGATGCCCACACAAGCTCTACCTTAACCTGGACTGAAACAGGAAGTAACTCTAGCTGGAAAGACCTTTTGGCCCATCATGAAACTTCTAGGATTAACAGGATTAATCAGATAAAGAAAATTGATCATTCACTCAGAAATGCCAATTTCAGATACCAGGTGAGGATTCAGGAGCACAGCATAGGTATAGTCTTATGCGTTTATGATGCCCTCTACTGGGATATCAATTAATAGAAGTGACTGGACAGTCCAGCAATCAGTCTGATCAATATAAAAATATAAGTTTTTCATGCTATCTCACATTTAAAAAGATTACATTATATGAAAAACATATTAACTTTGAGATTTTGTAAGTAAATAGAGTAGACTTTTCCTGAATGAGCCATCCCCAGAGATAATATGGATGGTGTTCTAAAGTTTTCATTTTTTTTATCATCTAGGATATTTAATTTAAATTTTAATAGTATATTTAATTAAAATAGTTAATAGTTTACCTGATTCTTTCTTCTCATAATACTGGTAGATTCCAATGTCTCTGTCTGAATAATGAGAAGAAATAACATTAAGTTATGGTAAACAGCTTTTGAGGGGAAAAAAACTAAGTCAGACTAGATTTGGGAGGGAAATTCCAGAAGAAAACCCAAGAAAAAATTTCTAACCAGCCAATTAAGAACGAAGACAAGTGACTGGAGAGAATGCTGGTTGGGGTTGAGATCCTCCTTGCTCTAGTGCAGTTCAGGATTCCTGGATCCATACTAATTCTGTCCCATAGCAGATTGAATACCTCAGGGAAGGCGCACCAGCAATGTGGTCATCCAGATATTCATAGCCAGTTTGTTGAAGGAATGGCAGGCGGCATAGTAGGGAATAAACTTCCAAGGGTTGCCTTGGATTAAGGAGAACGAACTTCCAATGGTCACTCAAATTAGGATCTACTGCTATAGATCTAACTACAGAACTGACTGGGATGGGGTTGTTTTGAAGGGTGAGTTAATATTTCTCAAGCATTTGATTATCTCAAACTTTAATGACAGAAAAGCAGATTAACTTTAGAGATGCATTTCTTTCATATATATGGGTATATCTTCTTCCATTCAACTCATGTACTGAAATAAGCAGCTTGTGTTTTCTTTCAGGTAACCTAAGTCGTCCTTCCCCAGTGACAAAAGGACTACTGCTAATGTACTTGAGAGCAGTGTGGACTGCCCCCTAGTGACCAAATGCAACTTTGACAGCTTTTCTCTCATCAAACTAGAGCAGTTATTTGTACTTAGGCTGTCCCCTTCAACACACAATCATACTTGTATGTTGAATGAAGCAATTTATTTCCATTTGCTTAAATTTTTAAAGTATTTTTATTCCAAAGAGTTTAAAACTCCACATCCTGTACTTTTGCCTAAGCTATAATATGAAAGTCTAGAAATGTAGCAAGCAGAGAGTCTCCAATACTCTGACATCTGAATTACAGTACTTGAAACTAAGCCAAATTCCCACTTCCAAATACTAGGTCTCTGGCATAAGGCTAAGCAAAGCCACTACCTCAAAACCAATCATTTACTTCGACTCAATTAGAACTACCCAGGTCACAGACAGCCCTAGGAACTCCAGCTCCTTCTAAACAGCTATTTATACAGCTGCAGTCTTAGATGAGAAAAGTATTTTAGGTTTTGAGAACAAACTAAGTCCAGAACAGTCTACTTGTACATACTTGCCCTGCAGCTGATGACCAAATCCAGAGACAGTACCAGTTCTAGGTACAAACACCATTATGAGTTCTGTGTACCACAGCTAACAGAATGTCTCTCAGTCTGTGAAACTTTTCTATCACTTCTAAAGAATCATAAATGAGCAATATGCCTTGTAGACTTTACATACAATTTCAATGTTTCTTTCCATAGAGAGAAAAAAAACCCTTATTTTCCCATATTTCTTTGAAATACAGCCTTTAGTGTCCTTCAGATAATGCTGGATTCCATTCTCATACTGTTGTTACATGAACTTGGAAAAGTTCCTAAACAGTTCCACATATGGCTTTCTCTATTTACACACAGGTGCTAATAATATGCCTCTCTATTTACCTCACTTAGCCTGCTAAGAATATAGGGACATTATGTTAATATCACTGTTTGGGCTTTCCATGAAAGCATGATGAATCACAACATTAACTACATCTCTAGTACATCGTCTTATCCAAGTAAGTTTGATTTTGCAGATTGTATACAATAAAATGTGGAGGCTTTCTCAACCACTAGCTTGCACTGCATCAGTCAACACTTCATTCTAATTGGTTAGTAACACGTAAATCCTAGCAACAGATGAATAATATTTTAATTAAAATTAATTTTAATTTAATGAGGAAGCTGAATGACAGGAAACATTCTTCAGAAAATTTAATCTTAATGGAATTATCTTTTTAAATTCAGCTCTTAGCTCTAAGGTACATTGTCATCAGCATCCACCAGCAAAAAACAGCAAGAGCATACATTCATCTTTTCGAAACCCCAGGCTGAAATGTCTTACTGAAAATCCTTACGTTAAGTGGCTTCAGTACCACAAATATCTACATCTCAATTTAATACTTCTATGTTTTAGCAGACATTCAATTTCGGCTTTCTGAATGCTTATATGTGTATGTGTATGTGTGTGTATAAAGACATATAAATTTATTCCTACACAAAAAAGAAACATATCAGTATTAGCTATCTTTTTTTAACTTATTTTTCATACATTAAGAAAAATCATCTTGTCATGAACAAGGTATACATCATATACCTGATACTGTTTTTACTTTATATTCCCAATTAATCAAAAAGGTTGAAACATTTGAGTTTTTAAACATAAGAAAATATGTAAGCACGGATAATTAAAGTTTACATAAAATAACTTGCACTAATATTACTATTGAAGTTGTAAAAGAAGCAATAACTATTGTGGCTTTTTGATGTGGCTTTCACAACAAATAGAGTAGTTCTTAAGTGTGACTACTTTCTCATTTATATGAAACAACAAATGAGATTCATTTGTTTATTTATACTCCAAAAGCCTAATTCCCACAAAAGTAGAAAATAAGAGGAGGAGATAGTTTTACGTCTTTGATATTATGTAAAAATAGTAGTTTTTACATATGGTATTTTACCATTAATGAATCCAAAAGTTTATGATTTTAATTTAAACTCGTATGTTATCTCCCCCAAATAACAGGTAAATAAAGTAAGTTTGCCCTCCTAAAAAGAAAAATCAAAACATCGTTTTTTAGAGGGAAACTCAAAGAATTAAAGAAATAATTTCAAATACTTGTTTCTTAATAGAACATGCTAGAAACCTAGGCTTTATTCTATAACATCGCAAAGCATTTTTTCTACCCAAAACACTGAAAATACTAAGAAAATGAAAGAATGTAATAATAATTAGGTGTCTTCCCTGAAAATGCTTGAAATGTTACTTTAGTATCAAATTACTCGTCTCTTATCAGCTAGCCTACTAATATTAATAAATAACAATTAGCTAATAGGGGAAACTCAGAATACAACTGGAAATGTGTATCTTAAGAACAGAAATAAATCAGTCACAATAAAATTAATTTTCACTACTGAAAATTCTACTCTAATGTAAGTTAAAATAAACACTGCTAATTGAGATCATAAGAAGCAATTCTATAATAATAAGCTAATTTATAAATACTATGAACATATTTTAAATTCAAACGAGTTCACACATGTAAAGCATTTTACAAACATTGAAGTTTATATGAATGCAAGCTATTTCAATATGAAAAAACAATTACTGTTTGATCAGAGTTTCCGGGCTTCAGTATTAATTATTTGTTTTCAATTTTGTTATTTTTCTTTAAAGAAAAATAGGACTGGTCAAGATGACTTACCTTCAATATGTAGGGTATTCTTTAAAGACCAGAGGTGCAATTCAGTCAAGAAGAAAGACATCTGCTGGCAGAAAGAATCTCTGTCCAATAAAATAAAAAAGTTTAAAAGGTGTCAATTAATTTCTTTTGATTACTAATGAAAGTAAAAGTCTCAGAAAGAATCATTTGTTACTAGTAGTATTTGAGAAGCAAAATAAAGTAAAACAGGTAATCGTAATTCTATTGCATTACTATTTATTTTTTCCACAAAGAAGGATGAGTTCTAGCAGAAAAACTGCAAATTGTATTTTTTTCGGATTGTCGTATATAGAAAGGTGGTAGAAGGAATGTTCATATTTTGAATTTTTAATAGATTAGAAACTGATGGCTCTGATTTTTAAAGCTTACTGCATTTGAATTCCATATATGTGTGTATATATATATATATATATATACATATATTCATAATAAGAATCATTTACTATCTCCTAAATACAAGATGGTCCAACTAAAATGAAAGCTGCAAGGTTGTATAGTTACTATTACCTTATTTAAAGCAATACATTTGCTTTAAAGTAAACTGTATGAAACCATATTAGCATTCAGATTAGTTTGTTAATCTGTATGTCATGCTGGATCCAGATACTACTTCCAGCTGCATAAAGAATCATGGTAACAAAATATACTTCCTATATTTACTTCTTGCTCAATAATAAGATCTAATGATAAGTACCTTTCTTAAATAATTTAGCCTCATTAATTTTACAGAATTAGAGGAAAGCCAGACTGAATTTTTGAGTCTTTTAAAGAAAACACAATTTAATTACTTTCAAATAATATATAAATAATCAAAATTTATTTTCCCCTAAGTAGTAAAATCAATGATTTTCAAATCAATTTATGAGTGATTAAAGAATTTTGAAAATTTCTCTATGGAAGTTTTTGGTAGGAGAAAACAATTGCCATCTTCTCTAAGGGAGTGACTAGAACATTAACTGCTTCGTACACACACACACACACACACACACACACACACACACATACACACACACACACACACACACACACACACATATATATATTTATGTACATATACATATATACACATATCTCATTTATCATTATGAATCCAAAAGCTTATGGTCTTGATTTAAACACAAATGTAAAAAAATAGTATTTCTATAGATAAATGACACATAGATACACATACATATACAGAATATATGTTGTGATCCATAAATATATAAATACACACATATGTATATAAAACATTTGCATTGAATTGAGTAGTTCCCCTTTGACCTGTTGATTATTTTACAAATATCTGAAAGTCATATAGAATGCCAAAAATTATGTTTAGTCACAGCTTAAACTTTCTAGTCCACCAACTTTTATTAGCCTAAGAGGAAGAAAAAAGGGTCAAATCTGACCTCTCTCCCTCCCTTCTTTCTTCATTTTATTTCATTTCAATTCAATAAACACTGAATTCTCCAAAGAAATGGAGTTCAATTTATTTATCTCATTGATGGGTAAAAGAACAGAAAAGATGACACAAAGGACCCCAAGTTCCTGAGTAGATCCAAAAGCATTTGGACAAGGACCAATAAAGAGAAGGGAGCAATATTCCCATGGAATACCAGACCATCCAGTCAGAAAAAGGGAAAGGTGAAGATCTTGAAAAACACATCACAAACCTGGGCCAGAAGCATAATATAGTAATAACGGGAACTTGAAACCATCTAGAAATCAGTTTGGCAGAATAGCTACTGACTTCTCGAATTGGAAATTCCATTCTTCAAAATGTAGAAGAATAAATAAAGGGAAGTTATTCTTTATTGAATTCTAAACAATTAGAAAAATGGCACTGAAAGAATTATGAGTGAAAAACAGCTACTCCACCTTTGAAATGGCAACAGAAAAAAAGAGGAAATTAGGCATAGTGTGACATGTACCCTAAGTTCCAGGAGAACAGATTTCAAAGAGTTTAGAGAAAAGATCCTAAAGATTTCATGGTACACATCTCTACAGGGATAGTTCAAGAAGGAAGGGAAACACTCAAGAATGAAATTCTCCCAACACAAACTTTCAATTCCAGGAAGGAAGAAAAGGGTTAGCCATCTGAACAAAGGGGTATGTCTTCAACCAAGAGTTCAGTGGCCATCTCAGATTTTTTTAAAGACAGGTAGAGAAGAGAAAATCAGGGGTAAGTAAACACAAAATAACAAATACAAAACACTGGTACTGTCCATTTAGAATACCTTTTAGGAGTTCTAAATCTCAGAGAATGATTGTTAAGGACAACAAAATTAAGTTTTTTGTTTAGTTTTGCTTGTTTTTAACTGTTCTGAGTAGGCCAAGGAAAGGAAAGAATCACTGCTAATAATGGATGAGACACTGATGACAAATAAAGAAGGAGAAAGAATTACTCAATTGGAAGAGCTGAAAATCATGACCAAAAAATCAGCCTGGCTACTATACTTGAAGAGCTTTGAAATGAAAACTGCTAAGTTCTATTACAATCAGAAGGTAAAATGAAAATAGAATTCACCAGTCACATCCTGAAACCCCAAAATTAAAACTCCAAGGAGCATCATAACCCAGAATCTGGATCTTCCAGGTCAATTAAAAAATAATGCAAACCCAAAAAAGGGTTCAAGTACCAAGGAGCAACCATCAGAATCATATAATAAAACTGCTACTATAAAAAATTAGCAAGCTGGGAATATTATATTCCTAAAGACAAAATGTAAGGGATTACAAACAAAATCTATTTCCTATAGGGGAAAAAACAAACCTTTAATGAAATAAAGGACTTTTAAACATTCCTACTGAAAAGTGCCATTTAACCCTGCTTGCCTCAGTTTTCTATCTGTAAAATGAACAGGAGAAGGAAATGGCAAACCACTCCTGTATCTTTGCCAGGAAAAACCCAAATGGAGTTAGACACAACTGAAACAACTCAACCAAAATGAAAAGGCCAGAACTAAGAAGAAACTCTGAAATGCAGGGATCAAGAGAAACACAGAAAAGTAGGTACATCTGATCAACTGGAAGGGAATATGTGATGATAAACTGTTTACATTCTAATAAGGGAAAAGAAAGTGTGTTCTCTCAGAATGCTACTGTTTTAAGAGTCACATAAAAGAATGTGGATGGCTTTGTTCTACTTTGATGATCTTAGGAGAAGGAATTGAGAGAGAAAGGGAAATATACTAGACAGAAAAGGAAGAGAAAGGGGAGAAATTAACTTTCTCACACTGAGTGTATAAATTGACAATGATACAAACAAGAAAGAAACAAACACTTGGATTTCACATGAACCTCAGTTTCATCAGAATCAAAAGAAGACTGAATGCACACAACCACACATACATTTATACACATACTCACATGAAACATGGTAAAGAGAAGCATCATGGGAGGTGGACCCAAGGTGGCAAACACAGAGACTCACCTGAACTCTACCCCAACCCCTCCAAATACCTTTAAAAAATGACCAAACAAATAATAGAACAGCAGAACCCACAAAAAGACAGAGTGAAACAAATTCCAGCCCAAGACAACTTTGAAGATTAGTAGGAAAGGTCTGTTGCTCCAGAGTGAGACAGGAACATAGTCCGGTGCAGGCCCAGCCAGCACAGATCAGGCCCCCACAAACCAAGAGCAGACATTTGGAACTATTGAATCAGCAAAGGCAGCAGCTTCTTCCAGAGCTCTCCGTCCACAGATGGTAAAGGGGTCCAACCACTGTTCAAAAAGAGATGACAGGGGCCTTTTTGCTAGCACTGAGGCAGAATGCTATGGCTTTGCCCATATTCAGATTTGGACCTCAGTCCTGGGTGGCAACCCCACCCGAGGTGAGGAGGAGCACTAGCATAGCAGAGCTTATGGCCACAGTGGAGGTGGGACCTTCCTCACAGTTATAGTACAGAAAAGAGTATCTGTGGTTGCTCACAGACCAAAGTACAGGCCAGAAGGGCAGTAAACACACCTCTCCTTAGATCATATCACCTTGGAAGAAATAAAAATTGTTACAAATCCCTAGAAGTATCTCCAAAAACTGCTGCCCCAAATCCCTGAAGCTGGGACAATGCACCCTCCACCCTGGGAACAGAGACCTACTTTAACAAAAAACTAAAAGTCAAGTAATAGGCTGGAAAATGAGCCATCAATGTGGAAAAAAAAACTGAGTGTAGAAAGTTACTATGGTGACAAGAAAGATCAAAACACACTCAGAAGGAGACAACAAAGTCAAAGCTCCTATATCCAAAGCCTCCAAGAAACATATTAATTGGTCTTAAGCCATGGAGGAGCTCAAAAAGGATTCTGAAAATCAAATAAGAGAGGTAGAGGAAAATTAGGAAGATAAATGAGAGTGATGCATAAAAAATGAGTCAACAGCTTGGGAAAAGAGACACAAAAAATATTGAAGAAAATAACGCCTTAAAAAACAGACTAAGACAATTGGTAAAAGAGGTCCAAAAACTCAGTGAGGAAAAGAATGCCTTGAAAAGCAGAACTGGCCAAATGGAAAAGTAGGTCCAAAAGTTCACTGAAGAAAATAATTCCTTAAAAATTAGAATAGAGCAAATGAAAGTTATTGACTTTATGAGAAATCAAGAAATGATAACACAAAATCAAAAGAAAAAATAGAAGACAATATGAAACATCTCACTGGAAAAACAAATGACATGGAAAATAGATCCAAGAGAAATAATTTTATAATTAGTGAACTATCTGAAAGACATGACCAAAAAACAAAAAGATCCTAGACATCATCTTTCAAGAAATTATCAAGGAAAACTGCCCTGATGTTCTAGAATGAGAGGGTAAAAAAGATATTGAAAGAATTCATTGATCACTTCCTAAAAGAGACCCCAAAATAAAAACTTCCAGAAATATTAGAGATAAATTCCAAAATTCCTAGGTCAAGGAAAAAATATTACAAGAAGACAGAAATAAACAATTCATGTATGGTGGAGCCACAGTCAGGATAATACAAAATTCAGCAGCTTCTACATGAAAGGACCAGGGGGCTTGGAATATGATATTCCAGATGGTAAAGGTGCTAGAATTATAAACGAAGAATCACCTACTCAGCAAAACTCAGTATAAACCTTCAGGGGAAAAATAGATATTCAATGAGATAGAGGACTTTCAAGCATTATTGATGAAAAGACCAGAAGTGAATTTGATTTCAAATAAAAGACTCAAGAGAAGCATAAAAAGGTAAACAGGAAAGTGAAATCATGAGGGATTTAATAAATTTAAACTGTTTACATTTCTATATGGGAAGATAACATTTGTAACTCATAAGACCTTTCTCATTATTAGGGTTGTTAGAAGGAGCACATCTAGACAGAAGCACAGGGATGATACCTAAAAAAATAAAATTAAGGGGTGAGAGAGAGGAATGTACTGGGAGAAAGAGAAAGGGAGAGGTAGAATGGGGTAAATTATCTCATATAAAAGAGGCAAGAAAAAGTTGTTACAGTGGAGGGGAAGAAAGAAGACTTAAGGGAAAGTGAGTGAACCTCACCCTCACAAGAATTGGCTCAAAGTGGGAATAACATGCACATGCAATTGGATACAGTAATCTATCTTACTCTATAGGAAAGTAGGAGGGGGAAGGGGATAAGAGAAATGGGGTTTTAGAAGAAAGGACATATTGAGGATGGCAGGAGTCAGAAGCAAAACACTTTTGAGAAGGGACAGGGTGAAAAGAGAGAAGAGAATAAATAAATGGGGGCAGGGAATAGGATGGAGGGAAATACAGTTAGAAATAATAACTATGAAAAAAAAATTTTGAAGCAAGTTTCTTTGATAAAGGCCACATTTTGCAAACATATAAAGAATTGAGTCATTCATATATAAAAATAAGTCATTCCCCAATTGATAAATCATCAAAGAGATATGTTCAGTTTTCAAATGATGTAATCAAAGCTATCTATAGCCATATGAAAAAATATGCTAACTCACTAATGATTTGAGAAATGCAAATTAAACAATTCTGAGGTACTACCTCATACTACTAGATTAACTAATAGGACAGAAGGGGAAAATGACAAATGTTGGAGCGGATGTGGGAAAAATCGGACACTGTTTGTGGAGTTGTGAACTGATTCAACCTCTCTATAGAGCTATTTGGAACTATGCCCAAAGGGCTATAGAGCTGTGCATACTCTTTGACCTAGCAGTGCAACTACTAGGTCTATATCCAAAAAGAGATTTAAAAAAAGGAAAAGAACCTATATGTACAAAAATATTTATAGTAGTTCTTTTCTGGGGGCAAAGAATTAGAAATTGAAGGGATGCCCATCAACTGGGGAATGGCTGAACAAGTTGTGGCATGGAATACAATACAATACTATTGTATTATAAGAAATGATGAGCACGAAACTCTCAGAAAATCCTGGAAAGACTTCCATGGGCTGATGTCAAGTGAAATGTACTGTTTGCAAAGTAACAGCAATACTGTGTAATGATCAGCTGTGAGTGACTTTGACCTATTCTCAGCAATATAACCTTCAAAGACAACTTTGAAGGAATTAGGACAAAAGATGCTATTCATCTTTAGAGAAAGAACTGATGATCTCCAAAGACAGATTGAAGCATATTTTTTTTACTTTATTTTTCTTGAGTGTTTTATCTATATTTTCTTTCACAACATGACTATTATGGATATGTTTTATATGACTACACATGTATAACCAATATCCAATTGCTTGCCTTCTCAATGAGTGGGGTTGGGGAAGGAGGATAGGAGAGAATTTGGAACTCAAAGCTTTAAAAATGAATGTTAAAAATGTTTTTACATATAACTTCAGAAAAATAAAATACTAAACAATTAAAAAGAAGAAAAGAAAAGCAGTCTGCTCAATATGGAAATCGGCAGGAACAAGAAGAGGACAGGATGAAAAAGAAGAATAGGATAGATTAAGGGAGGCACAAGCAAAACAAACCTCAATATTAGAAGATTAATTGTGAAGGAGAAATTAAAAGAAAAAAGCAAACGAATATTAAAAACCTATGATCAACATTGAGGCAAAGGGAAGAGAAGAGGGGAAAAATATTTCTTCAATTATAGATCACTAGTGCTAAGGAAATTCTTTATTTTATCTCCATTTTCTTTGAAAAGAGGGGGACATGAAACAAAGAAAGAGAAAGTGCACAAAACTGAATGAAATGCACAACTAACAACAAAAACTAAATGTAAATGGGATGAACTTACCCACAAAATTTAAAAGAATGTCAGAATGTATTAGAAGGCTGACTATAATAACATGCTTATAAGAAACATACTTAAAATGTACAAATTCACAGAGTTAAAAAAATTGACAAGCAAATTATATAATGTTTGAGGTCGAGGGTTAACAAATTATAGTCTGTGGGCCAAATTCAACACAAAATATTCCTTTTATTGACCATAACATAATAAAATTATGATAAAAGATCATTTAATAAATGAGTGAATTAACTAGGGAACAAATAATTGAATCCCAAAAAATTGATGTGTCAAAGAACAAATCACAAACAAAAATTTCATCAAAGAAAATGACAACAATGATACAAAATACCAAATTTTATAGTATTCAGCTAAAGTATTCCTGAGGGAAAACTCTGCAATTATTCATATACGAAGAGAGCAATAACAAATCAATAAATTAGTAATGCAATAAAAAAACACTAAAAAAAATGTAAGCCCAAATATCAAAGTAGAAATTCTGAAAATGAAAGCAGATTAATGAAATTCAAAGAAAAGAAACCCCACTGAATTTGTAAAGAAAAATAAAAACTACCATTAGCTTTTTTTAACTAATAAAGTCAGCTAGTCTGATTGAAAAGGGGAGAGGAAAAATAGACTATCAAAAATTAAAAAGAACAATTTACAACCACCAAAGATATAATAAAGGAAACTATTAGAAACTATTTTTTTCAATCATATACCAACAAAACAATTAATAATTCAGAAAAAATGGATAGATATTTATAAGTCAAGTCAACAAACATTTGCTAAACTCTTACTCAAGGCATTCTGCTACTAAAATATCCAGATTAATGGAACAAGAAATAAAGCATTGAAATAATACAATATCATGAAAAAATTGAACACATCATAAATGAACTCTCAAGGGGTGAGGGAGAATAGGGAAAGTTGGACTTACGAATGAAATCTATCAAACATTCAAAGAATAATTCCAGTATCACATAAAGTTTGCATACAGAAGAATAGAATTGATCCTTTGAGACTCAAACGAATATGGTCTTGATACTTAAATCTGGGAGAGATAAAGCAGAGAAATAAAACTATAGATCAATGCCCCTAATAAAATAAAAAAGCAAAAATATAAGATAAAATATGAGCAAGGGAGTTACAACAACATATTAAAGATATCATACATTATCATCAGATTGGATTTCTACCAGGAATGCAAAGTTGTTTTAATATAAGGAAACCTATAATTGGACCATATAATAGACCATATTAATAAGAAAATAATAAAACCCATAAGATTAGATCAATAGATGCTGAAAAGACTTTTGACAAAAATCTAATGCCCAATTCTGATAAAACACCAAGAAGTATAGGACTAAACACACCCTTAATAGCTATCTAAAACCAAGAGCCAATATTATATGTAATGGAAAAATATTAGAGGTTTTTTCTGGAAGATCAGAGGTAAAGTTGTCCATTATCAACATTACTCTTTAACAGTGCTAAAAATGCTAATTATATCCATACAGTAGAAAAACAAATCTAGAGAATAAACAAACATAAACAAAGAAGACACAAAACTATCACTTTTTCCAGGTGATTTGATGATTTTATCTAGAGAACCCAAAAGATGTAATTAAAAAAAACAAATGAAATAATAACTTTAGCAGAGTTTCAGGATATAAAATCAATCCACATAAACCATAAGCACTTCTGTATATTAACAACAAAATCCAGGAGAAAGAGATAGAGAAATTTCATTCAAAATAACTATAAAATATACAAAATATTTGGAAGTTTATCATAACATATAAGAACTGTAAGAATATAACAACATGCTCTGTACAGAAATAAGAAATGTTAAAATAATTGGAGAAATATTAATTGCTCAGTGGTAGGCCACTACAATTTAATAAAAATGATGCCTAAATTAAGGCATTCAAAAAATCAATTACCAAACAATCAAAGGATTAATTTATAGGGTTAAAAACATGATGATAAAATTCAACTGGAGAAAAATCAAGACTGTGGAGGGAAATCATGAAAAAAACTGGGAGAGGAAAGAAATACGAGATATACTGGAAAGCAATAATCATTAAAACTATTTGGTTTTAATTTAAAATAGAGGCTAATCAGTAGAACTGATTAGGTACCTAACATACAGAAGCAAATGAACATAGTGGCATAATGTTCAATTAATTCAGAGGACATAGATACTGGAATAAGGACTCACTGTTCAACAAAAACTCATGTATGTGTGTGTGTGTGTATGTGTCCTTCATTGCTGAAGAAAACCATACCGTCAGAGAAATGATGACATGACTTGCACTTTGACTTTGTTTTGAGTGAGGGAGGGCTGTGCAGGTCACCAGCCTCACTTCTCCTCCAGAGTCATCTGAATCCAGTGACCAGATATGCATCAGGTTGACTGGAGATGACCCAGGGTGAGGCAGTTGGGGTTAAGTGACTTGCCCAAGGTCACACAGCTAGTGAGTGTCAAGTATCTGAGATGAGATTTGAACTCAGGTCCTCCTGACTCCTGCACTGTTGCTCTATCCACTGCACCACCTGGCTTCCCCATCAAAAAACTCATGGGAAAACTGGAAAGTAGTCTAGCAGAAATTAGGGAAGAATTTAGAAATTAGAACAATATCTCAAACCACATACGAATTTACCTCACAACATATGGCTACATAATAGATGGGAGGGTAAGGGAACCAGCATTTATTAGGTACCTACTATGTTCCAGGCATTGTCCTAAGTGCTTACAAATATATTATCTCATTTGATCGTTACAACAACCTTGGAAGCCGGTGCTATTAGCTTGGTATGTAACAGGTACTACAAAGACACTTATCATCGTTATTATTAGGATTATCTTCATCTTATGATTTAGGAAGACAGCTAAGGGGTTGCCCAGAGGTGCACGACTGGTAAAAGGCCACATTTTAATTCGGATCTTCCACTCATTGTACCCCCCAGCTACCTCTACAGATTATATGCCAAAACAAGTTCCAAACATGACTTAGATATTTTAAAAGGCAGGGGTGGGGGTGGGCAGGGAGAACCACATCATAGACAAATTAGAAGAACAAGGAATGATTCCTTTTCCCACTCTGGTTAGGAGAGGAGTTCAGGATAAAGAGCATCACAAAAGACGAGACAATTCAGATAACAGAATTTAAAAGTTTCTACACCAAGAACAAATACAGTTAAAATTGGAAGAAAAACAAAACAAATGGGGAAAATTTTGTAGCAAATTTCTCTATGAAGAGTTTTATATCCAAGATACACAAGAAATGGATTCAATTTTATAAGAAAAAGAGCCATTTCCCAATAAACGACTGGTCAAATGTCATAAAGGGTAGTTTTCTTTTAGGTTTTTTTTCTTAAGCACTTATTAAGCCTCTAGAATATACCAGGCACAGTGCCAGGCTCTGGGTACACAAATACAAATAATGAAAATTATTCTCAAGGAGTTTCTATTCTGAGGGGGCAGGGAGAGAAGAAAATATGCACATACAAGTATATACAAACGAAATAAAAGATAGGAGTGTAGGAAGGGCATTATCAGCAGGAAGAGATGAAGAAAGGTTTCAAGCAGAAGGTGATTTTTGAGCTGAATCTTGAAGGCACTGATGGATTCTGTAAGGCATAAGTGAAGGAAGAGTATATGTCAAGAATAAGAGGTAGTCAGTGCAAAAGCGGAGAAGTGGAAGTAGAGCATCTCAGAAACAGAAAAGGTGAGGTTTTGCTAGATGTTGCTGGAGAATGGGAAGGAGACCGATGCTTAATAAGACTGGAAAGGTAGTTTGGGGCCAAGCTGTAAATGGTGTTAAGTGCCAGACAAAGGTGTTTTATATTTGATTCCAGAGGCAATAAGGAGCAAGCTGAATTGATTGAGGAGAGCGCTATGATCAGATCTGAACTTAAGAACAAGAATTTTGGCAGCTGTGTGGAATCTGGATTAGAGTGGATAGAAACCTGAGATAAAGATATCGATGACAAAATGATGAAAACTTAAAGATACAAAATTAATATTATTAAGTTTGGCCCCGTAGGAAAGATACCCCTTCCTCCCACTTTGCAGGAGTTTGGGGATCATGGCTGTGGAACACTGCGCATAACAGCAGACTTTTTTGAATCATTGATTAGCTTTACTTAACTTTTTATTTTTGTTCTTAATTATAAGGGATGAACATATTGAGTTTGGGATATCTTATGGTACATCCAGTTTAAAAGGCTTAGTAGGCAGTTAATGGAGCCAGATGAGGATTTAGAACAAAGACCAAAGCTGGAAATAGAGACCGGAGAAATATCTGCCTAGAGATGACAGTAAGAACTAATGGGAATGGATGGGGTCAATCAGTGAGAAACTGTATAGAGAAAGGAAGGCCAGGACCGAGCCTTCGGGTATTCTCAGAGCAGGGTCAGGTAGGTGATGGCACAACAAAAGGATGCTAAGGAATAGTCAAATACATAGGAGAAACGAGAAAAGAGTATTTCAAAATTCCAAAGAGGACAGAATATCCAGGAGAGGTTGATCAATAAATGAATGGATGAAAATGCACAGAGTTAAAATAAGGGAGAGCAGATTAAAGGTGGCAATAGTCAGAAGCAAAACAGATTTTTGAGGAGGGGCGGAGTAAAAAGAGAGAGACAGAAGGATAAACAAGAAAAAATAGCCTGGGGCGAAATACACAATTAGTAATTTTAATGGAGAATGTGAATGTGCACTTACCCACAAAATGTAGCAAATAGCAGAATGGATGAGAAGCAAAAATCTCACTCTTTACAAGAAACACACAAAGTTAAAATAAGGGACTGGAGCAGAATCTATGTATTGTTAATGTCTTTTTGCTAAATTTGGAGATCTTTACCATCCAATAACAGGCCCAAGGGACCTGCTTAAATCACAGTGAAGTCCTATGGTGGGAGGGGCTTGCTGAACTGGTGGAATGAACTGCTGGAGCAGAACAGGGAGGAAGTAAGTGAGAGTATTTAGAGCAGAGTGAGAGAGAGGACTGGGCAGGCAGAGAGACAGGATTGTGAGTGTTTGTTGTGGGGAATGTTTGGGGATGGAGGTATCCCTTGCAGTGTTAATGCATAGTGACTTCTTTGTTGGGATTTGGTTTTTGGTGTCTGAATAAACGTTTTTCTTCTGCCTTCTATATGGAGAGTCTGTTATAGTTTGTGATTCAGAAGTACGCCGGCACATTCATAGTCACTATTGGTGTTGTGATACGTTGGTGATACAATCTATTATGCTTAAACTGATATAAAAAAAAAATAAAACAGGGATAGAGATTATGAAATCAGACAAAACAAAAGCAAAAAGCAGACTTAGTTAAAAGAGATAAGGAGAAAACTACATTTTGCTAATAGATATCACAGACCATGAAGTAATATCAATATTAAACATATACAGCATGTACCAAATGGCATACCATCCAAATTCTTAAAGGAAAAGTTAAATAAGTCACAGGATAAAAAAGACAATAAGACTACACTAGTAATGGACCTTAATTTTCCCTCTCAGAACTAGAAAATCTAATCATAATAAATAAGAAAGAAGTTAAGGAGACAGAATTTTAGAAAAGTTGGATAGGATAGACCTCTGGAAAAAATGGAATAGAAATAAAAAGAAGTATGCCTTTTCTCAGCTGCACATAGAGCCTTGACAAAAAATGGCCATATTGTCAAAGCATAAAAACTTCACAAACAGATGCAAAAAAAAAAAAGCAGAAATACTAAATTCACCCTTTTAAGATTACCAAGTAATAAAAACTGCATTCAATAAAGGGCTTTTAAAGTGTGAGTTAAAAATAATTGAAAACTAAATGATCTAATCCTAAAGAATGTAGATCAAAGAAGAAATCACAGAAACAAGCAATAATTGCATTAAAGAGAATGACAACAATGACACAACATACCACAATCGGTGGGATAAGTCAAAGCAATACTTGGGGGAAATTTTATATCTTTAAACACTTAAATCAATAAAAAAGAGAAAATGTATATCAACAAATTGGGCATGCAATTAAAAAAATAGAAAAAGAATTTAACTTACCTGTAATACATTCAGCTCTCAAATCTATGGATAAGGGAAGAATATATGACCAAAAAAGAGACTGTGCAAATTTTTTAACACAATGAAGTCAAAATTATCCATTTTATATCCTGTAATGGTCTCTACCAAAACCAACGTGGCCAAAATTATAAGGAAAGCAGAAAACTCAGAAAAAAAATAAATTATTACAGTAAATTTCTCTCTGATGAAGACTTTATTTCTCAAATATAGAGAGAACTTAGTCAATTTATAAGAATGCGAGTCATTCCTCAGTGGTCAAAGGATACAAAAAGGCATTTTTTTAGATGAAGAAATCAACGCTATCTGTAGTCATGAAAAAAATGGTCTAACTCATTACTGATATGAGAACGAAAATGAAAACAACTCGGAGGTGCTACTACCTCACATAGAAAAGGTGTGCAGGGAAGAGCTTTTACAGCGGAGGGAGAAGTGGGCAACACTTAAACCTTTCTCTCCTTGTGAGCGACTCAACGAAAGAATCATATCCACACTGAACTGGGGATAGAAATCTATCCTACCCAGCAAGGACGCGGGAGGGGAAGGGGATAAGAGAATGAGGCAGTGGTAACATAAAGGGAGTCCTTTAAGGCACGTAATGGAACAAAACAGATTTTGAGGAGGGGAATCCTGAACATCAAAGGAGAGATTAATAAAACTAAAAATAAAAAACCCATGAAATTAATAAATACAACTAGGAGCTGGGTTCATAAAAAATAATAGATAAATCACTGGTTAACTTGATTTTAAAAAGAAAGAAAACCAAATTACCAGTATCAAAACTGAAAAGGTGAATGGTACCAACAATGGTCAAAGGATATGAACAGGCAGTTTTCAGATAAAGAAATCAAAACTATCTATAGTCATGTGAAAAAATTGTCTAAAATATTATTGATTAGAGAATGCAAATGAAGACAACTCTGAGATACCACCTCATACCTGTCAGATTGGCTAACATGACAGAAAAAGAAGATGACAAATGTTAGAAGGGATGTGGAAAAATTGGGACACTAGTGCACTGTTGGTGGAGTTATGAAGTGATCCAACCATTCTGAAGAGAAATTTGGAACTATGCCAAAAGGGCTATAAAACTGTATATACTCCTTAACCCGGTAATATCACTACTAGTCCTGTATCCCAAAAAGATCAAAGAAAAAGGAAAGGATCTATTTGTACAAAAATGTTTACACCAGCTCTTTCTGTGGTAGAAAAGAAGTGGAAAATGAGGGGATGTTGGAGAATGCTGAATAAGCTGTGGTATGTGATTGTGATGGAATACTATTGTTCTATAAGAAGTAACAAGCAGAATGGTTTCAGAAAGACATGAACTGATGCAAAGTAAAGCAAGCAGAACCAGGAAAACATTTTACAACATTTTACAAACATTTTACAAAGTAACATCAATATGCTACAATGATCAACTGTGAATGACTTAGCTATTGTGATCAATACAATGATCAAAGGCAGTTCTGAAGGACTTATGATGAAAAATGCTATCTGCACCCAGAGAAAGAACTGACAAGAGTCTGAATGCAAATTTAAAGCATATTTTTTTCACTTTCTTTCCCTTTAAGTTTTTTTCTTGCAATATGGATAATATGAAAATATGTTGTACATAATTTCACATATATAATTGATGTTACATTTATTGACTTCAAAATGGGTGGGGATGAGTGGGAGGGAAAGAATTGGGAACTCAAAAACTTTTTAAATGTTAAAAATAAATTAATAATAACTTTAACAAAATAAATACAAAAACGTACTGAGAAGGGAACAGAAGGAAAACCAGAAGAATAATCAATAATTAAGAATGCTTTGAAAGTAACTTGTTGAATCTGTAATATTCAAATTTATAAATTTTACAAGAAATACAAGTTGCAGATAAGAGGGGATCACAAAATCATGTACAGTGTAAATGCCCATTTTATATTTGGTGTTTAACTTCTGAATAAAAAAAAGAAATCAGTGTAGTTACATTGTAATTCTCTCCCTCTGTCTCTGTCTCTCTCTCTCTCACTCACTCACTCATTCACCAAAAAATGGTATTATTTAGCTTGAACATCCACTTTATCAGAGTTGATTGTATATGACTTTTGATTGCTGGTAATATTATATACAACATGCTGTACACACTAAAAGAACTTCTAAAAGAGCAATTCCAAAAAATATTTTGAGAAAATGGCAGTGTCACTGAAATAAGTTCTAACCTCCTAGATGACTCTTATAAATGTGTTAACAGTCATCTGATAGCATTTCTTATTTGATAAGATTTTTTGTTGTTTTGGTTTTTTTTTTAGTATTGGTCATCTTAAACATCTGTATGCTCAAATTTACGCATGCATTTGCACAATACTTCTCAGCCTTTAAAAATCATTTTACACCAATTAAGTCTTTTAATCAAATGATTATGTACTGCACATCCACTGTGCCATGCAAAATAATTATCTGTTCATTTTCCTTGAACCCTTATTAAATGCTAATTACAAGCAAAAAATTATTTGAGGCACAGTGATAAAAAGAAAAATGTGAAGATAGTCTCTAATCTCAAGTAGCTGACAATCTACTAAAGGTATGCAAGTGCAGTCCCAAGGAAATAAAAAGTGAGTTCAGGAATGAGAAAGCACTAACTAGGGGATCGTGGAAGGTACCCAGTGAAAGTCACAATAAGCTGAATATTAATAGGAAGAAAAAGATGCAATGTGACCAGGATAAAATGCATTCCACTTCGGGGAAAAAGTTTGTGTGAAAGCACAGAAGATGGACATGAACCCTGATGGTCTCAAAAAGGTCACAGTCTGATAGGAGGTGTAAAACACACATAAAACAATAAGAAAATGATTGGGTACAACAGGAATTCAAATAAAGAAGAACACAGCATAGGCTAGAAGTAGGAGGGCTAAGTTAGGCGAGTTTTCTACTTAGCTGCCAATAAAAATTCACCTAACTTCATAAAGCAGATGAAATTTGAGCTAGCCTTGAAAAGTAGACCTGCATGGATGGAAAGAGAACCGTGAAACAACCTGGAAGATAATTTCTGAAACCCTAAGTCTTTCTAATTTTGAGTCCTATTTTTGACAAATAATTTATCAAAATCTCATCTCTGTTTTGTAACGAGAATAAGAAATCTTTGTCTAATATGCATCGCTACCATACTATTTGTTTCACCAGAGTGAAAGTGACTTTAATAATGAAAAGGAAAAAATCCTAGAATCTCAGGGTTTAGCTGCCACTAAAGGACAAGCAGAATCAAAATCCAAAGATTCATTATACTGTACTATTATCAGAAGAATTGGAGTTCAAGTTTTTAAAAAGATACTTATTTTATTTTATAACCTTACTAATAATGACAACGCAGTAATAATTAACGATAATACAATGGCATTAATATTATCATAAGAAAATTCATGGCACATATCATTGTCTAGGGAATTTAAATAAAGAATCAACCCAAAGAGCAATAGAAAGGCACATGGAGGTCCTTGGCAGCTAGGTCCCATAGTGGATAGAGTGCTGGGCTTGAAGTCAAGAAGACATGAGTGCAAATCTAGCCTCAGATACCTACTAGCAGGGCGACCCTGGGCAAGTCATTTAACCTTAACTGTCAATTGAGAGTAACAGCGCCTACCTTATGGGGTTGTTGTGAGGATCAAATGAACTAATATTTATAAAGCACTCTCAAAATGGATATGCTAACTACCTTGATTTACTTAAGTCCCCCAATTATCCAGGTCATAGAGAAGGTATGAGGATTAGCTATATTTTCTAAGATACAGGGCTGCTTGACATAAAGTCAGCTGGATGTGCAGAAAAATCAGTAACTCTGAAGTCAATTAAGCTTATACCAGCTTTAAAGTAGACCCTGGGGACATCCCATCTTCAGAGACTCCCCTAACTGTTGGTTATGGGACTCTAAGACATATCCTGTTTTATGGTTTGTGGAGACATCCCCTTATCTTATCGTTGGTGTTCAAGCCTCGATTGCCTGGACTGCTTATCACCAAGAATGCCTTCAGATTTGTGTATCTAAGGGCCACAACTCTGACATGAGGAATTCTGTACGTCCCTTGTTTCCTAGATCTCCTCCTCCCCTTGGTAACAGGGTCCTCCTGCCTCATCCCCTTCTAAGACCTGCCAATTCCCACCTTTTGCCTCAACTCCCTGCCTTCCTTTCCAACTCCCCTTCAAACAGATGCGGACCTTGTTTCACTGTTTCAGCTTGCAAATTTCTTCCCAGATAATAAATGCATTTATAATCTCTGTAAGCTGTGATCAGGCTCCGGTTCATTCCAGGTTCCCCTTTTCAGAGCTAGGGTTTCTTCTGTTTTAACAGTTCGAAGGATTTTTGTTTTAATTTAACAGCACTTAGTATAGTGCCTGGTATATAAATCACCATCATTATCATTATCAGGGAAAATCAGTTGTTCTGATAAATATCAGGCCACTGGACCCAAACGGTTCAGGATAAAAAAGTGAGGTCGGTGACCTTGCACAGCCCTCCCTCCCCCAAAACAAAATCAACTGCAAGTCATGTCTTCATCTTGATGCCATGGTCCTCTTGGAGAACAAAGAACAAACACAACCACAATAATATCTTACTAACAAAGAACTGCAGAAGAGAAGTAGTACAAAGGATTTCACCAGGAGGATGTTGACCAAGAAAAGAAAGAACTGAAAACAGCAAGCAATAAAATCTCATACCATCATCTCTCAGGACACCAAGTACTAACCCAGGGGAGGCATCTTGTCATCTGCCTTGCTACTACATGCAGCTACCACCCTGCCTCTTTCCAGACATACTTTCCACCTATTCCTCTTAATCTGGGAATAATTATCGGTTCAACATTACCATCACTACCCAAAAGGATAAGACGACCTGCTGTACCAGGTACATGTACAATCCTTGTGACTGCCAAAATTAAAATTTTGTTTCTTGGTCATCATCTTTGCATATGCATTTTATCCACCTATTAGACTATTAATTCCTTGAAGGCAGGGACAGTTATTTTGATTTTGTTTTTTTTACAATTGATAATACAAATATCTTTGTATTCTTAGTACCTAGCACAGTGCCATGAAAAGGGTAGGCATTTAATAAATGTTCAATCATTCATTCATAAACAAAAGTCAACCTACTGGTCCACTGCTACCTATAAAATGACAAGATGTCCAAAGAAAGGCCTCTCCCCAGAACACTGACAGCACTGGGAAGATGTGGCAAGACTTGAACTTTGGTTGCAATCTGCATCATTAGGGGAAGCGCCCATATCAGTAAGACCATATAGCCATCCAAGTATTTGTGATATTAGCCTACACTTACACAATGCTTTTAAGACGTGTAAAACATTAGACACATAATCTGCCTTATCTGATTTTCACAGTGTATCAGTAAGATAAGTATTACATAGATTAGTGCCCTTATGTTACAGATAAGAAAAGTGAGGCTCAGAAGTTAAGTGACTTGCCTATGATCACGCAGCTAGTAAATGGTGGGGAAGGAATGAGATGGAATCCTCTCCTGTCTCCAATACCAGTACTCTTTCCATCATGCCATCTTCAAGTATCTACATCCAGAGTTGTATAAAAGGACAGACTAAGGAATATATATGTCCACTAGACAGTGAGACAGTCAGGGAACCAAATCAACACCTTCCCACGCATCACATAACCTGTCATTTATTAAACTGCAATTGTCATTTTGAAAAAAAAATGAAAACATTCAATGTCCTTTACCTTGTTAATGGACTAGCATAAGTTTTTAAAAGAATGCTGGCCATTTTTTGGTTCTGAAAACTTGTCTGAAGAAAGCAGTCAAGACTGAGCTTGTAGTATTCCACTATTGTATTAATGGATAAGTGTTTGTTTTGAAAAAGAAAAATAGAGGAGTTTGGGAGAGAGGCTGGGTTCTTCATTCTGTTGTGGGGGGGATTAGATGACGAGTGGTTCCATACAGAGGTGTGTCTCCATTAACAAAAGAAGCAAGTGAAAATGCTGCACCACTCAATGGGTTTGAACTAAGTGTGCTTTTCCCATAATAAGAACAATACACATGATTCATAACTAGAACTTGAACAGAGTCTGCTGAAATGTGTGCTGTTGCCCAATTGTTTGCAGTTTTCTTCTTTATAATGTAATCTCTCCTTCTTTTCAGAGATGTGTCACAATAGTATGTACCCAATTAATGAACATACAGAAAGGTGAATGCAACAGTTTGAAAATATGGAAGTAGAGATAAGAAAGTAGATAAAGAATGGGAATAAAAATACTAAGATATTATCTCACATTTATTTTTAATTGTTTTTAAAACAGAATTATTCTTTTTAAAAGTCTTAAAGGTTTCTACTCAATAAAGTAGCTGATTACAATATTAATACAATTTACTGCATTACAAAATCACTACAATAACTTGTAGCATAAAATTACTACAATAAAGTAGGAGGTTTAGAACATAGGACTTTGGAGACATCTCAGATCTCAATATTCAAATTTCATGAGGAAATAAATGGAGAAGCACTAAAACTCTCCAAGTAGTTTCATTATTATCTGAATTCTCTATGACTGTGATTTAGACTGTGTCTTATATTAGTTCATAGTTTCAGGACAATATAAATGAGAGGAAATTGGAAATCTTTAGTAAAATGTAAGTACTACTTTTCCTCCTTTCAATAAGATCTCATTTAAGGGTGTGGCCTATGTTCAAAATAAAACTCGACCTTGAAAGACTGCTACAAACTTAAATGTATTATTCTTAAGGTGTTAAGGAACTGTGAAATGACTAAAACTTTGGAAACTTGCTTTTTAGAAAACAAAACCCAGTTTTTTTCATTTGAAAACATCGGGGTTATATTCAGTCATTTCTAACATTCCTTCCAGCGCCAAAACTATCTATGATTCTTTGAGGAAAAAAATTAAGAAAAAATGATCAACTAGTGACAAACACAAGGTAAAGCCCATCTCAGTTCCATTATAATGGGGATTCTTAAAGGCTTTGGAAGTGAAGTGAAGATGCTCACAGGTTTTTCCACGCTACAAAAAACTGGAAATAGTGGGGCAACAGACTACATCTGCTTTTCAAGGACCAGCCTTGATGGGTACGAATATACTTATCACCACTTAGATACACAGTTAATGATGAATTTTTTTGCTATGGCAACCCACAGGTGGAAAAAAACCCCCAAAATGGCCCCCCAATCCTAAATTCTTTCCAACTCTTACTGTAGCAATGGTAGCACTGATAAAAAGAATCACAGTTTTCAGACTATCTATAACTATTAACTTCATCGTTGTTACTCTAAATGTGAGATTCTTGGAGGAACTAAATACCCATCAGTCTAGGCATTCTCACTAGAAACAAAAACAAACAAAAAACCCAAAAGGGAGCTGAAAAACAATGATTCACTGATTCTCTTTAAAGAAGCAAATAATGGAGTTGGCAGAGTTGGTTTGATCATACATCCAAAAGCAACAAGAAATACCATCTTATTTGACATTTGGACGTGTATTGCAATGCTTACCCTAGGTAATTGCAAAAAGATAACCATGAAAATAATTATATCTTACATGCTAACAACTATTGCAGATGAAGTAGAAGAAATTATATTAAGAACTTGATAAGGCCCTCCAAATTAAGAAAAAATATACTTTGATATTTAATCATTTCAGTAAAAAATTGGCTATGGGTGAGGATGTGAAATACATACATATTTCTCTCTCCCACAATATACATGTATATGTGTGTATATGTATATATATATATATATATATATATATATATATATATATATATATATATGTATATATTGTGGGAGAGAGAAAGAGAGACAGAGAAGGAGAGAGAGAGAGAGAGAGAGAGAAGGACAGAGAGAGAGAGAGAGAGAGAGAGAGAGAAATGGCTCAGGAGTAAGAAATGAGAAAATACAAAGACTTGTAGACTACACAGAAGCCTTATGAATATATTTTTTAAATTTATTTATTTTTAGTTTTCAACATTCATTTCCTCAAGATTTTGAGGTCTAAATTTTCTCCCCATCTCTCCCCATCCTGACAAGACACTGTGCATTCTGATTACCCCTTCCCCAATCTGCCCTCTTCTATCACACCCTTCCCTTCCCTTATCCCCATCTCCTCTATTTTCTTGTAGGGTGAGATAGATTTCTATACTCCCTTACTTGTATTTCTTATTTCTCAGTTACATACAAAAACAATTCTCAACATTCATTCCTAAAACTTTGAGTTCCAATTTCTCTCCCTTCCTCCCTCCCCACTCATCCCCATTGAGAAGGCAAGCAATTCAATATAGGTTATACATGTGTAGTTATGCAAAAGACTTCCATAAAAGTCATGTTGTGAAAGACTATATTTCCCTCCATCCTCTCCCCTATTTATTCTATTCTCTCTTTTGACCTTGTCCCTCCCCAAAAGTGTTTACTTCTAATTACCCCCTCCTTCCATTTGCCCTCCCTTCTATCATCCCCCCATACTCCACTTATCCCTTTCTCCCCTACTTTCCTGTAATGTAATATGGATTTTCATACCAAATTGAGTGTGCATGTTATTCCCTTCTTAAGCCAAATGTGATGAGAGTTAATTTCACTTTTTCCCTCTCACCTCTCCCTTTTTCCCCTCCATTGAAAAAGCTTTTTCTTGCCTCTTTTATAAGAGATAATTTTCCTCATTCCATTTCTCCCTTTCTCTTCCCTATATTCCTTTCTCACCCCTTAATTTTATTTTTTTAGATATCATCCTTTCCTATTCAATTCACTCTGTCTACATGTTATAATCCCTCCAACTACCCAAATACTGAGAAAAATCTCAAGAGTTACAAATATTATCTTTCCATGTAGGAATGTAAACAGTTCAATTTTAGTAAGTCCCTTATGATTTCTCTTTCCTGTTTACCTTTGCATGCTTCTCTTGATTCTGTGTTTGAAAGTCAAATTTTCTATTCAGCTCTTTTCCAGCTCTTTTCATCAAGAATGTTTGAAAGTCCTCTATTTCATTGAATGACTATTTTTCCGCTGAAGTATTATACTCAGTTTTGCTGGGTAGGTGATTCTTGGTTTTAATCCTAGCTCCTTTGCCTTCTGGAATATCCTATTCCAAGCCCTTCTATCCCTTAGGGTAGACGCTGCTCGATCTTGTGTTATCCTAATTGTATTTCTACAATACTCAAATTTTTACTTTCCTGTTGCTTGCAATATTTCCTCCTTGACCTGGGAACTCTGGAATCTGGCTACAATGTTCCTAGCAGTTTGTCTTTAGGTATCTCTTTCAGGAGGTGATCGGTGGATTCATTCAATCCTTATATTACCCTCTGGTTCTAGAATATCAGTGAGTTTTCCTTGATAATTTCATTAAAGATGATGTCTAGGCTCTTTTTTTTCAGGTAGTCCCATAATTTTTAAATTGTCTCTCCTGGATCTATTTTCCAATGAGATATTTCACATTGATATTTTTTCATTCCTTTAAATGATTTCTTGATTTTTCATAAAGTCATTAGCTTCCATCTGCTCCATTCTAATCTTTAAGGAATTCTTTTCTTCAGTAAGTTTTTGGATCTCCTTTTCCATCTGACCAATTCTGCTTTTTAGGGCATACTTCTCCTTATTGGCCTTTTGGATCTCTTTTGCCACTTGGGTTGGTCTACTTTTTAAAGTGATATTTTCTTCAGCATTTTTTTGGGTCTCCTTTAGCAAGCAGTTGACTCATTTTTCATGATTTTCTTGCATCACTCATTTCTCTGCCCAATTTTTCCTCTACTTCTCTTACTTGATTTTCAAAATCCTTTTTGGGCTTTTCCATGGCCTGAGACCAATTCATATTTTTCTTAGAGGCTTTGGATGGAGGAGCTTTGACTTCATTATCTTCTTTTTTGCATGCTTTGATCTTCCTCATCACCAAAGTATGACTCTACAGTCTGATTCTTTTTCTGGTTTTTGCTCACTTCCCCAGTCATTTACTTGACTTTTGAGCTCTTTGTCAAGGTAGTTCTCTGCTTCTAGGGGAGAGCACAGTGTACTGTCAGCCACATGATCCCCCCACAATCTGTGCACCTAGACTTCTAGAAAGAGTGGCTGCTCTGCTGCTGGCATGGCTGCCTCCTGCCCTCTCTGCTGCCCTGGGGCTGGAGCTGGACCATTCCACTCTCCTACAATGATCCCATAGACTTTTCCCATTTACCTTCCAATTTGTCCTCAGCATTTTAGGGTCATGAAGTCTGGAAACCACCACAGTATGAGACATTCATTCTCCCCAAGGCCTGCTCAGGTCCTGTCTGTGCTGGTGTGGCCCACACTGGACTGAGCCCTGCCTCTAGCATGGTATGATAGACACTTCCCAGAGACCTTCCAGGCTGTGTTGGGCTGGAGATTTGCTTCACTCTATCATTCTGAGGGTTCTGCAGCTCCAGAATTGGTTTAGAGTCATTTTTTACGGTATTTGGCTGGGATTGGTGGGAGTGCTCTAGAAAGTTCATGCTGTTACTCTGCCCAAATATATCTTTTGAGACAAGAACTGGAAGAGGCTGTACCTGGCAATGACTATATAACATAACACATATAATTGTATTTGTAAATTTTATGAAAAGAATAGTGGGAGATTACAACTAGATTATCATATTATTTTATAAAAAAATTAGCAGTGAAGGAAGAAAAGTAATATAAAGAGCCAGTTAAGTAAAGTTATTTTGAAGGTCTTTAAGGTAGAACTAGGAAGAGGAAAGCAAACTGATGGAACTGGAAAAGATATGCAAAAATTTTTTATAGCAAACTCTTTTCAATATCAAGAATAATGAAGTAACCACATTTAGATTTTTACATCATAGCTCTGATGTGCTAAGAAGTGGAAATGGCACTTAAGAAAATAAATCTGGAGAGGGGGAGAGTCAAGATGGCAGAATAACAGCACATACACACTTCAACAAGATCAAGGAAAGTTTTCTTATGCCTACAAATATTCACTATGTATTATTGATGGGCTTTTTTTAGAGGTAGCTTTAGACTCCCTCAAAAGATAAAAGGATTAAAGAAAAACAATCAGAATGAATTTAATGTAACACTATTAGTTTGGAGGATATTCATTTTTTTTGATAAGCCAAGAATCTGACAAAATTAATGAAGTCCGTAGCTCATTACTCGGTTGACACAGCAGATGGTATTTTTTTTTTGACAGGACTAAGTACGAAAAGTTTAAGAGGTCACAGGAGAGATAGGTAAAACTGGATAGGTTTCATACTTCAAAAAACCAAAAACCAACATCTTGGTAAAGATTCCAGAGATCTTTTTGAAAATATGACACAAAGCAAATATAAAGCAAGAGACACAATGTTGGCAAGCAAAATAGACTATCCTACTTAAAGAGACTGTGTTTTGAACACTTCAAGCTACTTATCATGATTATTGATGTCATTCTAAAATTTTATCAGTGTTAAGTTTCCATAAAATAAAAATGTTACAGACCTATTCACAATTCCTATATGCAGAGAACAGGAACTTAAAAGTCTTTTCAGTGAAGAAATGAAAAGTTTTTTTAAAAAAGGAACTATTTATTAATTTTATTTTCATCATATCAGGTCAATTGTCTATATTCAGTGGAATGGAACGCTGAAAGTTCTAACAATTACTGAAAACAATCAGTGACCTTCACCCTTTTCCTCCAGGTAAAAGCAGAAGCCTGGAGGTTTCCTGGGGCTGAAGCTTCCAGCTCAATTCATAAAGTGATCCTTGTATGCTTCTTACCCAAAGGTAAAACCCACAGCTGAGTTTCAGGTCAATTCACCTGGGGGCAAAGTTAACTCCAATTTCCCTGGTTCTGTTTCAAAAAAGGAGAGGTGGTAACTCAAGCAGTGTGGGGCCCCATCATAGCATCCTGTCCCATATCACCTGTTAATACTGCTATTAGAGAAAGGAAATGAACACGAGGAAGCCATAGAGAAGCAGATTCAGATACAAGGATGCGAACTGAAACAAAAACAGCTACAGATTTTAATACCAGATTTAAATTTTTTTTTCATTTTGAACAAATATCATCAAACACAAACATTTCAAATTAAAAGGGAGATTATATAAGAAGCTGGGAATTTCTGCTATGTAGAAGTTTTTTTCCACCAAGTGTAGCTTGAGAATTTGGGGGGAGCATAATTCAAAGTTAACATGGCAATTCCAAGTCTTACTTGTCAATATACCTTTCTGATCTTCCTCCTGCTCTCCTGTTTATTTGTTTAAAGTTTCATTAATATTCTTTCTTGTCTTTTTTTGTTGTTTTAGAAAGATGATCACTCACTATCTCTATCATTCCCCATCTCACTATCACTACCCCTTTCACATTCCCCTTAACTCTAACCTTGATCAACAAAAAAGAAAGATTGTCTCTGCTTGTAACAAAGCCCTCCCTTGTTACAAATTCCCACACTGGCAGGTCTGAAAATGTGTGCTATTCCTCTCATCCATCACCTCTGTATTCTGAAAGCATAACTGCTCGTTGGGTTGATCGCAGTTGTAAAATCTTTCACAGCTGGTTTTCAGAGACATTTACTAAAACACTTAGTAGAATATGTATTTATGAAATATTTTATATGTAGCAGTCACTGTGTTAAGTGCCAGGTATCCAGAAAGGTAAGTCCTGTCCTCAAGGAACTTACATTATATTGACAGAAGAAACATATAAATGGTACTTTAAAATAGCAGGAGGATGGGGTAAAGAGAATATACCTGCATGAGGTCATACTCTCTCCTTGACTTGGTCTGTCTCTGTCTCTCTGTGTATCTCTCTGTGTATCTCTATGCTTCTGTGTCTCTCTGTCTCTCTCTCTCTCTCTCTCTCTCTCTCTCTCTCTTCTGTCTCTCTCTTTCTGTCTCTCTGTCTTCCCCTATCCATGTATGTCAAGTCAGGCAAGTAACCTCACTTCTGAAGGCCTTGGATATCTCACATAGGAAATGTGGGCACTGTACTACATGAATGATGACATTAAGCTCTAACTCTATGAATATAACTTTATTCTAGCCTCACAACAGTGAAGAAGGAGTTGTCAGAAAAATAGTCTAGCATGAGGTTCTTTGGAAAAATTAAATTAGCAGAGAGAACAGGTCAGGGAGAGGAGAGACTGAAGGTAGGGAGATATATTGGGAGCTCATTTAAATAATCTAGTGGAGAGGTAAACAGAGATTAGATTAGCAGTGTCGTAAGTAGCCACAATGGAAAGGAAGGAATGAACCTGAAAGACTTTTAAAAGGAAGAACTGAGATGATGTGGAAGCTAATTAAATATGGGGAATCAGAAAGAAAATGATTTCTAAGTTTCCTAGGTTGGATGAATAAGAGAAGAGAGATATCATTAACGAGGAAGAGATAATTGGGAGGGAATGGAAGGTAAGCAGCACAGGCTCATTACTGAGCCTGAGAACAGAAGTCGCTCAGTTAGAATGCTGGGCCCGGTTAACTCACAGCGAATAAGGAGGCATTAGGCACAGAGGAAAGAGCAGAGAACTCGAGGAAGGAAGAAGGAGCCAAAGAGGTACGAGAAAAAACAAAGGCGACATGCTTCTCTCATGCCAAGGAAATTTTAAGGAAGAGGGGAGGGGGCAATAGAAAAATCACCATCAAATGTTACATAGATTACATTAGCTCTTATCAATATAATCCTATAAAAGTTAATTTTTAGCAAGATCTAGTCTCCTAAAGCCTCAGGAAAAGGTGTGGTCTAGTTAAGGGTCAGAGCCAAAGAACTTGAGTCAGGAATGCCTTCGTTCTAATCCTTCCATGACAAATATGTTCAGTAGCCTTTAGCGATCATTTAACCTGCCTCAACTTCCCTACATGCAAGTATGATGATGATAATATTGACTTTCATGTGTGGAAATGACGTGAGGGTTAGATAATGTTGGGAAAGTCTTCTGAGAGTAAAGAGCACTGAGGGTTATTCATGAGCACTGCACAACTAATGGCCTATAATTCTGTAAATCTTATCCTATAATTTTATTCAAACAACAGTGAGCAAATACTTGATCCAAATTCCTTAATAGAATTTTATTTGGACTCTTATTAGAATGTAGCTAATATATGATTAGCAAAGCATTATCAATAAGCCAACATCTAATATGTTCCAGGAACTGCATTAGGGACAGGGGAATGAAATAAAAAGAATGAAACTCCCTACTCTCAAAGAGTTTACATTCTAATGGGGAAGATAATTAAATATCTAAGTATATATAGAAAAAAACAAATATATATATGCATATATATATATATATATGCTCGTGTGTGTGTGTGAGTGAGTGTGTGTGTGTGTGGAGGGAGACAGAAAGAGAAAGAGAATAAAAACAAGTAAATACAAAATTGTTAAATACACAGTAATTTGCAAGTACTAGTTGGGGGAGGGAGAGAATCAGTCAATAAGTCAAGAAGCCTTTATTAAATACTTTCTATATACCAAACACTTTTCTCAAAAGAAAGGCAAAAACAGGCACTACTTTCAAGGAACCAAATGGGGTAGAAAACATGTGAAAACCTAGCTATGTACAAGATATATAAGGAGTTGACATTAGGTAATCTCAGAGGGAAAGGCACTAATAGTTGAGGTCCCCAGAAGGGCCTCCTAAAGACGGTGAAACTCGTCTGGAAAGAAGCCAGGGAAACTAAGAAGCAGAGGTGAGAGGGCAAGGAGGACAGCCGATACAAAAGCCTAGAAGTGGGAGATGGAGTCTTAAATTCAAGGAACTATTAGTAGGGCAGTGTAGCTGTATCACAGATCGTGTGGAAGGGAGTAAAGTGTAAAAAAAGTGGAAAGATAAGAAGGGACTGGGTTATAAAGAGCTTTAAAGACCAACAAACTTCGTATTTGAGGGGTAATATGGGGCCCCTGGAGCTCATTGAAGGAAGGGAGATGGAGGAAAAGTGACATGACCATACCTATGCTTTAGAAAAATCACTCTGACAGTTGGGCAGAGGATAGAAGGGGCAGCAGGGAGAGAAACTGGTAAGAGGGAAGGAAGATTTGAACTATGATACTGTGTGAGTAGAGAAAAAAGGCTCATTATATATGGGAGATGTGAAGATAAAAAGGAAAAGAGTCAGGAAAGAATTTGATAAGTGGGGTTAGTGAGAGTGAGGGGGGATCATACTGAGTGTGACCTCAGGATATGATCCTGGGTGATTGGGATGGTCTTCCTTGACAATGATAAGGAAGTTTAGAAGAGGAAAGGGTTTGGAGGGAAAGAAAATTAATTATCTATTGGACATATTGATGCCTACAAAACATCTAGTTTCAGATGTCCAAGAAGCATCACTGTAGTTCAGGTGAGAGACCAGACCTGAGTATGTGTATTTGGAAATTATCTATATAAAGGTGATTACTGAACCCATAGGAGCTAATGAGATCACCAAAGAAAAGACAGTACAGAGTAAAGAGATAAGAATGTTCAGGAAAGAGCCTTGGAGGACACCTCCAGTTAGTGGGCATGGTATGCATGATATAGATGAAGAAACAGTAAAGAAAATAAGGATCATGTAGAAGGGGGTGCTTGAGTAAAATACTGAATCAAGACAAGGAGTCTATGAGGGAAAGGTGAAGGGGGTGGTATTCTAGGCATACTTCACAGTTCAAAAACTATGGGAGCTTTTCTTCATAACTTACAAAAAAATAAGAACAACCATAACCAAAAAAAAAATACACTTCTAGTCTGCTAGCCTATTGAAAGGAAACAAGTTCTCAGGTAAGCAAATATAGCATAAAATCAAAATAAATGCAAACTAATTCTTGGGGGCTGGGTACTAACAACTTGGGGAATCAGAAAAGGCTTTTTATAGGATATGGTAATTCATCCTTAAAGATGGATGGTTTCCAAGAGGTAGAAGTGTTTAGCTTGGAGAAGAGAACATTCAGGGAGGACATGATGTCTGTCTTCTAGTACTGAAGGACTCTCATGTGGAGAAGGGATTAAATTTGGCAAACTGTTCTGTTTGGTTCCAGAAAACAGAAGTAAGAGGAAGGGATGAAGGTTGAAAAGAAGTCAACCTCATATCAAGAAAAATGTCCTTAATATTTAAGAAGTCAACCTCACATCAAGAAAAATGTCCTTAATATTTAGAACTTGTACAAAAGTGAAATGGGCGCCTAGGGATATGTAGTAGGTTCACCCTCTATGGAAGTCTTGAAGATGAAACTTGATGGCTACTTGTGAGGTAGGTCATAGTAAAGGTTCTTTTGGTGTATGAGTTGTACTAGAGGGTCACAGATGTGACCTTCCAATGCTCAAATTCTGTGAAAAAGCTACTGTATAAATTCTTTTCTGCTCTCTCTTTGATCTCTTTAGGGTCACTGCCCCAATAGCAGCATTACTGGATAGGTAATTTTTAAATTCCGATTAACATACAAGTCTGAAAAAATGAAGATGAAACATGCTTCTTGCTTCCTGACAAAGAGATAGTGTACTTAAAATGTCAAAGAAGATACACATTTTTAGACATGGCTAATATGGGAATTTGTTTGCTGGACTATACAGCTATGTAGCAAGGGATTTGACTTGTAGGGTTGTTTCTTTTTCCTATTCAATTGAAGAGGGGAGAGTAATGGAAGGGATAGGTTAATAAAAAAAAAAAAACCTGTTACTTGAAAAACTATTAATAAAACCCTTAGAGAATCTTTTAGAAGTGAGAAGTAGACAAAAGGAGGAAAGAGAATGAAGAAATGTATCTAAAAGTCATTTTCTCCTATAATTGTGCAAAACAATTACTGGGAAAGCATTCTGAATTTAATTTAGCCCAATTTCATCTCCACAGTTAATGCTTCACTGAAATGCCATGGACATCTAAGGCTGCTTACTTTAAGGGAATAAGATAATAACTGATATAGTTAAAAAAAATACTAGTCATGGTAATACTACGTCTGAAAGAAGCAGTAGGCTATAGATAGCTACTCTTGAAGAATCTATACAACATACGACTCAAAGGTAAAATGAAATTATAAAGCTTTGCAGATTAAATACATATCACAGTCATCATTCCAAAGTGTAAGTCCCTTGAGTTTTCTGAAATCAATTTTGTCAAAATCTTTTACAAATCTCTTTTTGTACTTAAAATTAGAAAAACAGTTTGCCAGGGTATTATTGAAACTGTTGAACTCATTTAGCTAAATAAATCTAACACATTTAACATAATTTTCTGTACTGTAAGTAGTTCTGACATTTAAACAATTTATCAATGATTCCTATAAATGTGGCCTACTTCTTTCTACGTATTTCATGTGACCAATTAAATTTCACTATTATTTGAAGATCAGTACTGACCTTTGCTTAATCGTTTTCTCGTTTCTTGTTCATTTGAACATCTTGTTTGCTGATATTCATTTTAAATATTTTGCTACACACAGTATTCCATTAATGCAATGGAATTTGCTACACACAGTATTCCATTAATACAAAGAGACTTCTCTCTTTTCTCCCAGTATCATATGAAAGAACTTCAATAGCCTTGCCTCAGCCTTCTTCCTCTTCTCTCCCAACACGGGATTGCATAAACAAACAAAAATCTTTTATTCCTTTGAGGTCTCTTTATAATTTTCAAAAAAGAGGCAGGGGTTCTATAAAAAGGACTTAATTTTCTTTTTTTTTTTTTAGGCTCTCAATCACAGTAATGAAATGACAGGAAAATTAGAAAGATTTGTTTTATAATCATTAAATCTAGATTTTAAAGCCACAAATAAGGATTTATGTTATTCCTGCATATACAAAAAGAAAACCTACTTTGAAGAAAAAAATTAAAACACATTGGATTTCACAAATCACTCCTGAACAATTTGGTAGAAGAAAAGGGAAAACAGAAGCATTCTTATCTGGAGCAATGTTTAAATGTAGAAATATTTTGCCAATTTAGAGTAATTGTTTTTAAAAAGGGTGAGAGGATAGAAATCAAAGACCACAAAAAAAAATTAGCAAGAACAAATAAAAAGAAAGATATTTGTTATTGTTCAATTGTTTTCACTTGCGTCCAATTCTGTGACCCCACTTGGGGTCACCCTACTAGTGGTTGGCCATTTCTTTCTCCAGCTCATTTTACAGATGAGGAACTGAGGCAAAGAGTTAAGTGACTTGCCCAGGGTCACACAACTAGCAAGTATCTGAGGCCACATATGAAACTCCAGAAGATGGATCTTCCTGACTTCATCCTGGCACTCTATTCACTGAGCCACCAAGCTACCACAAGATAGTATTCTTGAAATAGAAGAAAAATAGTATTCTTTTTTAAATAGGAAAAAAAATCTTAATTGCAATTGCCTGAAGTTTTACACCAACACCTCTAGTGCATTTCACGTCAATACTTAGATGACATTTTTATAACATGCAGGAACTGAAAAAAAGTGTTACTTTTAAATGGTAACCAAACCCCATAGTTTTCATTTTATCTTTTTATCAAAGAGAAGACATCTTATTTCTATATTTTGTCTATATTTATTCTCCTTCCTCTCCACTCCTATATACATATATATATATATATATATATATATATATATATATATATATATATCCCTCCATATTATTCCTTTCCTCAGATCTGGATTAATTATCAAGAACCTAGAAAATAACTGCAAAAATTAGTAAATTACTTACAACCTCCATCCTCTTGCTCCCCAAATAGGTTTGTGCTCAACACATCTGTCCCAGTTTGTACCCATCTGGTTAAGTTTTTAAAAGGTGCATCCTTTTATTTTACCCTCTTTAGTTATACATCTACCTTCTGTTCATTCTTCAACTTCAACATGATCACTATTCCCTCATGACAGCACAGTATCAGAGGATGGTAGAGTTATAATGGAACTTGGAAAGTGATCTTACCCACCCTTGAATTTTGAAGATGAGGAATCAAAAGTCCCAGAGAAATGAAAGGACTTGTTTCTCAGCTAATATGAATAAAAGAACATTCCAGCAAAATAACAAAATAGTTGTATTCTAGAAACTTCTCCAAACCCCAAATCTCAAAAGAAAGGAATTATGTAATAGATATAATAGAATTACAGCTAAAAAAATCCTCAAGAGAAAAAGAAAGGTCCTAGACAAAAGGTAAAAACTTTATTAATGAATGAATAAATTGCACTGCTATCCCAAAGAGTAGGCAAATAATCACAAGCCCAAAAAGAAGTTCTTGGAAGAACTTAAACAAGAATTAAAATATCAAATAAGAAAAATTCAGAAAAAATAGAGGGGAAAAAAGCAATACAAGAAAATTATGAAAAGAAAGTTAACCAATTGGAAAAAAAGGTCCAAAATCTTAAGGAAGAAAATCATTCTTTGAAAATTAGAATTGGGTAAGAGGAATCAAATGATGTTCTAAGACACCAAGAAATAATAAAAATAGAAAAACAGAAGAGAATCTCAAACATCTCTTAAGAAAACAAACTGATCTGGTGAACAGATAGTGGAGGGATAATAGAAGAATTGTTGAACTACCTGAAAGCTATGAACAAAAAAGTATCTGGATATTACAAGAAATTATTAAGGAAAATTGCCCTAAGGTTCTAGAGCAAAAGAATAAAGTAGCAATAGAAAAAAATCTACCATTCTCCATGTGAAAGAGATCTGAGGAGGAAAACTTATAGGAATGTCATAACCAAGTTTCAAAGCTTCTAGATTAAGAAAAAAATATTGCTAGCAACAAGAAAAAAAACATTTAAATCCTGTGGAAATATAGTCAAGATTTCACAAGACCTGGCAGCTTCCACTCTAAAAGACATAGGTCTTGGAACATTATGTTTCAAAGAGGAAAAGAGCTGGGGTTGCATCCAAGAATAACTTGGATAAGCAAAGTTGAGTATAATCCTGAATAAAAAAAAGGTCATTTGACAAACTGAAAGACATTCAAGTATTTGTAACAAAAAGACCAGAACATATAGGAAAATTTTATGTAAAAGATATAGAATATAAAGAAAACAATAAAGACTAATTATAAGGCACTCGTTAAGGTCAAACTGTTTACTTATATACAGGAAAATGTTTTCAGTATTCTTAAAACTCATCATTACTAAGGTGACTTGAAAGAAAAGGCTGGGGCTGAGTTGTCTATGATGGAGTGATTTTAAAAAACAAAATTGAGTAAGAAAAGGTAAAAGGGAGCAATTTTATTACAAAAATGGTATGCAGAAGGAAGAACCAATAAGAGGGAGCAAGCGAGGATGGAGGGCTGATAATGTTGGAACTTTATTCTCATCTGGGTTGAAGAGGAAACAACATGTACTTCTGGAAGGGTGGAGAAATCTTTTGAACAAGTTGTGGAATATGGTTGTGATGGAACACTACTGTGCTACAAGAAATGATCAGCTCGTTGATTTTAGAAAGGCATGGAAAGACTTGCACAAATGATAAAGAACAAGGTGAGCAGAGCCAAGAGAACATTGTATACAGTAACAGCAACATTGTTTCAAGAACAACTTTGAGTAACTAAGTCATCTTGACTATTACAAATAAACAAATGAAAAATAAAGGACATATATCCTATCTGCATCCAGAAAAAGAAATAATCAATAAAGTATATATGGAATAATTGTGTGTGTATATATATACATGTTGTTGTCTAACAGTAGCCATCTCTATGGCAGGGGAAAGCAGACAAAAAAATGGGGTAAAAAGAAATTGATGTGGTAACTTTGTGGTATATTGGAGGGAACAGCAAGTTGTACATGGTAGATTTGCAGTTTCATGTCCAATCATCTTTTTTATTGTACTGTTATAGAAATTCTTATTTTGTTCCCTGAATTGAAAATAAAATTTAAAAAAAAAAAGAACTTCAAGAAGGAAGTCCCTCACCAACAGACCAGATAAGGCTATAGGGGACTCTGATATACAATAACCCCTGTCACATAGGTAGGTATCAGTTATATTTTATTTCATGCTTAACAGAAGGCTAACCAGGGACATGGTCCCTAAGGACCCACTTGACTCTATACAAAACAATCACCGAGGCGGACTCCTGCTTTCTGCAACTTGACAAATTCTTCACTTCAACCTGGCCTGCCCTGGCACCACCATCTTCTCCAAGGAGAAAGAGAGAGACAAGGCAAGGCACTGGGGCTCGACTAAATCCGCATCAGAAATACCAACATAAAATCTTGCCATGTGTCTGGCAACTGTTTCTGACAGGCTAAGTAAACTGATTCTTTTCTAGCCCATTTTCTTGTATTGGGTTAGTCATTTCCATTATCCTGATGCCTGCAAGTAGGACAGTTACCAGCAGCCCACATTCAAGATAGGACACGTAGATTCCATAAACATAAATAATCAGAAATACTAAGCACATCCTTTACAAACCATAATGCAATAAAAATAGTAATTAAAACAAGTAACTCAAGTAAAAGATACTGTTCTAGAGACTTGATAATGATATGAATAAGTGGGTCAAAACCACAACACAGAAAGTCTGTTAATATGCATTTTAAAGTGCCTAATAGGTGCCAGGAATTGTGCTAAGTTCTGGGATACAAAGAAGGGCATAAGATAGTCCATGTCCTTGAAGAGTTCATAATGGAAGGGGGAAGACAACATGACAAGTATGTATAGACAAGATAGCTACACACACATACGGGATAAAATGAAGACGATAAACATTAAGGGCATCAGGAAAGGCTTCTTATAGAACACAGGTTCCCCAACTCATTTGGCCTCCCTCTCCTTTTTAAAAAAAATTATTCAGTGTCCCCCTGGAAATCTTTCTTTAATCCTTTCACTTTTTACAAAATTTGCATAATTTTAAATATATATTATATATATATATATTTTTTAAGGTACATCTTAAGTTTAATAATTTATTGTAAATTTGTGTTTTTCCCACACTGAAATTTTGATGATGCAATATTATGTCATAGAACTGTATAGAATCATATCGTAAACAAGTCATTACACATACATATTCCCGCAGATGCATGCTGGACTTCCTGACAATGCAGGACAGGCTCACCTGCCAATAACTGCTTGTTAAGACCTATTGGTGGACTTGACCACTGATGGGTTATAACTTGCATTTTGTGTGTTTATTTGTAAAATAATGTAATCAGTATGACTTTAACTCTGTTACACAACAGATGAAACATGTACGAATGGTTTTTCAAAATTTTCTTCTCTACTTTCCTTATGCTTACCTTATTTTTATTCAATGCACCTCAATTGCCCCCAAGGCTACTACCAGCCCTGCCTCGAATCACTGCAGTGTCCCCCAGAGATATGATAAATATCATATATGATATAGATGTATAGATATATGCATATGTATGCATATGTATATATATATGTATAGATCATATCACTGACATCTCAGGGGAATGAAAGAATTCAACAGATGTGATTGAGCAAATATAATTTCCATTTCAAAAAAAAGGAAAATGGTAAATGCGTGAAATTATTGAATTGAAAAGCTTTATGTTGATACCTGGAAAATTTCTAGATTTAGTAATAGATAATTTGCAAGCCCATAGAAATAAGATATTACATCACTAGGCATCAGCATGAATTAATTAAGAACAAGCAATACCCAATAATCCGAATTTCTGCTTTTGAGATGGCTACTAGACTGATAGACAAAGGGGAATAGTAGAGAAACAACCTGATTTCAGTAAAATACCTGACAAAACCTTTTGTCACATTCTCTAAGCTTGAGTCCATTTTCTGCTGGATTTTGTCTGTGTTATAGATTTTATGGGCATATTTTTGTACCACCTAAATACTGATTTCTACAACCTAATTGTGTCTGGTTGACTGAGAGGTATCAAATTACAATCAGGGTGAGGATAGCTCTAGAAATGACACTCCTCTAGGATACCCCTAGAGTCACAAGGGGACATAACCGTCATGTTCTAGTGATCCTCTCTAGTCAATGTGAACAGGAGCTAGGATAGTGACCCCAGAGCTAGAATTTCAAATGGTAAAATATCATATTCATTCTTATGGCAGAAATAAACTATGCAGAATTTAAATAGAAGGTTATCTACTTACAATTTGAGAAATATCTGATACAGATGTAATCACAAGGAATCAAGTTTCTTTCCACAGCAGTAATATATTTTGATGAAGTACTTTTAATGAAAAGTTGGCTATGTCCCAGATTGAAGGTCTGTAATAGAAAAGCCAAACCATAAATCAGATATTTAAGTCTAAGATAAGTTTACCATATGCAAGTATAAATTTTATAAATGAGATACAAAAAAATAACAAAATCATTTATTAAGAGAGGCTACATAATGGTTAGCATTCCTCTAAAACCCAATATTACCTGTTACATTATACATAGAGCTATATGTAGAAAAAAATTCCTGTACTTAAGGAAATTTTATAGTCTACTTTTATTAGAATATTATTCTAGACTAAGTCTTTTTTTCTTAGAAATTCCAAATTATATTTTAAATAGATTATCTTTTATGATCTATTTAAAGCTGCCACTCCCTCTTACTCAACATACTCCTAAGTATATTGTGGTAGACTTAAATACATCATAAAATTCTAAAAGTGTTGGGAGGGAAATTTGACTTAGTCATCTCACCATCTAGTTGAGCAAATTAAGTACTATATCTCTCACCCTAGGTAAGTTTCAGAAATAACCAAATACGAATCAAGTTGTTTTACATACCAATTTGAAATGATATCTAAAGCAAAATCAACACCCAAATTTTCATATGTTCAAATGAAGAAAATGAGCACTCATGAATCCCACAAGAAACAGTATAAAGCCATCTGGTTGAGGAAGAGATGAAAAAGAAAAAAGAGTTGCAGGATGATACAGTGACAAGATAGTTGGATGTATCCTCAGGAGAGACTTGGGATCAAATCTTGTCTTTGACGCTTACTAATATTATCATAGATAAGTAATTTAACCTCTCTGACCTCAGTTTCCTTTTCTATAAAATGAGGATAATACTACCTGTAGTTCTTCCCTCATAGGGTTGGCATGAGGATCAAATTAGATAATGTATGTAGTCTTTTGTAAGCCTTACAGCATCATATAAATGTCAATTATAATTAAAAAGAGAACGTTGACATAAAGTCAGGCAACACAAATGATCCTGAATGCCACAAAAAGTGCCATCGTATTAAATTTCACTTTCATTTTATTATGGAAGGTTATATCACAATCTACTTCCTTGATTTCACTCTTTGCATCTGATGAACAGCCCACATTTACCAACACCTACAGACTTCAGGTTGAAACTCACATTCTTGAGCTGACAACAGATCCTGTTAACAAATCCATTAATCGTTCATGAGGAGGAACAAAACTACGAGGAAGGAATCAATCAATCAGTCATTTGGTATTTATGAAATACCTCTAATGGTTCTGCGCTAGGGGCTGGAGATACAAGTACAAAGAATGAAAGCATTACTATTGGCAAACAGATGACATTTTAAGTTTATATATACAAGTGCATCTAAAAATATATATATATAGCATGAGTGCAAAGTTAATAAATGTTCAAAGAGGTTAATACAGGGTGGTTAGGGAGGGATCAGGCAAGACTTCATGGTGAAGGGAGTGCCTGAAGTGTACCCTGAAGGAAGAGGAGGACCCATAAGGCAGTGGTGAGGAGCATGGATAGAAAAGCACAGAGAAAGCACATGGGGCATCATGGGGGACAAAGTAAGGGAAGCTTGGCTGGATCTCTGAATCCGAAGTGGGAACTGAAGGTACCTACCACTCTGAAGACAAAGTTCCACATCCCCATATGATAACTAAAAATATCTGCATGGAGTTTGCCAAATGTTAGGTTCCCCCCGCCCCGTTGCCCCCCCTGCTACCCTCCCCCCAGCTGCTTTTAGAAAGTTTGTTTTTGATCATCCTCTAAACTCAGAAAGACTTCAGATACTTAACAGCTGTGTGACCTTGAGCAAGTCACTTCACTATTTGCCTATTTGCTCATCTGTAAAACGGAGAGAATAACAGCACCTAACCCTTAGAGAAGTTTGTGAGGATCCACTGAGATAGTAACCATAAAGCACCAAGCACAGTGCTTGGCACTATATATAGTAACACTATATAAATGTCTGTTATTGTTATAGCTAGCTAAAAGTACTTGGCATACCACTGTTCTTGACTCTTAGGAACATTTGTCATTAGCTATGTATGTATTTTTTGGTTATTTGTTTTCCTTAAGTGCATTTCCCAGTATATCTCTTTTTGATTATAGGTACCTTGAAGGCAGGAATTGTCTGCTTTTCTAATATATCATTATTCTAATTAAGACCTATTCAAACAATGGGTACTTAATGAACGATGTTGACAGATAAGTTAAATTTCTAAATAAGAATTTATAGAATCTATAATTTGAGGGTAAAGGATTTTTTCAAGGAATGAGATGAGGCTTGACAGAACAGGCATTGCCTAGTGCTGCACAAATACCTGGCATACTAAAAGAACAAACTATTCTACTCTCACATTTCTCAGGAAAATGAAGCCCATAATAAAACCTCCACCATTTCATCAGGTGATGATTAAACCACTGAATTGCCTGGAGGGCCATATTTTGGTGAGCCTGAAGTATGCAGAATATTGTAAAGTGAACAGTCATAATGGAAAATACCTACTCACCCCCATTCTACACAAAACGTGCATCTTGGAATCAGGTGTTTTGCATTAAATATAATTTTCCTATTGGACATTTTGTATATTTGTTTGTTTATACGTTTATTGGATCTAGACAGCATGGTACTCAAAGTCTCCATGGCACTAAGAACTCTGAATGAGTATTTTAAATAATGACACAACAAGAAATAAAGCACTGTAGAAATCATGAGCAAAGGAAAAATCTAATAAAAGTAGAGATCATGCAAAGCTAAAGGCATGTTTGGCAATGAACAGATGTATGTCTACAGACCCACTTTGATTTCTACTGCTGCCAAGAGTTGTGAACGACTTGAGAGCAAGGTGCTTCAGGGGTTAGTGGATCTTTGTATCACTGATATGGATAATCCCTCCTATGATACCAATCAAAACCCATCCCTGACCTCTGCTCACTGGCAATTCTTGTCTAAATCCTCCTATGAACCTGCCATAGGGAGGCAGACTCAACTGACCTCCTCTAGTTCTTTAGACAGTACATATATAGGATAGACAGCAAATGACTGATGCACCCACTCAGCCAGGAGTCACAGCGGACAGTGTGCTGGACCTCGAGTCAGGAAGGCCTGAATTCCAAACCCAGTCTTCCATATTTACTATCTATATGGTAGTCACCTAACTTCTATCTGCCTCAGTTTCCTCAACCATAAAATGGGGATAATAACTGAACCTATCTCTCTAAGGCCGCTAGGTGGCACCATAGTGCACCGAGTGCTTGCCTGGAGTCAGGAAGACTCACCTTCCTGAATTCAAATCAGACCAAGGACACTAACAGCTGTGTGACCCTGGGCAAGTCACATCAGCCTGTATGCCTCAGTTTCCTCACCTGTAAAAATGGTCTGGAGAAGGAAATAGCAAACTACTCCAGTCAGTATCTTTGCCAAGCAAACCTCAAATGGGGTCACAAAGCATCGGAAAGGACTGAAACTGCACAAATTTGTAAAGCGCTCAGCACAGGGCCTGACACACAGTGGATCTTAATAAATAACTGTACCCTTCCTTCTCCTTTATGCTTTCTTTTCTGATAATACTGAATTTCACTCCCATGAAATCTTTCGCATCACTTCTTTTATATTAGGTATCATACATAAAACATATTATAATATGTACTATTTATTTAAAAGGAATTTCTGTAACAAAACTCTTCCATGCCCTTGAGGTTAGCCAAAAACCTTTTATTCAGGTCTCATGGTCTTCAATATTTCTGCAGTATCTAACACCCCTGACCACGTTCTTCATGTAGATATCTCCCCTTCCTCGGCTTTACCAATACCAAACTTTCCTAACCTATCTGGCCCCTCTAACTCTTCTTTCTCTGTCTCCTTCATTCAATCCTCATTCTCTCTCTGATATTTTAAAGTGCCTGTTCTTCAAGGTTCTTTCTGTGAACACATAAGGATATATGTTTGTGTCTGTATGTGTGTGTACATAGATAACGTACACATATATGTATGGGTACACCACCCCTTCTTTCTCCTTTCTACCCAGTCAAGATTAGCCCCAAGGGTAGAGGTTGAAGTAAACTTTTTCCTAGGAGTAGAAGAGGGAATCCCATACCACCCTTTCTCCCTCCTGCCCTCTCCACACTCTCTGGCACTCCTTAGCATCAAACCGAAATGGGGCTGGACTAGAACCTAGAGCGTCAAACACTAATTGAGAAATAACTAAGAGGAAAGGAGAGGGCCTCATTCATCTGATTCTTTGCTGCTCAGGAGATCTAGGGAAATTGGGGACTTGACAATACTACCAATTTCTCCCAAATCCTAGGCCGGCCTTCCTTGGTCTATAATTTTTGCTTTTACCAGACCCCCACCCTTCCTTTTGGAATGCCATCACCCCCTCCCCTTAAGAATTGGTTGTATCTTCCCTCTGTTCACAATCTACCTTTGAGCACATTTTGCTGGTTTGTATTTTAAACAGTTTTGTTCTTACGTTCTTGGCCATGTGGTTTTGCTGGACCTCTCAGGTTCACCTGCCTTCTAACCCTCCCCCATCCACCCTGCTTTAAAAAATGTATAGACAGATATGGATAAATATATAAAAACTAAGATACAGATACAGCAAATTGTATATGCCATCTGTAATTTCAATAATCAGCTCATCAGCTCTTCACAGATCACTTCCAGATCTGTATCTCTAGCTCTAACCTCTCAGTCTCAGCTGCAGACCCAGATCTCCACCTGTGTAATAGACATTTTTACCTGGATATTGCATCAGCATCTCAAACGTAATATATCCAAATTCCCCTTGTAAACCTACACCTTCTTCTGACTTTACTTCTGCCTGTGATACCACCATTCATTCACTCTCCTCTCAGGTTCAAAGCCTTTATGTCATCTTTGTTTCTTCCCTCTTCCTCACCTATCATTATCACTTAACATTCTCTGTCTATTCTACATTGATATATTCTACAAATAACCACTCTTCTCTATTCCCACTGCCACCACTCAAGTACATACTGTTATTATCTCTCATTTGGGCATCACCTTCACCCTTCCAAGCCTCTCATATGCTATTTCTCGCCACAAATACTATCTTCCAGTCAAATGGGACATGTCTAAGACTCAAATATGCCCCGGGGTTTCCCAAACTCCATGACTTTCCTCAGACATTTCCTGGTACCTCAAAAATTTCCCCTTCCTCCTTTTTAGCTGTTGAGCTCCAACTCATCCTTTAAAGTCCAACTCAAATGTTATCAATTTCACATAGCCTATCCTGAGCCTATGATCCACCCTGATAACCACTATTTCCTGCTTGTTAAGTATCTCTCCAATCAAATTAAATTCAACAAGAATGTACTCTGTTCAAAATAAGAAATGCAAGCTATCAGCAACCATATGAAAAATGTTCAATTCATTAAGAGAAAAAATGCAAATTAAAACAACTGAAGTCCTACCTCACACCTTCTTATTACACTGAAAAAGTGAGGTCATTTGTCATGAGTTCTTCTTCCCTTTTCTTCATCTCAAACCCCTTGATGTCATACCTTACTCTTTTCTTTTCCTCTAGTCTCTGATAATAAGGTGGCCTTTCTCCTTGCCAAGGGCCAACACTCTACATCTTTCCTTGATGCCCAGTAGATTGCTCCTCAATCATTTATTCTTTAATCTTTAATCTCATTCTCTATTAGTTCCTCTGTATTGGTTTCTTCCCTACTCCCTTTAAACATGTTTGTTTCCCCATCCTTCAAAAACCTTTACCAAATCCTAATATACTCTCTACCATCTTATATCTTGCCCCCATTTCTCAGTCAAACTTGATAAAGCTGCCTATTTGAATTGTCTTCACAGTCTTCAACTCCTTGCAATCTTGCTTTTGACCTCATCATTCAACTGAATCTGCTCCCTTCTTAGTCATCTACAACCTCTGAATAGACCGATCTGATCTTTTCTTAGTTCTTACCCTACTTCACTGCCCTTCCATGACTCATATGTCTGACAATGTGTTCTCATGACATCATTCCCTTCTAGCTTACCTAGTACCTAACAAACGGCTTCTTCACAATCCCCTTGGCTGACCCATGATCTTAAGCCTGTCCAGGAAAGTCTTCTCTTCTCTCTATATTCTCTCACTTGATGACTTCATTAGCTTCTGTGGGCTTCCTTATCATCTCAATGCAGATGACATGCAGATCTATATATCCAGCTTCAACCTCCCTCCTGAGCACTCATCCCACATCACTAACTCCCTTTTGGACATTTCAAACTGAATATCATAGACTTATCAAACTCAATCTGTCCAAAACAGAACTCATTATCTTCCCCAAAAAATCTTCCCCTCTGCCAGAGCTGTCTATTTCTGTCTATTTCCAAGGCACCACTATCTCTCTAGTTCCCCATATTCACAACTCCCTTGTCATCTTTGATTCCTCACTCTCACTCATCCCACATGATTTACTCCCACAAAATCTTTTACATCTGTTCCTTTCTCTTTATTCACACAATAGCTGATGAGATGACTAGTTCATCCGTTTATCACCTGTCACTCTGACTATTGCAATGGCCTCCTAATTTTTCTCTCTGCCTCATGTCTATCCTCATTCCAATCTACCCTTCACACAGATGTCAAAGTATTCTTAATTGCAAGTTTACCAATGTCACTTCCTTAATCAATAAGCTCCAATTGCTCTATTGCCTCTAGCACCAAATAAAAATTCTACTGTTTGACTTTTAAAGCTCTTCAAAACCTAACTCCAAACTATCTTTCCAATTTCCTGATACATTCCTCTCCTTCCTGAAATCTACAGCCCATTCAATCTGGTCACCTCCCAGTTACTCACACATGGTACCTCATTTCCTAATCTCCAGAAAGGTCTTTGCACTAGTGATCCCATAAGAATGGAATGCATTTTCTCTTCACTTCCACTTCAAAGAATCCCTCTCTTTGTTCAAGATGAATCTCAAAGCACCATGTTCTACAGTCTTCCCTGATTCCCCTAACTGCTAATGTCTACCCTCCCTAACTACACTATCTTTAATTATCTTTAATTAATTACAATTAATGATTGTATTTATCTTTTTTATTCTGCATATATTAATTCTCTATTACTTACAAGCCATCTTCCCCCTCAAAAAATGTAAGGTCTTTAACAGTAGCAAATATTTCATTTTCTTGCTTTCCATCCCTAGCACCCAGAACAGTGACCAGTATATAGTAGGTACTTAATAAAAGCTTGCTGATTGATCTGAATGGTAACAATAACAAAAGAAAAGTGGCCACTGTTGGAAGGGCTGCGGGACTGTGGGACAATAATGCACTGTTAGCAGAACTGTGAATTGCTTTGATTCTAGAGAGCAATTTAGAAATACTCAAAAGGCACAGCAATGCAGGAGACTTTTGAACCTGGGATTCTAATATTAGGCACATACCCCACTGAGGTAAAAAAAAAAAAAACAGAGGGAAAGGTTCCATATGTAAAAACTTTTTATGGCAGAACTTTTTGTTGCAATAAAAAACAAACTTGCAGTAAAATGAAGGTCATCAATTGGGATACGACTGACCATATTAGGATATGCAAATGAAATGTAATATTATTGTACTACAAGAAATGGGAAATAGAAACAAATTGCTTGAAATCTGGGAAAACTTTTATGAACTGATGCAGAGTGACTTAAGCAGAAGTAGGAAAATAGTAGACACAATGATTACAACTATATCACGGAAAACAACTATGAAAGACTTCAGAACTCTGATCCGTGCAATGACCAATCAAATTCAGATGACTGATGATGAAGTCTGCCTCTCACCTCTTAGCAGAGAGATGTAGCTTGAGATGTACTTTTCTAACACAGCCAGTGTCTTGATTTATTTTGCTTGCTTATTTGATATAGGGGAAGCCTTTATTTTGGGTTGAAGGAAAGTGGTAGACAGTGAGAAAGATGCAAAAAAAAAGAGAATAATAGAAAGAACTGAGTATCAGTAATACACAAATGACCAGAAGAAAGTTCAAAAAAGGGGTCACAGACAAGCAGGGCAGTTGTGTTATTATTGTTAAATTTAACTACACAACTGCATATAACAGAAGTTCACAGTTACACACAGAACCCTCTTTTCTGTTCTTTGTATACTAAAACCTTCATGTTTATTGATAGTCATCTAGAGTATAATACTAAATATTTTTAAAGAGTTTATAATTTGCACTACATGTAAAAACCTGGGGAGACTTGTAACGATCTAATTTAGAATTAGTCAGTGACATCAGATTAAACAATTTATATAGAATTGTAATGGGAAAGAATTTTTGAAGACTCATGAACTTTTATTAACACAATGAAAAACCATGACTGTAGAAAACCAACAATTAATCAAACCTACTTCTTAACCAAGAGGTGACTGACTACAGATTGAGACATATTTTATGACGTGGACAACGAGTGAATCTGTTTGCTTGCACATATTTGTTACAAGACAGGGTGGTTTTTGTTTGTGAGAGGGGTAAGAGATTTACGAAGAGGAAGGGAAAAACAGCAGTGATATCAAAAAAAGAAAAAGGAAAGGAAAAGAGTATTAATGAAACATAAAAAACACACAGAAGGAGCAGACAGAAGAGTACTAAACTGCCCTATTCAATGTGCTAAATATTTTTTTAATAAATATTTTTTCAAATGAATATATAATGTAATTGAGATTTGTGGTTTTGCATTATACTCTTTTTTCTTTTCTCTGTATATGGGAGTAATCATGTTTATTGGTATCTCTCAAGTTTTGTCAAATTTAAATCTATAATCTGTCAAAATTTTAAAAAGGGAAATTACTAGCTCCAGACACATTAACTTCAAGTTTACCTATGTTTTATAATTCAGACAAAGAAAACTAAAGAAATACTAAATTTAACTTAGTTACATTAACCATTAATTATTCGATTAGATTATTTGCAATGTGAAAGTTATACAGAATGAGAGATCTTAGGGCTAGAAAAGCAATTAAGATATAATGTGGTCCAGTAACCTGACTTTAGGCAAGGAAAGTATTAATTATGATGCTAATTTTAGATCAATTAAATACTGACAAAGTATTGCTCTATACATTAACATAACTAATTTGAAATATAAACACCTAAAAAATCTTAAATAATGGGACTAAATTACTTATTATTGAATAAATTTCTTCAGAACATCATTAATAATGACACCTACGTCCCAAGGTTGTTGTGAGAATCAAATGAGATAATAATTATACAGCATTTAGCACAGTATTGGCACATGGCAAATGCTACATAAACGTAAATTACTAGTTACTGCTATTATTAACAATTATTATCAAATCAATCTTACTATTAGAAATTGTCACATTACTGAAAAAATCTAGAAGTAAACTAAGTTTAACCAGCTATATGTGCTTACATTTTACAAATCTTTAAATTAAGTAACAGTTCAAAACATTAGAAGGGAATTGCTCACTTTTACAGTTTTTAAAAAGTGCAAACATTCTAAGAAAGAAAATTCCAGTTCAAATTTAATTTGCGAAGTCATAGCTATTCATTCTACATTAGCAACAAGAGTTGGCTTTAAATAGTTCTACCAACATATCCGTTTTTCCTTAGGCATTAATTTCCAGGTTTCAAATCACTTAAGTATTAATACTTATAAAAAGAAGTAATTTGCTATAGTAGGAAAATTATCTATACAAAGAAAATGTTTTAAAAGGAATAATTATCTGACATGAATTATTTTAAAACTTCTAAGAAGAGAAGTTACATAGTTTGCTTTGGGGGTGCTTCTTTTTTAAATAAATACTCAATATCACACGGATTCATGATGTCAGCACTGGGGGTAACCTCATCTTTCTAATAGTAAGTAGCCTTTAAAAGGTCTATATGTGAAAAAAATCCATAAAATGGAGAAAAGATGAAACTAGTCTAATAGGATTTCACTCAAAAATACTTTAGAAAGTTAGAGTTCTCTCACTTCAAGAAATAACAATGAAAAACAATTTATTAAATTAAAAGAATTTATTAAAACAAGTTCATCTTATTTTTTATAAAAATCATATAGTTTGAGTTGTAAATAGTTCTGTGATTGAAGTTTAGTACTTTTTTTAAAAAACCTATTGTGCCTCGCAGTTAACCCAGTAATCTCTATTCTGATCCATTTGGCGTGAAATTAGAGAGAGCTGCTACAAGAACCTCAAGGAAAGCAAGAAATTTGTTGGTACGGATCTCCTCTCCTGGCCCGCTGAAGAATGACCTCGCAGCTACTGAGTACGTGCCATTTCAGTTATAAAGAAATACTAAGGCTGAACGGAAAATGCCACATATACATACACATATATACATGTATATTTATAACAATATTATATATGGTTAATTGCTTGTTTCCTCACTGTCTTCCCACATGAGAGAAAAGTAATGGGATAAATTTCTAATACAAATATTTAATTAGATTCTGTTTCATTTTAAAATTGACCTCCTTCAGAACAAAATGTTATATTACATCTAAATGGGTCTATCCATCCCTTAAAAATATTATAGATCACGATTTTCAAAGGTGTATGGAAAGAAATATTTCATGTCAAAATTTCCCTTTCCATTACAATAATTGCCTCCATAAGTTATGACAATTAACTATAAGCATTCGTTTCATCAATACCTATTATATGGACAGTTTTAAGAATTATTGATTTCTTTATTTCATTTTACTGACAAAAAAAAGTTATCTTAGAATCCCTGAGGAAATGATGAATAAAATCATGCTAAGACCAACTCACAGACAATCCTCCTTTCTCCCACAATACCCATTTTTAGAAGAGTTATACTATGGTTTGAACTTCAAAAGGGTATTTTTAAATGTATTTAAAAGATTCTGAAGCTTTCCGTCAAACATGTTCTAAAGTAATACTTCCAAATAAATGTAAAAGAGTGACTTTTTTCATTCTTAGATCCAAGAACCCCAGTACTGTGTTAAGTATATTATCATGGTATTCATGTTAAGCCAATGACAGAGGCTGGTTAATAAATGGAAACTAATGAGACTTACAGACCAACTTACATTGTGATATCACTTTCAAATCTCTTTGGTCTAAATTTTCAGCCAGCATGAGAGGAATTAGCCATAGAAATCCCATTAGCATTAATGAATGTTCTATGACTCACTCCCCATATACTTAGCATCACACTAATTCATACACATTTTAAATGCATGTGTGCAAATGCCTATATTCTTTCTTCTTGAGTCTGAAGAAACTAAGGTTTCTATTTTCAAATAATTAACTTATGACATATATCTATCTCTCCACATTCAACCAATCTTCTACACAGCTAAAAGGCTAGGTTATGTTTATTAAAAAGATTATCCAAAATAAATGCCTACATAGCAAAATCTTTGATGGGATTTGAATGAACAATACACTTAACCGAGCATATCAAATGTGAGGATTCCTATTCTTGAGACCATATATGTGAACTAAAAAGTCAGAAGTATGGATGCCATATTCAATAATACCAGACTAAAAACCAAGCTAATTTGTTTAAAGTTAATTTAATGCCTATGAAAACAAAAATTTTGAAGAATACTTCTATATATCTATACACGTGTGTACATATACATTTACATATATACATATACATAAATATGTATTTAAAGAGGGTGATACCCTTTTCAGGGCTGCTCATCTATCTTTGTTGTCTACCCATCACCCAACTCTCACCTGTGGTTCTAAAAAGAGACAGCAAGCAGCCCAGTAAACCATCTTAGCAAATGGACTAAACCAAGTTTGAGGTAACTTACAGGTCTCACACCCATCAGTGAATTGGGGATGGGGAGTGTCTCCTCCAAGCACATGAAGATGCTCCCTGGCAGAATGGGCAAAGGAGAATAATTTGTCCCAACAGCCATGAAAGGGGCTGAAGCAGGCACTATGGAGAGATTAGAGGTTGGTCAGACTGCAAAGATGCCAAGGTCATCCACTGTATCCCAGGCCATCGCCAGCCATCCTAACCTTTGCCTTGCCATGGTACTTCGATGACTGTAACGGAGTGAGGCTGACAACTATGCACCTCTGCCTCACTTAAATCCAATTCACATACAAGTCAAGGCATCACCTGTGGTGCCACTGGTCCTCTCTGAAAATGAAGGACAAACAACAAGCCCATGTGTAAATGACCATGCAGAGAAAACTATAAGTGGCAGCCCTAGCTCCATGGAGGGTGAACATCACACTGAATGCTGGCACTGCCAGTCAGCCCAGGTTTGCTTATCTATGTCAACAAGTCAAGTGAACAAACATTTCTATGTGCTGACTATGCATTACACTAAGGGCCAAAAGTAAACACCCAGTCTAACAGGGGAAGACAGTTCATAAAAGGGAGCTGAAGGGGAAGAGGCACCTGAGAGGTAGCATGGTGAGGAAGTCTGGATAGGAGAGCATAGCTACTTGGGGCCTTTCCTCTGAAAGGAGGATCTGGGAAGAACTCCCTGATGAGAGAAGGGAGCCACAGGAGCAGAAAGAAAAAGAAGCTGAAATATAGTGTAATGTGGTTGGTCTGGGCTAGGGTTGGGAAACCTGCCGCCTCAAAGCCACATATGTCCTTCTAGGTCCTTGGGTGCAGCCTTTTGACTGAGTCCAAGTTTTACAGAACAAATCCTTTTATTAGGGGATTTGTTCTATAAAGTTTGGATTCAGTTAAAGGGCTGTACTTGAGGATCTAGAGGGCCACAGGTTCCCCACCCCTGGTTGGGGCCCTTCTTCATAACGGAGGTTCTGGAAGGAACTCACCCATAGGAGAAAGGAGTCCCAGCTACAGAGGTAGAAGGCAGCTAAAGCACAGATATACACACATGCACACGCATGCACGCACCCACAATTATGGCACCCACAATTATGGCTCTCTGTTCATAGGTTCTTCTGTTTATTAGAAACCTGAACTTGCCTCTGGTCGGTATTAAAATGACAGGTGACATACATAAGCTGCTGCTGTATTCTGTATTCTTATTATAGTTTCTGAGGTCTTTAATCATTGATAAAAAAAAAAAATCCTTCCTAGATTTCTGGAACACTCCGGAGTCTCCGAGTTAAATTCTGAGGGTTGTTCCTGAAGCACATCCTCCTCAGTCGAGGTGAAGATGCCCATCCTCTATCTTGCTGAGTTTCTGCCTCAAAGCATCCTTCCATCCTTCCAGTAGTGGAATGGATATACAAGGACTCAGTGATGAAGTCATTGGACTGTAGGCAGCTGGTGGTGTAGTGGACTGAGTGCTGACTGGAATCAGGAACACTTCGGTTCCAATATGGCCTCAGATACTTACTAATAACAATACGACCTTAAGCTCAATTTGCTTCAGTTTTCTCAACTGTAAAATGAGGAAAATAGTAATGAAGAGGATCTACCTGGAAGGGTCCTTGTGGGGATCTGCGACATTATTTGTTTAAAAAAAAGTGCTTAGTACAATGCGTGGCACATAGCAGGTGCTAAATAAACACTTCTTTCTTTCCCTTCCCTTCTCAGACTCCACAGTGACCTTCTTCCCCACCCTGACCTCCTTTTTGCAATGTAATCTTTGGATATTTTAATTTCTGCAGGACCAAGCCTGCATTCTCTTCACTAGTATATCAAATATATGCACATAGCAGGGAGGAAAACAGTATCAATCATTTATTCATGAACCTCAGCAGATAGTAATGTAATGGCACCCAGCAGATCATAATATCTGCTTGCATTCACATACGTATAAACACAACTCCTCATAAGTACAAGGCATCAATTAATGCTACATAAAACTGCAATGGGACTTGTGAATTCATTGGAGAAGGACTGTGTCAAACTCAGAAACAGGGATCATTAAAATATACATAACCATCCCTGAGGGTCACTTACTGACTTAGAAAACCACAAATTAATATTATCTGTTTTATCATATTTTTTATTTTGTTCAAGCAATCAATAAATATTAAGTGCCTACGATGTGCCAAGCACTGTGCTAAGTGCTGAGGATCCGAAAAGAGGGAAAAGATAGCTCCTCCCCTGAAGGAGCTTACAATTCAATGGAGGAAACAACACATAAACAAATGTATACAAAGCAAAAGGATAAACAGGGAGGCCCTAGAACTGAGGGAAGGGAAGCGAAGGCTTTCGGTAAAAGGTGACATTTTAGTTGGGACCTAAAGGAAACCAATATATCCTTTTTTCAGGACGATCAACCAGAATCTATACCTAGGTATCCAAAGATGGGTCAACTTTTGGAAAACAATAAAATTAATCATAATAATCACAATAAAAGTAAAAACATCCCAAACCATGAAATTATACAAAGAGATGCAGAAAAGGCCTCTGACAAAGTACAACATCCATTTCTGTTAAAAACCCGTAACGCATAAATATAGAAAAACGTAACAAAAAGTATCTAGCGGCAGGAATTTGGCATATGAACTGACCTCATATACTGTTCACTACAAAAAGAAGCTCTGAATTAATAAAACTTCAGAGATGCAGAGGGTCCCAAAAGTTTTAGTAAAGTTTAAATTTATTAAAGTTTGGTGCCTTTAGAGTCCAACAGTCCCAAACGTCTTAATGCAGTTTGAAGCTGTTAAAGATTTAATATAAACTTATCCACATATGGATATGCTAATTTATCCACGATCAAAACCATTTTGAGGCAAAGTTTAAGACTTTGAATGACAACACTTTTTAGCTAAACTGAAAGAATATTTTGCAAACACCGATAGTATCAGAATACATGCGCAAAAATATGCTAAAATGATCTTTATCTAACTTTTCATATACATAATGCAGCAGTAAAATTGCTAGCTTATATAGTTGTGTTGACTGTTCTTTGATTTCATCATTTCAAACAACAAATGCTTATCAAATTAATTTAAAGAGAGAAAAACCTTTCCACAAGAAAAAAGAAATTTGTCATGATTATCCCGTGTTCAACAATACCCCCAAAGAAAGTTTATGTTCTCAGAAATCTTTTCTTGTTCTCTCTCTTCTTTTACTCTACTATCCAAGTATCCCAGTACCAATTATGCTTCATTACTAAAACTGTGACTATTTAGTTTAATCATTTGAATTTCCCAAGCTTTGACAGGAATGCAAGTTTTGATGTAGTAGACAAAGACACAAAAGGACAACATGTTTTAACTCTGCCAAGCGGAAAAAGTTACATTTCCAGTTTTTGCCAAACAACTATTTCAACTATAAGAAATATTGTATTACAGATAATTGCTTTTAATGTAATGACTTTTTAGGATATGTTTGAAATGCTGAAAAAGCAGCCTATTTATTTCTATTCCTGAAGAAAATACTGTGGAAAATGTTTATAGATTTAAAAACTATGACTTGAATTTTTTTCTAATATAGTTTATTTTGTTTTAACATGTACTCTTTAGAAGTACTGTGAAACTTCAATACAGAATTGTAAAACTTTCTATATTTGAATTATCAAAAAACATATAATTTATTCTCCATGTTGTAGTATTTCAATGAAATTCCTATCAATTCCAAAGAACTACTTCCCTAAAATATTAAATTTTATCCTCACATTTTGAAGTACAAAATGTGCACTTCCGAGTTGTACAGCATTTACACAATTGCACCACCTAGTGTCCACATGAAAGATTGTTATTAATTTTTTAAAAATCCAAGAAAAAGTAGGAAATGAACATTTTATTAAGGACCTAGTTGTTACTGGGTGATTTATACATTTTCAAATATAGGGAATTAGTCCTACCTTGGGGTTCCAGTGTTTTTTTTAAAAAAAACTATATTAATAATTAAAATAATTCCAAATGAGTTAAAAGTATATTCACAAAGTAATGTTTTGATACATCATCATGGTATAGAGGCAATCTAGTGGTCTTAAAGGGTATACCATTTGAAAATAAGCTCTTAAAGGTTTTATGACACTGGAGAGACTTGTGTGTGGTCCCAGAAACTAAGTATATTTTCTAAAGTTAAGTCTAGCTAAATTCAGAGAGGTTCTTCCCAGGAGACTGGCAACATAGCACAAAATGAAAACTACAAAATGGTGCTGAATTTTGTTAATATCACCTTTCATTTCTCTGTAAGAAGGACAATGTGGCAGAAAAGCAAGGAGAGGATGCTATGAACTATACAATGCAGGGATAAAAGTCAACTTAGCTTTTGGTACTTTAAATGTGAGAACCTTATCTAAAGTCTAATGAATATACAAATCACTGGAGAATTGAGTCACATCAATCTTGGCAATTTCATTTCATTATAAAAGAAACCAGGAAATAAAGAAGCTACAACTAAATGAGAGCAGACTCACAGGTTCTCCTTGTACAGGCAAACAGATCTAGAAGAGTTATCATACCACCAAAGTCAGCATGAAAGAGCATTTCATGGCGTATTTGATCATCTTATATTGAAATGCTCATGATAAGCATTTGCAAAAATACCACAATGAAATAAATGCAGGTGATGAACCAATATCAATGGCAGAAGACGAAAAGGCTAAAACTTCCATGAAGAAATAATTAAGTACTTACATATTAAATCAGTATATCCTTTGAAACTTGGTGGCTTTCAGACAAAGAGGGGCAAATGTAAAGACACTGTAAAGTATGATTCAGGAGAAAGGAATTAGAAATCCCAAAGACTTATAGAGCATACAGAAGCCTCACTTCTATAACTTATGAATATTTTCTATGTGGAAGGGAGGTGGATGTGGCAAGCACCAAATAAAAGCATGAATAATGGAAATTTAAGATGCTTAACCATACAGAAAAAGACTCATTATTGACATGAATAATGCTAAAATCAGCCATTTGTGCAGAGTCATGGCCACTGGCATCTTAGAGAAAAGATTAAAATTAATACAAAACTAGAAGAATATTTTTTTAAAATCATGTAGGTACAACTCTAACAACCTCATCTATTTAAACAAGTTAGTGACGCTGAAAAATGGGAAATGGTCTGAGGAAAGGACATTGATACCAATTATAACAAATGTATTCAGTTTAACTGATATAAATCAATTGTCATAAAAAGGAAACCAAAAGAACTTTAAAAGTGTCTTAGTCAACAAACACTTAATTCCCTTTCCAAGTGAAAAAAATATAGCAGTCAAAGGCAGTGCTAGTTTAGAATATAAACTTGTCTATAACATTTATCAGGCACCTCTTGTTAAGATGGTGGTATGAGAAGCAATGGAAGAATCTCTCTCCCAAATATATTCTAGCAAAGATATAAGAGCACCAGGTCAAATAATGATCAAGAAATATAAAGAAAAAACAATAAGCTATTTGTTCTAAACCAGGACAGCACAAAATGACAACCAGAAACTCCATGAACACTGGAAGAATATACCACGGAGATGTATGCTGGTACAACACTTTTAAATTTAAGCCGTATTGTTAACATCTTCTCCATCATTTTCCTAAGTCTAGAGTGACAACTAACAAAGCAATAAATCAATCCCTAATTTGTAGTTTTTTGCCATGGTGTATAAATGTTCACGTTGAAAATTTAACAATCAACTCTTATCAACTGGTAGAAGCTGGCTCCTGCACCACTTGCTACCATGGAAGCAAATGGGGGCTCAGGTTCACTCCTACTAAGGATGTTATAGGGAGGGTTGTATCCTGTAGAACTTGGACTAGAGATATTCCAAAAGAACTGATAGCCCACAGTGCTCCTACTAGGGTGTCACAAGTCTATGGCCCAGTAATATTTCTGTGGTACCCAAAGCCTACAGTACTTGTCTGAACTCAGATAAACTGGGCAAAAGAGTTAAAACTCTGCAACAGGAGCTCTGTAAATCAGGAACAGGGCACAAACATGTCCTGAAGAGTGCAGGAGGAATGGAGTCTAATCCTACAACCAAGTGCCAAAGAAGGAACTAAGGCTAGGGAAGAGAATAAATGAAGGAAAAAAATGAAACAATGAACCCAATAAAGAAATGGTACTGATTCAGAGAAATCCAAAAGGTAAATCCATTAGAAGAGAATAATTACAAAAATACAAGGAAAGTCTCAGAGGGGAAAAAATAAATGGGGAAGAATTCACAAATGGATGAAAGAAATGAAAAAAGACATTTAAAATGAAATAATAAGTAAAATAAGAGTTGTGTAGGAAAATAAATAGCTTAGAACCAAAGTTATAAAAGCTTACCCAAGTAGTGGAGTCTGTGAAAATTGATTGAGGCAAACAGAACTGAATATTTCCATGAGACAAGAAATGGAATAAAGTCAAAAGATTAAAAAAATCAAAGAAATGCAAGGCTTCAGCTTTCAAGACACAACAAACTTGAAAAACACGTTCAAGAGATAATTTAATAATCACTGGACTCCTTGAAAATCAAAGTCAAACAAAAAAATCTAAATTTCATATTTAAAGAAATCATAAAACAAATCTATTAGAACCAGAGGGAATGTGAAAACACAGAAAACTCACTAGTTACCCACTGAAAGAAGTCCCAAATTGACAATATCCAGGAGAGTCACAGCCAAAAACCAGAACTTCCAGGAGGGTAAAACAGCCAGAAAGATAAAGCTCAAATAACAAAGAAACACAATAAATATCATGAAAGACCACTATAACTCCTATGAAAAAGAAAATTTTGGGGATAAAATATTACAAAATAATAACTTCCTCTGCAAAACTGAGTGTAATCATACAGAGGGGAAAAGTGATCTTTAATTTCTTAACCAAGCATGAAATCTTTATAAAAATTTACCATATTTTGGTACATACGAACCTAACAAATACAGATAATCAAAAATAATGAATATATCCATACCCTTTTCTGACCATGACAATACACACACACACACACACACACACACACATTTACTTGCGTGACTATGAAGAAAGGATTAAAAATTAATTAGAAGCTAAGTAGCTTAATCTTAAAGAACTGACATATCAAAAAACCAATCATGGAAACAACGAGATAACACAGCTCCATGTGACCTCCCCTTGTCTATGTATAGTTTGGAAATCTCCTGTTAGAATCACAGAACTTCAGAAGAGATAAATGCGGGTTACTGAATTCAATTTATACCTGAACTGGCATCCCAACCCTCTACAACATCCTTAATATGTGGTCAAACTGGTTGAACAGCTCCAGTCATGGTAGACTTCAGTACTTCCCAAAGTAGCCCATTCCACCTTTAGATGGCTATAGTTGTAAAAAGTGGGTTTTCCTTATTTCCAGTTGAAATCTGCCTCTTCAAACTTATACTCAATAATCCTTATTCTGTTCCCTAGGAACAAATGTAATCCCTCTTTTTCCTGACAGCCTTTATAGCATTGAAAATAATTATTTTCGTACCTATATCTTCCCTTCTGAACACTAAATATCTCCAGTTCCTTCAACAGAGCCTTGTTGTGTGTCTCCAGCTTCCTAATTATCCTAGCTTAATTCCCTGAACTCCTACAGTTTTTCAGTGTCCTTCCTAAACTAGAACATTCAGAACTGAATGTGATTCTTCAGATGGGGGCTGAACAAGACCTGGGTTCTAGCCCTGACCCAGCTACTATCTCCCTCAATGTATGACCTCAGGCAAATCTCTCTCTCCCGAGGTCTCAGTTTTTTTTATCTGTAGAATTTAATCTTTGAAGTCCCTTCTAGATCTGAAATTCTATGATTCTAACAAACTTCTTGAAAACAGACAATTATTATTATTTTTTTTGCCTAGAAACTAGTTACACCTGATCCTAAGAACATGGATTAAGAGCTGGAAAGAAAATCAAGGTGATACAGTACAAGCCCTTCTTTTTACAGCTGTGGAAACAGAGACCCAGAGAGGTTAAGGGATTTGCCCCAGGTCACAAGTTAATCAATCATCAAGCACAAGTAGTAAGTGGTATAGTTGGGTTCAGGTGGTGCAGCAGAAACAGTGCCAGGCCTGGAGTCACTTATCTTCCTGAGTTCAAATCTGACCTCAGACACTTACTAGCTGTGTGACCCTGGGTAAGTGACTTAACCCTGTTTGCTTCAGTTTCCTCATCCGTAAAATGAGTAGGAGAAGGAAATGGCAAATGTCTCCAGTATCTTTGCCAAGAAAACCCCAAATGGGGTCATGAAGAATCAGACATGACTGAACAACAGCGACGCTCAGATGTGGAGGTGTGGAAGGAGTACATTCCAGGAATGGGGAACAGAAACCCAGAAATGGGAAATGGAATGTTGTGCAGATGAAGAAGAAATGGGCTACACCACAGAAATGAAGCTGCTCAGAGATGAGGTCCATTCCACCTCTGCACTTTCCACATTCCAAGAACTATCCACCTCTATCGTCTCTCCCTCTGATTAGATGGCTCCTCCCAGAACCTCTCCTTACACACGAAGGCAGATGCCAAGGGAGGCCATGTCTCATTCCTCTTCAAGCTGCCCTCTGGCCTCTCCCCTCAATTCTCTAACCCTGGCTACCTCTATCTCCCCCTCCCCCACATTTTAAAAATCTTCCTTTCATGTGCGGTCTGGCTAGAATACAGGCTCCTTGAAGGCAAGGAGTATCTCCTAATAAAACTGACTAATAGTATTTTTCACCTGTACCATTCCACTGCCTCTTAAAGAAATGATAAAAAAAGAAACTGTCAGTCTTTGCAGTATGCAAGGAAATAGTTATAGTCATATTTAGTCTCCATATCCCCTTATCATTGACAGTTCCCTGGTGGCCCATGCTAGACATGACTTACTCTGTTTGCACAAGACTGTTCTCTTAATTCAACAAATACTTGCTAAGTGCTTTCTAAGCTAGGCCCCAGAGACACAAAGACAAAAAGGAAATAGTCTTTACCCCTAAGGATTTTAAATTCTGTTGCCTCGAGTTGTATAAACATAGTCGGTCAATAAGCATTTATTAACCACCGAGCTGGGTGCCAGGTGCTGTGCTAAGTGCTGAAGATACAAAGGTAAACGACAGCCCTGGAGGAACTACCTCATAATCTAATGAAAGACACAACAAGCAAATAAACACATGTAAGGAATCCATATACAGGATAAATGGGGAATAATGAACACAGCCAAGGCACTAGAAGTAAGAAGGATTGGGAAAAGCTTCTTGAAAAAAGTGGGATTTTAGCTGGGCCTTGTAGGAAGGAAGACATTATTTCAAGGACACAAAGATTCAGTTTCCAAAAAAGGATAGTTCTGACTTCTATAATTTAGCCTTGGTTGCGATGAAGATACAGAATTATTGACTGAGAGCTAGAAGGATCCCTAGTGGTCGTCTAGTCTGGCCTCCCTCCTCATTTCCCAGCTGAGGAAACTCAGATGGGGAGATGTAAGTTAACCCAAGATCAGACAGCAAATGGCATAGAGTTCACCTAGGAATTCCCAAGAGTGGAGGTGAGAAAGGGCAACATTCCAGCCATGGGAGGCAAACTACATAGAGAGTGGGGAATGAAATACTCTATTTGGGAAGAAGCAGGCCAGTTTGGCTGGAACACCACATATGAGGAAGAGTAACATGAAATATGTCTAGAAAGGTAGGCTGAGTCCAGATGGTAAAAGATTTTAAATGATAAAACAAGAGTTGATATTTTAGACCAAAGACAGCAAGAGGTAATACTTCAGCTGAGTTTTGAAGGAAACTAGGGAATCTGAGAGGTAGTGGCAGTGAAGAAGGAATGCCTTCCCACGGTGGGAGACAGACAGCTGTGCAAAGGGATGGAGGAAGTAGCTGTAATATCTTGTATGGGCAGTAGCAACGCCCTATTTTGCTTCAAAGTTGAGTTGTACAAGGGAGTAACAGTAAATAAAACTCAAAAGATGGCTTAGAGTCAAAGTGTGAAGGGTTTTAAATGCCAAAGAGAAACTTAGTTTATTCTGGAGGTAACAGGGAGCCACGGAAGTTTCTTGAGCAAAAGAGTGATGTAGTCACATCTGGGCTTTAGGTATCAATTTAGCAGTCATGTGGAATATAGATTGCAAAGAGCAAAGACGAGATGCATGCAATGCACAAAAATCAAACATGTATATGAATTATCTCCTCAAGGAAAGTACTGTTTCATTTTTATTGTCTTTGTAGTCAAAGTATTTAACACACAGTAGGCACTCAATAACTGGTTGTCGATTGATGACTGACACTTTCTATATTAAATCAACAGGGAATCTTTGCACAGTGCCAAGCACTCAGTAAGTGCTTGATAAATTATTGTTAATTAGATTTGACTTGTTGAAGAAGGAAAATGAATGACTGTGGGTCTACTTAAATCAATGTCATTAATGTGACACATAGCATGTTCTCACTGGGAGCAGTTTCTGCCAGTGTGTGTATCGAGTATACCTCTTTATTTTCTCAGGTAATTTCTAATTGGATTCTGCGTGAAGAAAGAGCCTAAAAGGCTTATCAACCCATAAGAAACACAATTGTATATATCCTCAATGAATGACAAAGATTTATTCACATAACTACACTGACATTCCTTCATTTTAGCCCATTAATATATTAACAGTGATTTGAGCAATAAGATCCAACTCTTAGAATGACAGAAAAGTTCATCTCAAACTTGTCTCACTAGAAGCAGGATGGGGATCTACGGATATGGAAAGCAAGAGTCACTGTCTGCTTCCAAAATTGACTCCATGAATACAGAGATAAATTTTTCCGCCTCAAATGAAAAGAACAATTAGGATCATAGATTTAAAGTTGGAAGGGAACTTGGAGGTCATTGAGGCCAATCTCCTCATTTTTCAGATGTGAAAATTGAGGCTCAGGGTGCTTAAATGACTTGGATCAGGTCACATAGATAGTAAGAGCCAGAGCTGACATTTGAACTCGGGTCATCTAATTACAAATCCAGCACTCAGTGTTAATACTTCATTCTTATTCAACATCACAAAGCAGAAATCTGAGAGAAATCAGCCAAGATGGGGGAGTAGACGGAAGCAGTACCTCCAAAGCTCTTCCTCCACAACTAGGTCAGAGAGCTAGAACACATAACAGACTGTGTCCTAACCAGAAAATCCAAAAAAAAAAATGACAGTGAGTCATTTTTTCTGGCCAATGTCAGCATGTGAAGAGAGATATTTTAAGAATAGAGTAGAGCCACAGAACATTCCAGTTCTGGGTCTAGACAAGTGCTTGCCGCTGTTGTATCCCAAATCAAGAAGGGGTCCCAGAACAACAGAGACCTGACAGTGTGCAGGGTACAGAAATAGGAACATGAGCACTACCACTCACTGCCCAGCGCTGGGTCACAGATCCAGTATAGACTGGGAAAGTTACCTGCACTTAGAATGGGCAGCCCCGGGCAAGAAGTGGTCAAGGTCCTGAGGCCCTGTGCTAGGCAAGCAGCAAATACAGAAGCAAGCCACAGCTATGTGACTCCAACCGTAGAAAATGAACACTATCTCAGGTCTAACCCCCATTCCATATAAAGTAAGCAGTGGAATAACCAAGATGGGAAATCCATACCAAAAGGGAGTCCATGGTTCTGTCACTTTGAACCTGCAGAGAATTCCAGTTTGGGTTAATGATGGTGGCTGAGTCTAACAGCAGTCTACTGAAGTTCCAATCAGAGGCTAGACACGATATTTAAAGAAAATATTTAAAGAAAGGCCCTAGACATTATATTTAAAGAAAATATGACAAAAATTGCCCTTATGTCTTAGAACCAGAGGGCTAATTGAAAATAAAAAAAATCCACCAGTTATCTCCTGAAAAAAACTCCAAATTCAAAACTTCCAGGATCATTCTAGCCAAATCCAGAGTTTCCAGGTCAAAGAAAAATACTAGAAGCAGTCAGAAAGGAAGAGTTAAATTACCAAGGATCCACTGTCAGGATCACACAAGATTTAACAGCCACAATGATAAAAAAAAAATAGAGAACTTAGAGTATGCTATTCCAGAAGGCAGAAGACATAGGTTTACAACCAAAAATAATTTATCCAGCAAAATTGAGTATAACCTATGGAGGTGGGGGAGAATGAAAACAGGAGCTGTGTTCCTAATGGATTCCTAATGGAAAGCTGAGAACTGAGTAGAAACTTTGAAATGCAAACACAGGAGCCAAGTGAAACATTGAAAGGTAAATAAGAGGAAGCAAATCTAAGGCCAGCAGTTGTGAGGAGAAGATACCTATGTCCCTTCAGAACCCTATCATCATCAGATTCCATAGGGAGTGGTTTTGTTTTGATATCCTAAAAGAAAAGAAAGAGTAGAGGAAAGAAATATACTGAGGAGTGGAGAGAGAAAAAGGGGTTATCTCAACTAACGTGGGGACACAAGTTAAAGGTCATTACAAACAAAGAGGAGAGGTAAGGGCAGTTGGCAACCCCTGGACCTCATTTTTGTTTCAAGTGGTCAAGCAGTTGGCTATGAAAACTTGTATCAACTTATATAGGGTGAAAACGGAGCAGAACCAAGGGAACCAGTTATACAAAACCAAAAACACTGTAAAGACAAAACAGTCTGAAAGACTTAAGAATGCTGATCAATGGAATGACCAAACATGATTCCAAAGAACTTTTGACAAAGAATCCTACCCACTTCCTGACAGAAGCAATGGACCTAAGATGCAGAATGAGACACATTTTTGCATGGCCAATGTAAGAATTTGTTTTATTGATTACACATATTTTATAAGGGTTTTGGGGTTTTTTTTCACTTTTGTGGGGAGAGAAAAATAAATCCTTGTTAAATGAAAAAGAAATTTAAATGAAAAATAGGGATATCACATTTACTGTTCGGAACCTCTCTCATCCTCTTATACTTATAATCAACATCGGGGAAAATCTTTCAGGCAACATATTTAAAGCTGAAAGCCATTGGCAGTGACCTCTAGCTCCTCAAAACCCTTCTTAACTTAGTCATGACTGACTTTTGTAATAGACATCAGATATTATGAGGGAACAAAACACTACTTTTCTAAGATCAAAAGAATTCATTTAAATAGTTTTAATTAGATCTCTGATCTGACTCATCATAGGGTAACAGTTATAAGCTACTGCTATTTCCATTAGTTTATTACAGGAAGGAGTGACTGAGGTACATCTTCTACTACCATTTTTTTCTTATAGAACTAACAGGCTATTGGTGAAGGCAAGTATTAATTTTGTTACCGAAAAGCTCCTGGTTAGGTACACAAATCATCCCCTTCTTCAACCAGAAAAAAAAAAAAAGTAACTTGGTATGTGCAGAAGCAATCCTACCATTCTGCCCTGACCTAGACCAAAAAGTCATAATATATTTGGGAACAACTCTGATTAACTAGATATAACATAGGTTTGTGAAATTATAAAAAAATGAGTTTTAACATTATTTCCCTGGCCAAAAACTTTTATTTTCAAAGTATTGCTGTAGTTATGAGGCCCTATATCATGTATTCTGGTTTCAGAAATATTGCTGACATATAAATTGACTTAAGAAAATTACATAAATTTCTTCTTGCAAATAAGCCTGTCTTCACAGCTAATTTTTTATGTATGTTCTACTGCCTACCTCTGCAATTTTAATATTGCATTATTTCTTCTTCTGTGCTACATGCTAAAAACAGGGGTGGAGGGACTAGGGAGTAAAAACGTTAGTTTTAATAATTTTTCTAAAAACGTGTTGATGATCTATTGATCATCCGGTATCTCTCCTCACTTCACTCTCCGGTACCTAGAAAGTCTCCCACCATAACTGCCACCGTTTCCTCAAAACCCATTCATTTCTTAAATTTTGATAAACTGGCATCCAAACCCCCAATTCTAAAGAAACTGCCCTCTCAAAAATAAATGAAGCCTGGATAACTGATGAATCAAAAAGTTTTCACTCAGTCCTCATTCTCCTAAACTTCTCTCCAGCTCCTTGGCCTGGATATTTTCTAGGAAAAAAACCTCCTCTAGTTCTCCTCCTATTTCCATCTCTTTAGTTTCTTTTGCTGATTCAGCATCTGTCCACGGATCATAGCTCTCCCCTCAGGCTCCGTCCCGAGTCTTTTTTCTTCTCCATACTCTCTTTCAGTGATCTCATTAGCTCCCATGAATTTAGCCGTCACCACTCTCTAAATTATTCCCAAGTCTATATGGGGTTGAATGAATAAATGAAAAAGCCTTCTCCAAGCCACTATTTCCTCCCTATTCCTAAGGATCAGATCCAGAATAGAAATTCCTCTTGTTGACTATTCCTCCTTCGGATGGATGAAATTACTGTTATTAATAATGTAATTATAGGCAATTTTATGTAATATAATTATATATAATAATTGTAATGGTAGCAAACATATGACACTTTTAAGTTTTGCAAAATGCTGTACATATATTACTTAATTCTGGGAGGTACATGATGCTATTATACTCATCTTACTCATATATGAGCAAACAGACAAAGAAAAGTAAAGTGGTTGCTCTAGGATCACACGGCTACTCAGGTCTTCCTGATACTAAAGTCAGCACTATCTCCACTGTAAGATGTAGCTTAAGGCTTTCCCTCTTGATAATTTCCAATTTAACCTGTATATAGTTTGTTTTTACTTAATTGTTTGCATGGGGTTTCTCCCATTAGACTGTGAGATCCTTGAAAGCAGGAACTGTCGTTTGCCCTTCTTCGTATCCCTAGGACTTAGCACAGTGACAGCCATTCAGTAGGCATTTAATAAACGTGTATTACTTAACTGATCTAGGAGTCTTGATTGTCACAAAGTTATTGACTGATTCATTTTTGGCAGAGAGGGAGCTCAGCAGGAATGTGAATAAATTAAATCCCCCATAACTACTACAGCATAGCTTTGTGCCAGAACTATGATCTATTTCCTGAACTCCTCATCTATTTCTGGTCTCTGCCTAGGTGGTCTATATTATACCCCAATGTCAAAATAACTTATTTCTCCCTCCTTTGGTATTTCACCCAAATACTCAACCATGCTTCTCCCAGCCCTCTAGTTACTAAATTCCTTCACATGAGTGTATGTTCTTAATATATATTACTATCCCACTCTACCACTTCCTCTATCTATCCTATTGTTTTTGAAAAAGCTATACCAATCCACATAGTTCCTTTGGGTTCCATTGCGCTAAATCTCAGTGATACCAATGAAGTCTCCCTAACTGAGAATCTTGAGTTTTCATTTGTTGCCTAAACTTTGGATAACTGTCTGTAGAAGATTGAGGCCATGGGCTTTGCTACCAACTCTACCTTACGTTTTCTCTCCTAAATGTGTCTAAACTTCTAGTCCTCTTTCACAGAGGTTACTATCTATACTATGTAACTTCAAAGATTGTACCCTGGTAGTCCTCTCTCTCTCCTATCCTTTTAAGTTTAAAGCTTTTCGATAAGATATGTAATGGCACTTGACAAGTACATTCCTTAAGGAAATATTTTTAATTCCCATTCTTGCTATACCACTTTGGTAAATACTCTTTCTAAAACCTAATTGAAAGCTGGCTTACTGATATTAAAGGAAATTACATTAAAGCCAGAACCCATCAAGAAAACCCTTTGAACCTTGAGAGGAAGAGCAGTCTGCTAGTGAAATAGGAATTGGTAATGAAGTCCCAAAGGAGACTTTGGGTACTATACATATATGCTAGATGCTTAATAAATATTTGTTGGATTCACTAGGAAATGATATACAGTTGTTTGCAAACTGCTATGGTAGCAGAAAACAAAATGTATTCAAATGAACCATAAAAGAATCAGGTTAGACAAAATGGAAATATTTTTAATCAAATCAATCAACAATAACTTATACATCATAGTAGACATAAAAATTGTATTAAGTACTAGGGAAATTGCAACAAAAATAAAAAAATACTTGCCTTCAAGATTACATTCTATTGAAGATTTGTGATATTGTGTATGCACATACACATATACATGAGTTTTAAAGATGGTAAAGTTTATATAAATATATATACATATATACACACAAAATAAATATAGCAGAATAGGGGGAGGGAGGCATTAGCAGTTAAGGGAATCAGAAAGATCTCATGTAAAATAGGTGGTGCTTGAGCTGACCTATGAAGAAAGTTACAAGATAAAAGTGAAGATATAATCAAAACCAGGCATGAAATAACCTGTTTAAGAGAGATTTGCCGCAGGGAGAATGATCAATGAGGATGTAGTGATACCTTGTTCAGTTAAGAAGTGATGAGGGCTGGAACGAGGGTGGTAGCTATGTGAGTTGAGAGAATGGGAGAAATACTGGGTAGGAAGGCTAAACAAGACGATAGGGTGAGGCAGAGTAAGGAGCCAGCAAAGACTCTGAAGTATAAACCTAAATGATGGAAGTATGATGGTTCTCTCAACAAAAATAATTTGTTAAACATTGGATTTGGCTGTAGAATATCCTCTTCCATAGATCTCTAAAATTTATGTTAAATTTTAAAAGACAACTTGTTTTATAAGGAATCAACTAACTACCTTAGCAAAAAGGGAGAGAAAACAGTGGCTCATAATTGTTGAAAGAACTTTCCAGATGTTGCAAATTATGAAAGTTTTCTCCTACAATTTTTTAATGTATAATTTGGGCCTAAAAAAGAAACAAAAAGCCCTGCAACCAAAGCCAGAAGATGTGTTCTCATTCTGCCGCTGCCAATGACCCTGGCCAAGTCCTTATACTCTCTGGGCTTCAGTTTCTTCTTCTGGACCACTATCAATTAGATCCAAATTAAAATGGGTAAAGTACCACATGGCTAAATTTTGTCCCTGTTTTTTAAAAAATGAAGAGAATAGAATATGCAAACTATAAGCCAGTGAACTTGACTTTAATTCCCGGAAAACTTCCAAAATGGGCCACTAAAGAAAATTATAATGAAACTTATAAAAGAAATTCCAAATTATCCTAAAGAGCCTACCCAGCTTCATGCAGAACATGCTGTGTCAGATTAATGTCATTTCCTTTTTTAAAACGATGTTAATGAACAATCAGGTCAAGGAACACTACATAGTTTACCCAAACTTTAGCAAAGTATGTAATAAAGTATTTCATCCTCTTCTTTTCTGATAGTCTTCAAGAATTTGAAGGGTCCTCACATAGAAAGAGACACTAACTTGTTGTTTTGGCCCAAGAGGGTAGAACTGGGGGCCCTCTAGTACATGGATGTTGCAGAGGCAAATTCAATTTAAAAAAATAAAAAACAAATAAAAACCTCCCTCAAACTTGGAGCATTCCAAAAATGTGATGGAAGGAGAGGAAGCATGGTCTATTGAATAAAAGTCCACCTCATAAACTGCACAGCTGAATTCAGGTGTGACATGTTGATTGTGAAACAGCACCTATGGTAGGTAATACACAGACATGATCCAACAGTTTTTACAGTGGGAGTTTCTTCACCAAGAGCTCCCTCTATCAAATCACAGATTCAAGCCAAAAATAAAAAGTAAAAAAAACCAACTAGTATAATGGAATGACCATTTATCTAATACAAGGGGTTCCTTTTCAGGAACAGGCTGTACTGGACAACCATTAAGTGTCTTCCAACTCTAAAATGGTTTGATTTTGTAATATAAGACCAGGTGGAGAGGCAGCATGGTACAGCTAAAGAACTTTGGCTTTGGAGTTAGAGGGCCTGGATTCAAAGGCTGACTAACACTGACCTCAGGAGAGTCACTTTCTCTGTAAAATGAGAATATGAACTAGATAATTAATCCCTAGGATTCCTTCCAGCTCAGGCAATTTTAAGCAAATTTCGAATAGTTTTGCATTCTTTCATAAAGTCTTTTTTTTTTTGCTTTTCAGAATTTGAAAATATATAAAAACAAATTCCCCTACTAATATCCTATTCTGATTTGTTATCATGGGGCAGAAGTGACCATGAATTCTTTAAAAGAATGCCAGTGGAATACAAACTTCCATGGATCCTACGAAGCAGAAAAGGGTTTGAATAAGGACCAAGCAAAGTAACTGATGTCTGTCATTTGAGGACCAGCCAACCGGAGCTCAGAAAGGCTGGCTACCTACCAGAGGCAATGCTTTATTGTTTTGCCCACAGCAGTTCATTACGCAATCTCAGGTGTGGAAGGGTGGAGATCTATGTCTGTAAGTTAGGCTCCTTATGAGAAGATAACAGGTCTGAGCTAGTAGAGAATAAAAGGCACAGTATATGAATACTACACAGTCCCCATTCACGGGAGAATGTATTCTGAAACTACCCACCAGTGGGGGAGTGTCAGGGTCTCCACCTCCAAGGAGTCACATGGGCTAAAAAAGCAACCTCTAGGGCACATTTCCAAAATGGCCCAAACCTCTGTGGTCGGATGCTGAATTTCCGGAGGGATGTCTCCTGAAGTATGTCAGCATTACAACATCTACTTTACACACATTGCTTTGTCCGTAGCTAAATAAATTAAGTAGTGACTGCGTACCTTAAAAGAGGTGTGTGTGTGTGTGTGTGTGTGTGTGTGTGTTTGCGCGTGCGTGTGTGCATGTAGGTTCGTGATATATTCTGTTCCATAATACTGAGTCAAAATGAAAGATTAATGTGGAGCACTGGATTTGGAATCCGAGGACCTGAGGTCAAATCTCAGCTCTACCATTTACTATCTGTGTGACCAGGACCAATTCACTTAACCTCTCTAGCCCTCAATTTCCCTATCTGTAAATTGAGGGGAGACTCAGGCCAGCAAAGATGGCAAAATAGGAGGAAGCAGTACTGCCTATCTCTCCCAGCAACTACTCCACCAAATATCTAAAAGTGCCAAACCAAGCAGTGATAAAGAAATACAAAGAAAAGCCACAGTGGTTCACTTTTCCAGCCCAAGATCACAAATTCAGATCACAGGCAAGTGAATATGGAAAAAGCAGTAGAACAGGTGCCCGGCAAGCAGCTCTGCTGTAGTGGCCCTGGGGCTTTAACCCAAAAGCACAGGCAGGTGGAGGGCCCACGGCCCTCTCACTCTAACCCCGATCAGGATGGCAAATTGTTCTGTTGTTCTGACCTGGTGTCATGTCCTTGAATCTGCCTAGGGAAGAAGGACCAGGGCAGGGGGAGTGGATCAAGGCCTGTTCTACAGCAAGATTGTTCTAAACCTATAAAGCTTTCCAGCTAGCTGACAGAAACAGAGGCCAGCAGTTGTGTACTAGAGACCTACCATGGGGCAAGGATACCATTGCAAACCAGGATCTTGAACCTGCCCAACTCCATGCAGGAAGGCAGCAAATCAGATTATGCCCTCTAAATCAAACCACTTGGGGCTCACTAACAGTTTACAGATCTCTGACCTGAGCTTCCCCTAACATCCTTGAGGAACACAGCATTGAATATCTAGAGAATGAAGCAATAAGACCCCCTGATAATACAAATTCACACCATGCAGGGTCTCAATATGCCCTCCGGAAGTGCACAGAGACTGGTCCTAACATAAAGTCCCAATCTGGAACATGAATAGGTAACAACTACATCTACGACAAATAACTCCGCATCCCATCTCCTACTAGGGAGAAAGAGTTGTCTAAGACAGATATTTAGAAGCCAGTAACTTCCAGACATCTACAAGTAAAATCCCAAAGGAAAATCCAGATTAGACACAAAGTCAATTAGATTACTGCGGGGGAAGGCAGAGAGGAAAATTAATGGCTTAATAGAAGAAGGACGAACTCTTACCTAAGGAATAGACACCTTAAAAACAAGAATGGGCTGGGACAGATATGTAGCACAGTGAATGGAGTCCTGGAGTCAGGAGGATCTGAGTTCAAATCCAGCCTCAGACACTTGACATTTACTAGCTGTGTGACATAGGGCAAATCACTTAACACTGATTGCCTCTTCTCCCCCCTCCAAAAAAAAAAAAAATAATGCATCAAATAATGGCTTCACGAACCAAGAAATATTATAAAATCAGATAAAAACACCGAAAAAGAGAAGGCAGGATAGCTCATCCTTTCCTCTCTTCTCCCCACACAGGGTATCATGACCTTACCTGAGGGTACTCTGCCCAAAGAAAGGTAAATTTTGAAGGCTGAAATCTACACATATCTTGGGATTTACTGGCTAGATTTCTTTCCTAAAGATCATGCATTGAACCCAATTCACTCTGGCTCTTGTTGATTGGCCAATAATAAGGCAATATAATGGTTGCTGTTGAAGCCCTGAAGGCTAAGAGTAAACAGAAATAGTAATTGTTTCTCTTTTAGCCCGAACCCTGAGGGTGTTCTCCTCCCACTTGATTTTTTTTTTTTATTAAAGGGACCATCCCTGGGCTCACTTCTTAAATAGCCCTAATCACTGAACAGGCTTTCCTCAGTCAAAGTGAGAACTTGGGAAAGCCCTTAGCTTGAGACGGCCAAAGTCTCTCATTGGATCGTGAGCCATTTCCAGTCATCCTGATCTATATGTGGCCACTGAACCCAGAGGACTCCAGAGGAGAAAGTGAGGCTGGTGACTTTGCACAGCCCTTCCTTACTTAAATCCAATTTATGTGCAAGTCAGGGCATCATCTTCCTCACTTCATAATCCCCTTCCAGAACAAAAGACAAACCACACAATTCTAATACTACTACAAAAGTTAGTCCCAATACTACAAAAATGAGGGGGAAATAGATCCTTCCAAACTTTTTCTATGATACAAATATATTCTTGATATCTAAACCTGGGAGATTCAAAACAGAAAAATGTGTAGACCAATAACCCTAATGAACACCAACACAAAAATTTTAATCCCCTTCTGTCAGTAGAGAAGGTAAGGAATAGGTGAAGAATGTTGCATAGACTTTCAGAGGTACTGTGTTAGTTTATGGAACTTAACCATTTTTATTTGATATAACGAAGAGTTAAATGGTGGGGAGGGGAGTGGCGGGAAGGAGCAATCCTAGATCTAGGAATGACTGTGTTGTAAAATAAAAGGTTTCAATAAAACATTTTTAAAGTAATCTATTTTCATTATTTAAACAAATGTGAATATATAGGTTACTTTCTTTAATAATATACTGAGAATTACAATGAATTGAAACACTAAGCAAAGCCAATAAAAGCCTTTGCCAGTGTCATGGAAATTATACTGTATAAAATCCAAACGAACCAACCATCTCCTACTGAGGGCAATGTTCTTCAAATGCTACTTTTTCTAAACAGTTTCATACTAACTGCATCAAGTACTAAATCCTTAAAGAAAATCTTAGTCAAATATACAGAATTTTTTAAAAATTGGCCTTTGCATATATAATGGACAAAAATTGATTTGATGAGCTACAAAGAGAAATCAAGAACTTTGCCTTTGACAATATAGCTGCCTGACAGAAGGCAAACCATTCAGTTCCCACATACCAACTCCAACAAAACCCAGGTTCACAAAAACTAATGAAAAAAAATTTAATGAGAAACTATAGTAATTGATTGCTCCTACACCAAAACTGTACTAAAAGCCATCTGGAAAGTTTAAGGGCAATCCAAAATGGGACCAGAAGAAAAGCAGTCTTTCAGCCTGACCAGAGATCCCTGGGAGGTTGAAAAGCTTTATGCCTGGAGACTGCAGTGGTGGAGGGATCTCCTGAGAAAGGCCCCGTTTGCCCAGACGTCAGCAACAAACAAGAACCAGTCTGGCATAGCAGTACCAAAGCCTGATCACCTCAGGTCTACTCATTCTGAGGTCCCTCATAATCTGTACTGAGAAGTCAGATGGGGCCCTGGAGATCCAATACTAAACAATGGAGGATGACCTAAGGATGGGAGGTGAAAAGAAGCACAGAAACCTAGTAAACCCAGGACAAGGCCAGGAGTGATGATCACTTCACCCAAAAGCGTATCATGGGGCAAAGGCTGGCCTGCCACAAATCCTCATTTCAAGACTTGCCTGGTCTGACATACATATATCATGGATATTAGAAAGAATATAATTCTGCAATGAATTCTCATCAAGAAATATTTAATATGTAGGTTGAATGTAAAAAATATTTGCAGGTATTTCTCTCCAAAAGTCTTTAAAGCATTTAAAAATCCAATCCAATGGATTTAATATTTTTGTAATGTTTCTGTTTACAAAAATGTACAGAAGCATAAATTGGAAATATGATTTTCATTAAGTAGAGCCTTGGGACCACTGTCAACTAGCGAAATTTGGTATTGTGCAGAGACAGTATCACTAAAATCTAATCTTACGAACAAAGCAATTTTGGAGTCTTTTAGTAACTGTTCAACACTCTCCTGGTTCTTCTCCTACCTATATGACTGCTCCTTCTCAGTCTTTGATGAATTCTCATCTAGATCATACCCTATAACTGTAGGTGTCTCTCAGAGTTCAGTCCTGGGCCTTCTATTCTCTCCATATACTACTTTACTTGGTGACCTCATCAGCTCCCACAGATTTACCTATCATGTCAGATTCGCAAATTTACCTACTACTTTCCTAATCTCTTGGAAGACCTCCAAATCTCACATCTCCAATTGCCTTTCAGACCAGTCAAATTGTCCAAACTCAGCTCACCATCTTTCCCCCTAAACCATCCCCCTTCTCCTCCTAACTTCTCTATTACTGTTAAGGATAATAGAATCTTCCAGTTTTCTCAGGCTCAAAAGCATGGTGCCATCCTCAGCTCCTCACCATCTCTTACTGCCACCCCACCCCACCCACATCCCAGCTGTTGCCAAAGCCCATCAATTTCACTTTTTCAACATCTCTCTAATATTCCCCCTTCTGTCCTCTGATACTGAACACTCTGGTGCAGGTCCTCATCATTTCATGCCTGGACTATTGCTATGTGTCTGCCCACCTCAGTTGTCTCCCCACTACAATTCATCCTCCATATAGCCATCAAAAGAGTTTTCCTAAAGCACAGGTCTAACCATATTTCTTTACTCAATAAATTCCAATGGCTTTTGATCACCTCAAGTCTCAAATACAAAATCCTTCATTTGCATTCAAAGCTCTTCATAATTTTGTCCTCTTCTACCACTGCTGTTGTCCTTCAGTCATTTTCAGCTATGTCCAACTCATTGTGACCCCGTCTGAGGTTTTTTTGACAGACTCACTGGGGTGGTTTGTCATTTCCTTTTCCAGTTCATTTTACAAATGAAGAAGTGAACCCTAGGATGGTAACTTGCCTAGGGTCACACAGCTTGTAAGTGTCTGAGGCCATATTTGAAGTCAGGTCTTCCTGACTCCAGGCCTAGCACTCTACCCACTGTGTAGACATTACTCCCGGCCATGTATTCTTCAATTGAGGAACATTGGCCTTCGTGTTATTTCTCCATCTCTCAACTCCAGGCATTTTCACTGATTAATTCCTATGCCTGGAATATTCTCCCTCCTCATCTCCACATACTGGCATCTTTCACTTCTTTCAAGTACCAACTAAAATCCCATATTCCACAGAAAGCCTTTCCTAAGCCCTCTGAATTCTATTACCTTTCTTCTATTAATTATCCCCTATTTGTCGCGCATATAGCTTGTCTGTTCACAATTCTTTGATTGTGACTTCCTTACTGTCTTGCCTCTTTTTATATCCTGAGTACTTAGTATAGTGCCTGACATGCAGACTGACTACTGAGGAACTAAAGCTTGGCGGATGAGTACATCATAGAAAACACCAGTAGGTATCAAAGATCATGATCAATCTAGAAATCTCCAAAAGAAGGAGTATGCAATTTCAAAACAACTGCAAGCAGGGAATCAAAGGGAAAATGGATTTTCTGCAAGGACTATGTAAATATCTAGAAGAAATAAAGCAAGAGATTTTAAAATTAAATAAAAGATCTTGAGGAGAATCAGAAGGAGAATAAACAATTTGGAAGAGAAAGTAGGCTATCTTACCCAAGAAATAGAATTGCTGAAAACTAGTATAGACCAAACAGAAAGGAGTCCATGGAACAGCAAGAAATATTAGGACAAAATCAAAAGACTGAAAAAAAAATAAAAGAAAATGTAAGCTGTCTCGTATCAAAAACCACTCATCCGGAAATTAGATTTAGGAAAAATGATATAAGAATAATTGGACTCCCTAAAGACCATGATTTTTTAAAAGTCTAAACATTATATTTCAATAAATCATAAGTAAAAACCACCCAAAACAAAAGGGCAAAATAAAGATAGAAAAAAATTCACTGATCATTTTCTAAAAGGAGAGGCAAAAATCCCACAAATGTCTGAGCAAAAATCAAGAGCTTTCTGCCCTCAAAGAAGAAAATAGTGGAAGCATCCAGAAAGAAGCAGTTCAAATACCAAGGAACCACAGTCAAGATCACATAAGAGCTGGCAGCTTCTACTAAAAACTAGAGAATAAAAAAATTCCAAGAGGCAAAAGATATACTTACAACCAAGAATAGCTTTCTTTTCAAAGCTGAGTATAATCCTTCAGGATGAGAAAGTAGATCTTTAGTGAAATACAGGATTTGCAAATATTTTTGATGAAAAGACTGGAACTAAGTAGGAATTTTGAAATACATATGCAAGCGTCCAGAAAAAATTTAAAGGTAAATCTATTTCAGCAATTGGAAAGGATTGTATAATGATGCAGTCCTAATATTTAATAGGAGGAAAAGGAATGGGTTCTTTCAGAACCTTAATATCTTCAGGAGGCACTGAGGGAGTTAAATAAAAAGAATAGAAGTTCTAGGGGTGGACTGATTCTCTTCTGAAGGTTTAAAGAGGGAAAAGAGAAAGTAGGGCAAAAGGAGGAAGATACTAGGGTAGAAAGGAGGAAGAAGGGGGTAGAACTTGGTGTTTCACATAACTGTGGTGCATTAAAAGAGTATAAAAAGATGAAGGAATGGGGAGAGTGGTTATAAGAAGAATCTTCTTCATATGAAATAAAGGAAAGTAAAACATACACACATATAGGACCTCAAAAGGTATACTGCAGAAATGCCCCCAACTCAACAAGGAAGCAAGCAGGGCTGGGAAGAGTCGGAGAGAAGGTTGAGAGGGAGTGGGGATAACACTAATATTTTTAAAACTTCCTGATATAAAGGACGAATTAAAAAAGAAATCTTAGGACAAGAATTGAAGAGGGTGTCTTAGGTTGCCTTTTAAAAAATTGCTGAATGTCTGAACACAGTGAGGCAGATGAATGTAACTGGATTTTATTGTACCATAAGAAAAAGCACAGATGACTAGTTCAGAGAATCCTGGATAGCATGAACTGATGAAGAAGGGAGAGGGCAGGACAGCAATTATTCTTATTCAAGGACAGCAGTCCTGCAAAGAAAATACTTGGAAAGATTTAAGAACTCTGATCAAAGCAATAACCAATGACACCAAAAAGATCTATGATGAAACACGTCAACCACCACCTGATAGAAAGGTGATGGACACAAGGTGCGAAAGGAGAAATACATTTCTGCACAGGGCCAGTGAATAGATTGTTTATGTGACTATGCTTATGTATTACAAGTTTTTTTCCCCTTTTTCTTGGTTTTTAATGGTGGGGGTGAGAGGTTAACAATGGTTAGGTCAAATAAAAGAGGGCTATTCAAACATTTTTGAAATGCACAAAAAAGACCAACAGGAAGTTCAGAGAAAAGCAAACAGCAGTTATGAAAGTAATATGTAGAATTAATTACAGAATTTTTTAAAATCAAAAAGCATGAAATGAAGATTCTTGGTTCCATGTAGTGTTCTGTTATGTATATGAAAATGCTCAGCATTTTTGGTGTTTAAATTCCAAAATTTTTTTTAAAAGTTATGAGATCATAACACTTGAACATGGAATTAAAAATAAAACGGATATACTAGGGAATTGTGTTTCAACTATACAGTGGTAAAGAATGTGATATATTGTGTTACTTTTCCTTTTTATAAATATACAAATGTCTTAGCCTTTAAACATATTGTTAAATCAATCAGAAGCTACTATATGTTTTTATAATGAATTTTAGCTTATATTCATCCTGCTATAACTCTTAAGAATTCAACTTGTTCTTTTTAAAACTCCTTATGGTTCTCTAACTCAATGTCAAACATTTATTTTCAACAATAACTTGGCAAAGAAATTTGTTCCTTAAAATTCCCTAGTGATAACATAGTAGTTTTATGTAGCAGTACTTTTTTAGATGCATAAATGATGTTTTTATACCTATTCTTACTAAAGGGAAAAAAATCTTTCTCCTAAATATTTGCCTGAGGTTAAATACAGATTTCATCAAATACAGTATTTTCAGCTTGCGAAGAATTATATGCCCTTCTCATAAAGGGTTGGCCAGCCTGGGCTTGCTGTAAATTATAAGTTTCATTCAAATAAAAAAAAATTTTCAACAAATCATATGACAACTTGGAAAATCAGTTTGAAAAAGGTACCATAATTGATGGCCACTGATGAAACTTTAAAAATCAAACTGTATTGCTTCAAAATTAAAGATTTCAGCTTTTCTCTGGCATTTAGAGTTTACTTATCTACATCTAAAGTTATGTTTAAAGTTGTACAAGGATTTTAAAACCATCCTGTGTAATTCAAATATGGTATGTTGAAATAAAGATACTTTTTATAACACAGAATTCAACCTAAAAGTTCAGCATCTGACATAAGAGAACAGAGGAGAAGTGGGAGAGGTTTCAGGTTTATATCAGGGATAAAAGCTAAAAATGGAACTGAATAGTTTCAAGGCTTCCAGTAATGAATCAGATAAAATCTTGCCTTTTCCTCAACCTCCCCTATTTCAACTCTCTGATAAAGACTCACAGGTCAAAAGGATTTAGACATATTCGAAGAAAGAATGACAGTGTGGTACAATCGAAAGAACAGTGGAGCTGGACCCAGGAGGCCTGGATTTGACATTCAAAGTGCTGGCACAGGGCCTCACACTGACAGACTTTAGACTCTTAATAGTTGTGGAACCCTACAAGTCAAGTCACCCTCCTAGAACATCAGGTTCTTCATCAATAAAGTGAGGGTGATAATTCATAGACCTCCAAAGATTTATTCTCAAGGAAAGTGCTTTGAAAATCTAACACATTATTATCAGTAAGGAACTGTTATGAGCACTCAATCAAAAGCACTCAACTAAAAAATACAAACTTGAACCAAAAACTCCTAGATTGCAGATAAATGCTTTGCTTCAATATTTGAAACTAATCAAATTAGTCAGTTAAAAATAAATGATTTTCACGATCCTTAGCATCTCCTCTTCTAAAATTTAAAATAAATTTAGTTGAGATAAGATGAATAGGATTTTTATACAAATATCAAATATTTGGTGAGCATTTGGAGAGCAAACAGAAACAGTCCTAATCACAAGCATACACTATCCTGGGAAATGTCAATGTTTTTAAATGTTTAAAATTATACATGGAATATTGTCCTTTAAACAAGTAGTTATTTGTATTTCAGTAATATTAAACAGCAATAATTCAAAATAGGCAACAATCAACCTAAGAAATTTTCAAAAGCAAATCACACATTGCAAAACGTCTAAGTTTGGCTCCAGGAAATGTTAAGCTGCAAACATTTAAGAGAACTGCAAAGCTGACACAAACATCAGAGGTCACTGAGTTCAAACCATATCGGAACAAGACTTCCCTCTGTAAAATACCTGACAAGTAACCAACCATCCTTTTGGAAGACTGTTAATGTGAGGGAACCCACTATCTTCTGTGGGAATCCACTTTGAGATAGTTCTAAATTGTTATTAAATCCTTCTTTATATCCAATCTAAATGTGTCTTCTTGCATCTTCCACCCAACATGCAAAGTTTTGCTCTCTAATGTGAAACAACATTCCAACACAAAGGTAGTCTACAGGAGTGGGAACTTGTGACCCAAAGTCACATGTGGTCTTCTAGGTTCCTTGGATGAGGCCTTTTGACTGAGTCCAAGTTTTACAGAACAAACCCTTTTATTAAGAGGATTTCTTCTGTGAATTTTGGATTCAATTGAAGAGCCGAACTTGAGGAACTAAAAGGCCACAGGTTCCCCACCCCTGGCTAGAACTACACAACCAACTCCAGTGATGCCCTGACCAGGAGAGGGCACAGTAGTACAATCATCCTTTCTAGTTCTGGGCACTATGCCTTTCTTAATGTAGTTGTATCATATGTCACATGTATGTATGCTGCCATGTCACACTGTTGCCTCATAAAAGTTTAAAGAAAACTGACCCAAAGTAGATTTTTTTTTCTGATGAACAACTATCCAGCTACACCTGTCAAATTGTGAATCTGTAGAACTGATTGTTTTAAACTCTAACTATAGCACTTTATATTTAACCCTATAAACTTTTACCTTCTTAGATTCCACGCAATGTTCCAGGCTGTCAAAATCTTCTGGGATCTCAATTCTGCCACCTAGTATGTTAGCTGTTCCTCACAACTTCGTGATGTTTGACATTAGCTGTGAGGAACAGCTAATATATATTGATAAGCATGCCTTTTATGCGTTTATCCAAGTCATTAGGAAACAATGTGAAATAACAATAGCTCAAATAAAGATCCCTGGGGCACTACACTGGAGATGACCTTCCATGCTGGCCTCAAAGGATTACTTTTTGGGTCAAGCAAAAGAGTTCTGACTAGACCCAATTTTGCTGTTGACTAGTGCCTCTCCATCTTTTTCGCAATAGAATGAAACACTGTCAAATACTTTTGCAAAGATTTAATGATCAAAAAAAGAGCCTAGACATCATCTTTCATGAAATTATCAACGAAAACTGTCCTGATATTCTAGAACTAGAGGGCAAAATAAATATTGAAAAAATGCACTGATCACTCAAAAAGAGAAACACCTACAAACATTGTAGCCAAATTCCAGAGTTCCCAAGTCAAGAGAAAATAATGCAAGCAGCTAGAAAGAAACAATTCCAGTATTGTGGAAATACAATCAGGATAACACAAGATCTAGCAACTTCTACATTAAGGGACTGAAGAGCTTAGAATATGATATTCCAGAAGTCAAAGGAACTAGGACCAAAACCAAGAATCACCTATCCAGCAAAAC
>CM053769.1:179052913-179066587 GCA_028658325.1 Potorous gilbertii
ACACACACACACACACACACACACACACACACACACACACACACAGCACAAGGTGAGTAGAATAGGAAGGGATCATATCTAAAAAATAAAATTAAGGGATGACAGAGGAATATATTGGGAGGAGAAAGGGAGAAATGGAATGGAGCAAATTATCTCATAAAAGAGGCAAGAGAAAGCTTTTTCAATGGGGGGGAAGGGGGAGGTGAGAGGGAAAAAATGAAGCTTACTCTCATCACATCTGACTCAAGGAAAGAATAATATGCATACTCAATTTGGTATGAAAACCTATCTTACACTACAGGAAATTAGGGGAGAAGGGAATAAGCAGGCTGGGGGGATGATGGAAGGCAGGGCAAATGGAAGGAGGGAACAATTAGAAGTAAACACTCTTGAGGAGGGATAAGGTCAAAAGAGAGAACAGAAGAAATGGGGGCCAGGATAGGATGGAGGGAAATATAGTTAGTCTTATACAACATGACTACTATGGAAGTCATTTGCAAAACTACACATACACAGCCTATATTGAATTGCTTGCCTTCTCAGTGGGGATGAGTGGGGAGGGAGGAAGGAAGAGAAGTTGGAACTCAAATTTAGGAAAAAATGTTGAGAATTGTTTTTGCTACAACTGGGAAATAAGAAATACAAGTAATGGGGATATAGAAATTTATCTTGCCCTACAGGACAAAAGAGAAGATGGGGATAAGGGAAGAGAGGGGTGTTAGAAGGGAGGGCAGATTGGTGGAAGGGGTAAACAGAATGCTTGGCATTTTAGGGTACGGGGAGGGGAGAGATGGGGAGAAAATTTGGAGCTCAAAATTTTGTGGAAATGAATGTTGAAAACTTAAAATAAATAATTTTTTAAAAATTTAAGAAAACTATATTAACATAGTGTCACTGACCTACCAGGTTAGTAACCCTCTGAGAAAGGAAATAAGGTTAATTTGGCATGATCTGTTCTTGATGAAGGCATGGAGGATCTTTGCAGTCACTGCCTTCTCTAGGTGATCACAAGCCACCACCTTAATAACACAGTTAAGAATGGAAGTCAAGCTATAGTTTTGACTAGTTTCAAATACGAAAGATTTTCTGTTGTCATTACTATACTGCATTGATGTGTTACTTTATCTATTCCTCACTATCTATTTGTATTTCTCCTGTTCTTTGTCACTCTTCCATCCCATAACTTATTTCTCTAGCCATACTCCCTTTCCCTCCTTTTGCCCTCTATCATTCTTACTTGGTCAGAACAGAGGACTAAAATAGATTTTGTTCTATTTTCGCTTGTTTCCTGTTCCTAGTGTATCTTTAACAGATGGAACATTTTATACTTCTCTCAAAATAAAAATATCAACCATAATTCAAGTTGCTTTATATTTATATGGACCTTGAGTGATTTTTTTTTCCTGTGGATCAGTAGGAAGAAAGGAAAGGGAAGAAAATTCCCTGTCATTTTTCTAAATATATCAAGTACTCAATAAACATCATAAGGCTAATTCTTATTTGCAATTAATATTTTTGGCATATAGATTTCATGTATGATTGATTGGAAAAGTAAATCTGTTGTCAGAAGAGACAGTGGGGTCACTGACAATAGCAAAATGAAGAAAAATGAATGGCACAAGAACTATATTGGTGCCAACAAAATGCGAAAGAAACCTAGGGGAAATTGGAGAGATATTCTATGGAGAAGAAAACAGGTAAAAATCTGCACAGAATAATAAGGATGAATGAATTGTGATTTTCACCAATGGAGGGAATGTCAGTACTGATGAGATCACCATTCCACTGAAGTTAACTTGCAGTACAGAAGGATCTTCCTTTAGATAACAGCAATATTTAAAAGATTTTCAGATAAGTCAAATTATTTCAATTGAATCCTATTTTAAAGGAACTTAAGGAGTTGGCTATTTGAAGAAGTATTATAACCCCTAAATGTATGGGTTTTCTTTTTCTTGATCAAACTTTTTCATTCCAATGAATGACTCAATCACCAAGCATTTTTTAATCATCTTTAGAATTTACTGACTGCTTGAATTTAGCCAACTTTCAATATATTTTGAGTAAACATTTCTCTAGTTTATTCCAGTTGTGCTCCACTTAGAGCCTTGAGATTAAAATGTACAATTTCTTTATTTAAAAACATAGTCAATAACGCCCAGGTCATCACACTTCACATCAGATAATGCTACATTATTTAATTATTCAATTAACTAACATTTATCTAGTACCTCCTTGGTCTCCAGCACTGTACTGGGTACAGCGATACAAACAAAACATGACATACTCCATGGCTTACAGGAGCTAACGATACATTCAGGAACACTATAAACACATATAAATATATACAGCATATATACAAAATAAACACAATGGAATTTGAGGGGAGGCACTAGTTGCTAAGGAAAATCAAGAAAGGGCTCAAAGAATCTTCACGTTTCTTGGGTGAAATTATCATTTCCAAGATATAGAAGGATCAGATTGAAATTTATGGTAAGAGTCATCCCTGTCCTGAGAGTTAAGGGATATGAATAGGCAGTTTTTAAAAGAAGAAATGTAAGATATCAATTAGCCACATGAAAATATTCTCCAAATCACTAATAAGTAGAAAAATGCAAATTAAAGCAACAATGAGGTTCTTTGACATGCCTGTCATATTGGCAAAGCTGAACAAAAAGAAATGACAAATTTTGGTGGGCTAGGGGGAGAAAGGCTGATTAATACACTGACGACAGGGTTACCAATTGGAGAACAATTTGGAACTGCACAAAAAGTTACTAAATTGTGCTATCCTTTTGACGAAGTTGAGGAGTGATCATGGACCCCAAAATACTAACAGTCTGTGTCCTGCTCAAATGAATTCGACTCAAGCCTTCTTAAAGCCAAAGAAAACAAAGTTTATTAAAGATTCGCCAAATTGGGTTGGCTCTTAAGGAGCCTAAGCATTTGTAACGCTTGTATTCACAAGCGGGCCAGATAGACTCTCTAGACAGAGTTGAAGCTGGATTGCATCTGAGCACCTTCATCGAGGCAAGGTGGGACTTAAATACAGAAAAGACTGTAGGAGGAATCTGGGGGTGGTCTGGTAGTCCAGGGTGATGGGAGGAGGAATTTAGGAAGGGTCTAGAGGAAAAGTTCGAGGAGGGAATCCAAGGAGGGTCAAAGGGGGGAAACAGCTGGAGGCTATCAAGAGATATCAGATAATGTAGGGTTTGAGTGGGAAGCAGGTAGGCAATCCAGAGCTCTTGTTAGGGGCAGTATGGGAATGGATACAGATCTTGATGGGAGGGGCTGGCAGCCAAGGGAATGGGGATTTGATGGGATCAAGGGTGGGGGGTGCAACAGAGACCCGAGCAGAAGGAAAATGAAAAGCCCATGGACTTCCTGAGACTACTGGAACAAATGGGAAGATTAGGTTTGAGTAAAAAAGGCTAGATTTAAGTGGGAAGATTCAAGGGGAGCTCAAGAGTTTGAACCCCATCACTTTGACCACTATTAAGACCTATTCCCCAAAGAGATCAAAGAAGAAAGGAAAAGATCCATTGTACAAAAAATATAGGGTAGTTCTTTTTATAACAACAAAGAACTGGAAACTAAGGGGGTATCCATCAATTGGCCAAGGGCTGAACAAATTATGGTACATAAATATAATGGAATACTATTGTGCCTTAGCAAATGATGAAAAAGGGATTATTTCAGAGAAAGCCAGGGAGATTTCTATGAATTGATGATAAGTAAAGTAAGCAGCAGCAAAAGAAGAATTTATACAAAACCAACAACATTGTGAAGACAACTTTGAAAGACTTAGGACTTCTGGTCAATGTCAACTTTGATTCCAGAGGTCCAATAATGAAGTAGGCTACCCACTTCCTAATAGAGAGGGGGTGGACTCAGGGTGCAGAATGAGAAAATTGACTTTGGACATGATAGGGAGAATTTTTGTTTGACTAAGCATTTTGTTCTTTTTTTTCAACTGGGACTGGGGCTAGCGGAAGGGAAATACATTAATTCTTACATTTGAAAAAAGTAAAATTAAAAACTTTTATTAAAAAGTGATTTCTGTATGAAAAGAACTGTCTTAAGCAATGGAACCATAAATAGAAAAGTAAAACTGTATCTTGTTCTGCCCCCACAACTATCACCTCCTTTTCTAGATAATACAGTTAAGTTTATAAAATTGCCCGTATAAAAGAGCAATAGAAGGAAATAAGACTGCAAAAGGGGCCCTGTGAGTCAGGTAGGAACCATCCCAAAGATCCAAGTGTAACTTATAAATTGTATCATAAAGTAAACAAAATTCACATCCTTGTGCTGAATCAATGGAAGCCACCTTGGTGCCTCTGCCAGTATATGTAAATCTCAGATAAGTTCCAGACATCTGCAGTAAAACCAGCAAAACATCAAAAGTTGTTGCTAATTCTGAGATGATGTGAACATGTTAACTTTCAAGTTTTACTGACAACTTTGAGATGAATTGGATATGTTAATTAACTAATCCCAAGGCGGCACAGGTAAGAGTTGGTCTGTTCCCCAAAAAACCCTATTGAAATGAGACAACTGCCTGCCCCTCTCCCCCAGCCCCCAACTCTAATCCACAATTTCATGATACTCTCTGCCCTCCCCCATCATCTTCCACATCACTGCCTATCCCATCACCAGTCCCCAGGACATCTGCCTCTGTACCCCTTTCACCACTTGTATTTTCTGTGCTGTTAACCCCCACACCCTCTGTGCTTATTAAAGTATGATTGCTGACCAGTTTCTCACCAGCTGTGGCCTTTCCTGGAGAGTACCCAAAGAACAAGGCATTCCTGCCTCCTTTCTGTAATTTCATAAATTATCAATTCAGTAAGATAGTCTCTTCTCTGAAGGAGCTCACACAAAAGGGTAGACAATACACATAGAAGATTTCAGCTACACATGCAAAAAGACCCACTAGTTCTTAGTATAGCAAAGCAAGTATAATAAAATCATATCTAGTTATGATTTTGAGTCATTTGATAGTGTCAAGGACTTAAGAGCATGAGAACTCTCTTTTCTAAGGTGTCAGAACCTGTGGCTGCTGAGAAATCAAGGAGGGACTATAGAACTCAAGGCGGCAGTTGCCAGGGCCAAGTTTCTAGAAGTATCGTTTCCCTACAAAATGATAAGGCAGAAGGCTGCAAGCAGGGCTATTTTAGAAGTTTAAGGGCTTACCTAACCACTGATTGACGGTTGGTAACTGAAGATAGTGATATTGAAAATGATGGGCCCCTCTCCACAGTTTCTTTTCCCTAGTTCATAGCTGAGAGGGGAAAAGGGTTTGATAAAAGGGTTCCATGGAAGTTAGGCTAGTTGCCTAAGGTGAGGAGAGTGCTGCTATTACTGGGGCTTTTAGGCACAGGATCCCCGACTATCTTTACCAGTGTCTAAAGAGAGGTGGTAGTTTAGGCAATGTGGCACATGCTGTCTCTGGTCTCTCCCTTGGGCTACCAGACAGAGAGAGTGAAGGTGGGGGGAGGAGAGGAAGTCAGAGGAGAAAAGGAACAGAAAAATGGTAAGTGAAGAATCAGAAAGAAAATGATTAAAATAATTTAAATGGAAAAGAATAAAAAACATCTCAATTGAATTATAATGACCCAGTTTAGTCGGAAAGAAGCATTAGAATGCTTCTCTCTTCTTTGTAAAAGTGGGAGGACCGAGGATGTTTTGCAGATACTATTGAATTTGAATGATGTGTCCCTTAGTTTTGCTAAACTGCCTTTCTTCCCTCTCCCCTTTTTTAAAAATTAAAATTTTTTTTAATGATAAGACATGCCTAGGATTAGGAGAGGGATGTGTACTTTATAATTATTTATTTTTAAAATAGTCATTTATCAGAATTTGGGCAAAATATAAAATGACTGTAAAATGTTACTTCAACATAACATTTTGCTCTCTAAAAAAGAATTTTTCTTTCAAGTGGATAGAAGGGAGGGTTAGAGGAAATTATCTTGATTTGATTTTACCTTACCCAAATAAACTCACAGTTCAGTGAACCATATTAGTGGATATATGCTATATTATACAATATGGCTCAATTGTGATGATATTAAAGTGACCACCCTCATTAACACTGTGGCTTTCATCTCTAATTATTCTCTTACTTTTTCTAGTCACATTCTATTTTTAAATTTTAACTGCCAGGAAGTGAATTAGATATATTAAAACCATCAAGTTTGTAATTTATATTTTGGAGGGTTTTATATGAAAATACATGAAGGGAGTTTTAATATTTCTGATTCTTCAGCTTAATACTAAGAGGTTTTGTGGGTAAGTTGTGGGTCAAATAATCCTATTCATGCATTTTTTATTGGCTAATTACAGAGTCATTACATCAGTTCTACAAAAGTCCTCTAGATAGTGTTACATCCTCTGTACAGGCTAGACAAAAAGGAGAAATACTTGCAGTCAGTGACTTCCTGACACATTTAATTCAATGAGAATGGACTATTTTCTCTCAGCAAACATACTCTCTTGTATTTAAAATATATGGACAAGTGTGTGATCAGATAGTTTTTGTTTGGAGAACAATCAAGGCTAGGGAAGTCACAGTTCCTATTGCCTGAATTATGGTACCTCATCACCAACTGACTATAGGACATTGTCAGCTGGATATCCCATGGAAAGCTCAAACTCAACATGTTCAAAACAGAATCCATTAGGTTTCCCTTGAAAACCCTCTATTTTTCCTAACTTCCCTATTTGTCAAAGGCAACACCATTCTTTCAATCACTTACTTACCTTCGCAAATTCAACATCTTCCTCAATTTTTCTTTCTAGTTCAGTCTTATCTCTTTCTCATCTTAACCTTCTTCTCCCTTATCTTAACCCTTCCTAAACCTCATTTCCCACATCTCTCTTTTCCATCCCCTTTCTCTTTCACTTTCACATAAAAATACGTGAAGTAGGTTTAAATATTTCTGATTCTTCAGTTTAATACTAAAGAGGTTTTTGTGGGTAAATTGTGGGTCAAATAACCTTATTCATGCATTTTGTACTGGCTAGTTATAGTCATTACATCAGCTCTACAAGTTTCCCGGTTAGCAGCCTCATTCAGGCATTCATCATGTGCCATCTGAATTACTGCAACTGCCTCCTCATTGCTCTCACTGCCCCAAATCTCCTTTGGTTTCATCCTCAACTAAATGCTAAAATGATATTTCTAAAGCACAGATCTGATTGTGTGGCTTTAGCTGCTCAAAAAGCTCTAGATGAAAACATAAAATCCTTAGTTTGGAATTTAAAGCCTTCCCACTCTGGCTCCAGCCTACCTTCCCAAACTTCATGCACACCTGGTTCAGACTCTGGGAACTTTCCTTGAATTCTTCTTGAATCTCCGCACTTAACCTGGCCTTTCATACTCAAATCTGTTACCTCTCCATTGTCCCACCGGCTTCCCACCCAAACTCTCCATAGTCTGATACCTCCTGATTGCCTCCAGCTATTTCCAACCCTGGACCATTCATTCCCTCCTAGGACTTCTCCTCAACATCCTCCCTAGCCCCTCGTCCCATCACTCTAGACTACCAGACCACCCCCAGATCCCTCCTATAGTCTTTTCTGTATTTAGGTTCCATCTCGCCTCCTTGACGGTGCTTAGGTAGGATCCAGCACAGACTTTGTCTAGCTAGGATTCTATCCGGCCCACTTTGCACAAATGCTTAGGTTCCTTAAGAGCCAACCCAAGATTGTGAATCTTTAATAAACTTTGTCTTTCTTTAGCTTTAAGAAGGCTTGAGTCGAATTCATTTGAGCAAGACCCAGCATGTCAGTATTTTGGGGTCTCTAGTACCCCTAAACTTCATCACACTCCACATACTCCATGTTCCACACAAAATGGTCTAAATTTTGCTCTTCTTCACACATGACATCTAGTCTTCCATCTCAGTGTTTTATACAGCCTATATCCCTTGTTCCTGGACTGTACTTTCTCCATTTCATCTTTTAGAATCTCAAGCTTCCTTCAGAGCTCAGAGCAAGCATCTTCCACATGAGGCATTAGTTGAGTTTCTCTGTTGCCATCACCTCTCCTGCAACTACTTATTGTATTATCTTCATACATATTTTGATTTACGTGTGTTACTTATTTTCCCCAGAATGTAACTTTCCTTACAGACTATTTCATTTTTGTCTTTGTATTCTCAGCTCCTATCACAATGCCTGTGCAGAATTGGTTATTAATATATGTTTGGTGATTGATTGATTCCTTAAAACTCCCAGGGAGTTCATACTCTTATAAGGAAAAAAAAATAAGAGTAACTAAGTAGTACAGGAGATAGAGCTCTAAACTTGGAGTCAGTTCAAATCTGGTCTCAGAAACTTCTAGCAGGTCACTTAACCACATCTGCCTCAGTTTCCTCAACTGTAAAATAGAGATAATAAGAGCACCTATCTCACAGGACTGTTGTGAAGAAATGAGAAAGGAATATATTGGGAGGAGAAAGGGAAAATTAGAATGGTATAAATTATCTCTCACATAAAAGAGGGAAGAAAAAGCTTTTTCAATGGAGGGAAAGAGGAGGGAGATGGGGGGAAAGAATGAACCTTACTATCATTGGATTTGGCTTAGGGAGGGAATAACATGCACACTCAATTTGGTATGAAAATCTATCTTGTACTGCAGAAAAGTAGGGGCAAGGGGATAAGCAGGGGGAATGATAGAAGAAAGGGCAAATGGGAGGAGGGGATAATTAGAAGTAAATACTTGAGGAGGGACAAGGTAAAAAGAGAATAGAATAAATGGGGGACAGAATAGGATGGAGGGAAATACAGTTGGTCTTTCAAAACATGACTGTTATGGAAGTGTTTTGCATGACTACACATGTATAACCTACACTGAATTGCTTGCTTTCTCAAGGGGGGTGGGTAAAGAGGGATGAAGGGAAAGAAGTCAGAACTCAAAGTTTTAAAAATGAAGTTTTAACAATTGTTTTTACATTCAACTGGAAAGTAAGACATACAGGCAATAGGGTATAGAAATCTATCTTGCCCAACAAGAAAATAGAGGAAAAGGGGATAAGAGAAGGGAGCGGTGTGATAGAAGGGAGGGCAGATTAGGAGAAGGGTTAATCAGAATATACATTGTTTTGGGGTGGGCAGAGGGGAGAGAGGAGAAAATTTGGAACTCAAAATCTTATGGAAGTGAATGTTCAAAACTAAAAGTAAATAAATTAATTTTAAAAGTTAAAAAAAATAAAACATTTTTGCCTTATATCCCACAAAAGATGTTTGGGAGATTCACCTTTCCACTTACTTTATATATACATGCAAATGTTCTTCAGTTTGACGGGACAGGTCTAACCTATGCCATCTAATGAATATAAACCTTTAGTATCTTCTTCAAGGGAAATGAAAAAAGTTCTCTTGCAAAAACACTAGGTTTAGCTTCAAAAATTCTAATTTAAGTCCCGGCTGTGATAACTAATATAGGTAAGACTTTGGTCAAGTCAGTTTAATTCTGAATCTATATCCTCATCTTTTAAAATGAGAACAAGATTTATATTATTTACTACACCATAATTCTGCCATGTCTCTCCCAGTCCTTCATATCAGTGTCTTCCCTCTGATATTATCTCCAATTTATTCTTTATATATCTTGGTTTGTATTTAGTTGTTTGTATTTTGTTTCCTCCATTAGGCTTTAAGCTCCTTGAGGACAGGCAATGATTTTTGCTTTGTTTTGCCTTTCTTTGTATCCCTAAAGTTTAGCAAGGGGTCTATTATATAATAGGTACTTTAAAAAAGCTTTTTTACTTGAATTCCCCAAAACCTATAATAAAATGGGCTATTCCTATGGTAGACAGCAAACTAAAGACTCCTCTGGCTAGGTTCCAACTTTCTTGGACAATGTTCTTTCACTGCCCAGGGTATTTAAAAAAAAAAAAAGGATGTTTCCTTCAAAAGGCGATTCATGGGCTTTATATTTTTGGAAGTATCTCTCCCCCAACCAGATGTATTGTTATACAATACACTCTCATACTCTGAAGCAGGTAGGTGGTGGAGTTGATAGAACACTGAGTCTGGAGTTCGTTAGACCTGAGTTCAAATCCAGCCTCAAACTTTTACTAGCTGTGTAATCTTGCAAGTTACTTAACTTCTGCTTGTCCACGTTTCCTCAACTGTAAAAGAGGGGTAATAACAAAACTTACCTCCCAGATTTGTGAGGACCAATTGAGATAATATTAGTAAAGCCCTTGGCACAGTGCCTGGCACATAGTAGGCACTGAACTAATTCTTATTTTCTTCCCTCTTTAGGAGTGGTATTACTGCGGGGCTGGAAAAGAAGGTAATATTTATCTTCTAGTTCAATTCAGTTCCATCCCTACACCCAAGTGGAAATCTTAGTTCATGTCTTCGAAGAAACAGAATTCTGTTTTCTAAGTATTTCAAGGGTTACCCTTTTAGCCTCAGCTGTCGATTTGTGAGCTTTGCCCACAGAATTTCCCTTTCTCATTTCCCCTGTGTTGAAATCCTACTTCTGTCCTTGACCCCTAGGTTAATCCCATGGCAACACCATGCTTAAGCAGGGCAGATTCATGTCCCAGACATTTCCCATATTTCCCTCCTGCCCCTACCCCTTTACTTTGCCTCATAATCCAAAGTTATTTGTTTTGTATCACTCTTATAGGGTCAGTTCTGATCTCTTCTAAGTGACAATGGGTAGCAGGAATCACTCATAGATGACAGATTAGAATGGATTTATGATACCCCTCTCAGGTAATATATAATTCATTCTTCGGGTAAAATGATTTTTATTAAGTGGGCCTGTATACACTGTATGGGTGGGTAGCTGGCTAGACTCATATTTCTATTCCTGGTGAGAGCTAATAGAATATAGCAAAATATCTCATTGCAACTTTACTATTGAGCTTGAGTCCCCAGGTGGTACTTGAATTCACTGCAAAAATTATTTTCTGCTTAAGCAAAAATCAACAGGACATTAAACCATTATAACATCTTTGGAGATATACTTCAAAAATTCTGCCTGGCTCAGCACTATTTCGGTAATCTTTAACTCAAATTGCAGGAAATATTTGAAATGCCATTCTAACAATTTCCAACAGAGAATATTAAAGAAGAATTAAGTTTCAAATACCTGGAGCAGAATGTTAGCTAATGACACCCTGGGCATTTTAAAGCTCAAAGGATTAAAGGACATTATGGTATATTATTAAGTCTGTCTTTAATTTGATCAGCAACCTTTTTTTAATTGGTATGCTTCTAGAGAAAAACGTTCATAAGTATTTTCTTAAAGTACAGTACAACTAAATTTAAAGTTCCTCATATAACACTTGCAATAATCCAATTCTCCATATCATTAAACATTTTACTGTGTTTTTCTTTTAATTAAAACTTTTCCATGAAGGTTTTTAGGGAAGTTTCCATTTGGTTAGAAACTAAGCAGCATGTTCAGAAACATCTGTGCTTTACTGACTTCATTAAAATTATATTTTCATGTTAGATTATAAATTACAAAATGACATTCACTTGAACAAGGTGAAATCCAATAAAACAAATAGCACTGGCCAAACCTACAAACTCATTCTTTCCTCATCTAAAATGAAAGATTATACTGAGAATGATAAGTAAAGCAATTTGATCCACTTTAGGAAAATGATAACACTATGAATCTCTTAAAGCACTGAAAAAGGAATTCATAAGAAGAGATTAGATAAAGATATGTTCTACTGGCTTAACAAATGATTTTAAAATAATACAGATAGGATTCTGAGAGTGAATAATTTCAATTCCTGTCTCAGATTCATAGTTTCTTCTGTTTAGTATTAGACCTTTAAAGCTAATATTGTACTTGGTTAAATAAAAAAAACAAAACAAAACTCTGTGCCTAAACTAGAATTGAACGCATTTACTCAATCCAGGCATTGTGTGTCATCTAGAACAACCCACGACCCAGACTTCATTGTGTTGCCCATCCCTTCTTATTCAGTGTTTTGTTCTGTGAACAAAGATAACAGTATACACACACATACATATAAAATGTATGTATGAATATATACACATGTGTATATGTACACATATGTACGTGTACACATATACGTAGGTACATATACACGTACATATGGAGACACACAGAGAGAGAATATAAAAAAATATTCTCTCTTTTTTTTTAGCAGTAAACCTTACACTACAGTCTCTAGGACTATATTGTAGCTAAGAGTAGAATTTCCCATACAAAACAATACACATATGCATTAGAAAAGGTTACTTTTTAGTAATTCACATCTAATTATTACTTATCATATTAATATAAATTGCCTTTAAGTCAATGATATTCACATAAAATTGGTGTGTATACTTTAAGGTTTACAATTTATACATTCTTTGAGCTTCTATCCATTTGAAGCAATGGATATGACTTGTGGATTCTATTAAAAACTTCTGAGCCAACTCTTGATTGTACAGGCTGAATCGAGCTGGTGAAGGAAGAAAGAACATTAATCCTGGTAAGCATCTATTCACTTTTTGCTATCACTGGGCCTGGAAAAGTGGGAATTCTGCCCTGGGCCCCATTCAGAGATTGAATTTAGAAGCTTCCTTGCCCCTAAAATCTCCTGCCACCTGAGAAAGATCTATCTACTTTGTTCTGCAATCTGAAAAAAACAAACAACTCAGTCTTCCTCAATCACTGGGCACCCAGAAACCAAGCATACATTTCTCAGAGATCAACTAGGACTAAGCTTTGTAATAACTTTGGGGGGATGGGTTATGCCCAGCCCCCTTGAGAAAAGGCAAAGGGAATGGAATTGAGCATGACTTTAGTCACGAACTTGAGGACCAGTTCACTAGGTAACTTACTGACCCATGGCCATCCTGACCTCCTAAATCTGAAGTTTAGAAAGAAAAGCTGACTCTGCTGACCCAGTAACAGATACCGCATTTCGCCAACAAATGATGCTGAGGGATGAGAGGTCCAAATGAATAGCATTTACCTTTCCCTATGGCCCACTCACCCTTACCCTCTCCTTCCCATGACCTGTGATTCAAAAGCAAGCAGGTTACTACTTCCTACTATCTTAAAGGCCTATACAGTTCACTCTTACCCCTCCAATCCTATTCTCCACTGCACTACTCTTCCAATGTGCCCTCTAGAAACCCCATTCTCTTATTAACACTCCCCTTTCTCCCAGAATTTTTCCTTTCACACTCTTCTGACACTCATGAAAACTTGATTCTCTCTAAAATCAGTGCAGGGAATGCCTTTTCTTATATTCTCCAATTATACTAACTGCATCAGGGCAAAAGATAGCGCCATCACACAACAGAATCTCCTCATTTGAAGTTCACTATCTCTGTCCAAGATAGATCCCTGTTGTTATAATCTAGCAGGATCCAAACCACTTTCTCTCCTTAGAGTTCAATACCAAACTCGTCTTTCTTGCCACACCAAATTCTGCCCTCCCACCTCAAATTCCCTTGCATTTACTTCTCTGTATCCATGTTGTATCCCATGCAAAATGTAACCTCTTTGAGGACAATATAAAATTCATTTCTATCTTTGCCGGGAGCTAAGCCTCAGGAGGAACCGCCCTTACCTCCCCCACCCCAACCTCCCTGTATGCACAGTCACCTCCCCCTCCTTCTTTCCTAACTGAGCTATAGATATAAAGGCAGCTTGTAGATGCAATAAAGCAGAGA
>CM053769.1:179067087-179087760 GCA_028658325.1 Potorous gilbertii
TGTAGATGTTGAATGTTTGCTGAACTGAGTTAAACAGAATGATACAGTATTCATTAGAAATGCAAATTTCCACAGGTGAAAAAGAAGCCCAAGAAAGGGAGCTGACTGGCAGTTTACCATTTGTTTCTACCATTGGAAGAATCGTTGCCAAAGTCTAGGGTAACTTCCACTTTAAAGAAAAATCTAGTCTTTTGATCACCTTTGATAAAGTACCCATTAAAAAAATTAAGTATCTAATCCATCTGAAGAGGCTCATTGTTTCATGTGTGTGAAAGTTTCAATCTAAAAGGCATGAGGCCTGGACTAAAATCCCCACTTGGCCACTTCTTTTCTGTACATCCTAGAAAAGTTACTTTACTTGTCTGTAAAGGAAGGGGGCTAGACTTGATGATCTCTAAAATTTCTTCTAAATATGTAACAATAGCATATTCTCCTCAAAGGAGTCTTTAAGTAATTCATTTACCCTTTTTCCTCTTGATTGACCAAGGGATCTTCCCAATTAATTAAATTTTGATTGGTCTACTAACCTTAAGATCTTTCCATTTTTTTTTATAAGTATCAGGTCTTACTTTTATCTAGTATTTGAGCTTAACAAGGAAAAACATAAAATGTTTTAACACACAAGATTACCATTATTTCTTTCTCCCTCAAGAGTGCATTATTATAAAGGGAATAATACATTAAAAAACAGAAGTACTTTGAGAGTACATTCCAAGATTTGTTGTCATTTTGAAATTTATTTATTCAGGTTTAAAATTCAATAGATTTTAATAGCTCTAATCTTACCAGTGTGATTACTCTTCCTTGGTACAGTCTTTCCCTTCCCTTCTTGAATCTTACTCTAGCAGTCATCTCCTCTTTCAAGTATTCTAAATCACTTTCTTTCCACCTATTTGCTTATACCCATTACTGGGTGTCCCGATTTATTTTTTTTAAAAAGCCTTCCCATGAACCTTCAACTTAATTCAGGTCCCTTGCTATTTTTCTTATATACTTCACTGTTAAATTTCATAGAAAAGTGTCGATTCAGATCATGCTTTCTGAAGCTCTGTGGAGAGGTGGTACACTATAGGTATAAAATGAGGTGTAGATTGTCAGACATGAATAATTTGTTGCTTTCATTTGCTTGACCCATTCTCCACAACTGCCAGCAATCCACCTTCCATATCACCATCACCATTACCCCTAACTTCCTACTGAAACCGTTCTCCCCAAGGTCTCTGGCGATCTAATTGATAAATCTAATGTCCCATTTTCAATCCTGCAACTTGTGCCACTGTGTAGAAAAACAACTCTGAAGGGTTCTGAACAACGCAATGACTAACCACAATTTCAGAGGACAAATGATGAAGCATGCTACCCATCTCCTGAAAGGTGATGGACACAAGGTGCAGAGTGTGATGTCCATCTTTGGGCGTGGTCAATGTGGTCATCTGTTTTGCTTTGATTATGCCCATTTTTGCAATGGTTTTATTTTCCTTTTTTTTTTCCAGTGGAGTGGGGAGGAGAGAGGGGAAAGGATCTAGTGAAATCTGCCTCTGCCCTCCCTCAAAAAGAAAAATGCAAAGAGAAGCACAGAGAAGCAAGGCCAATGTTGAAATTATGTAGTTAAAAAAGAAAAGTGAGCTGTATTTAAGAGAGATTCACAGTTTCATGCATTCATGATTTCTTTCCCCATTTTACTTCATATACGAAAATGCTCATTTTATTTGGTGTTTAATGTAAAAAAAAGGACTAACACACAGACACATACAAATCTGCCAATAAATTGGCACTAGATTACATACCCTTTAAGGGCAAAGACCATGTATAGTCACACTTCTTTGTATCTCAAAGAGTTGGCATGAAAGATGTATTTCTTCATAATATTACACCACCAATAAACTTTATTTCAGATTAGTACACATTTATAGTCATAGATTAGATCACAAATTAAATATGGTTTGTATATTTTAAGAATATTTAAAAGGCTTAAATTGATACATGAAGAACATATTTGATAATTAAAAAGATAGACAACTGCCACATTTCCATTATATATAGAATATGAAGAGCTTATATAAACCTTCCTCAGTTTCAACTGCTGCCCATTGTGGTTAAAGGACTTTTATCCTTCTTACCCTTGTAGACTCTGCCTGAAAAACAGCAATAAGAGCCTGCAGAAAAGGGATAGCAATGGTGGTGAAATGGCTTGAGTTCATGCCATGGATGGTTCAGATGAAGGAAGGTGGCATGTTTAAAGTGACAGACAGAAGACATAACTGTCTTCAGGTATATGAAAGGACTGCCATTAGAAAATGTAAGTGAACTAATTCTGCTTCACCCCAGACTTCTTCCACAGGTGCAGCTATTTACTAATTTTTTTATTATACTTATTTATTACATTTCCTAGCCCTCCCCACCTCAACTACAGTGAAAATGTTCTGCCTTTAAGGCAAAGACTATGAATTTTTCCACCATAAAGATAGGTACCTAGTATCCCCAGTACTTAGTATAGTGACTTGTACATGGTAGTTGCTTAATAAATGTTTTCTAGATTATTTTTTTAAAAGCAGGGGAGGAGAGGAGGGCAAGAGGGGAGACATGAGGAAGGAGAAAGAGAGAGGAAGAGGGAGCTGAAGCACAGTGGTGGCCATACGAATAAAAAGAAGAGAATTGACACAAGAGATGTTATGGAGGAACAATCAACAAACAGGGACCTCTGAGCCACGGGATTAACAGTATCATGAATTACACATTTTCCCCAGTGCTCACTAACTCAAACTCCCTAAAAAAGAAACTGTATACCAGATACAGAGAAACTATGGGTGAATACACTTGAAAATACAATTGAAAGGACCCTGAGAAGGTTATATATTAACAGTGAAGAATGTTAATCCTTAAAATACTTACTCAGCAACCCTCTCCTAAAAGTCTCTACACTCCAGCAGAGATGCACAAACCAAGCCAATAACACACTGTCTTATGCCTGCAGTCTATATTGGGAATTTTTCCTACTTCAGATTTAATCAGTATACCTCACTGTATGCCTATACCCTATCCGCCATCTAGTGAAAGACATAGATTATACCCAGGCATATGGCAGGGGTGGAAGGTAAAGCATTCCCTAAGTGATGGAACTTCAAGGCTACATGCTCTATCTAGAACATCTCCTCTAATCTTCTAAAAACTGATCAATGCTGAGTCATCTCAGGTAGAAAAAGAAAAGGACAGAAAAGGGAGGAAGTGAGGCAGGGTATGGATATGAGTGCTGTACTAGGCCTAATGGAAAGAGGATTGAAACCTATCTAAGGCCATGTTGTCTCCACCACCACTGGTTACTAAGGGCAGAGACCAAGGCCAGTGAAATATAAATAACCCAGTGTGGGAAGAAGTTGAGGTAGCATTATAGCCTAGCTCCAGGGGTACATTCAGCAGCAAAAGAACAGTTAGAAAGTAACGGCAGAATACCAAAAAATCAAGAGAAAAATTCAATAAAAACCCAGGACACAAGCAGATAAATCAGCACTGAGGATTGTAAAACTAGAAGGAAGGATGAATGAAAGACCCTCAAAGAGGTGACAAAACTCTCCTAACAAATATTACAATGCCTGATAAAACAGAGAATTTCATGAAATTCCATAATAGCACACAACAACAAGACATTCTAAAATGTTTCAAAAGATAAATGAAAAAAGAAAGGAAATAAATTAAGAAAGAATACATCACATTTCATAGCTGCTTATGAAGAAATAAAAACACAAATTAGCAAAATAGGGGGGAAATCAATCTAATTTAAAGAGTTTCTTTGAAGAAGTGAGAGTTTAGCATATTTGGACAGAAAAATACTGAAATGGAAGAAAACCTGGCAGACAAGAAGCAAAGAGCAATAAGGTTAAAAAAAAATACAGCATCTCTACGAAAGCCAAAGCTTTTATATGGCCTCAAACACAAGATGTACAAAGAGAGCCCAAGGATCATAGGCTTCCCAGAAAAATATGACCGATCAAAAAACTTGAACATCACAATGCAAGAAACAGCACAAGAAAACAAAGCCAATCAAAAGAATCTATAGACTGCCCCCCCTAGGAGGGAGGGACTAAGTTTCACTTCCAAGACTGGTTAAATTTAATAATTCCAATGACAAACATAAATTCTGAAAGTGGAGAGTAGAAGAAGGACATTGAAATATAAAAGGAAGGAAATTTTAGTAACCCAAGATTATTTTATACACATAAAACTGCAGAAGTGAATGGAACACTATTTTCCGAAAATCAAAGAAACTCAAGCTACAACTCAAAATGATACCCTGCAAAGGTGAGCAGATGAACCAGGGTGTTCAAAAAAAGAGAGGTATTCAAGGCATTCCTGGAAAAAATAAAAGAAGTTCATTCCACTTGTAAACACCCCAAATAACAGAATAAATAAGTACAATTACCAAGGAAAGAATAAGATAAATTACTTTATGTTTGAAAGATTTTTTTGAAGGATCATCAAGAGATAAAAAAAAACACTATAATAAAAATATAAATGGAATTTTAAAATAGAGATGAAATTAAGGGGGAAGAGCATAACTGAAGCACCATGGACTAAACTATGGCACCTTGACAGGTGAATAAAGGTTATTTTGTTGGAATTGCATGAGAGGAAGTTGTGTAATCAGTCAATAAGCATTTAGTAAGCACCTATGCTATGTGACAAGTGCTGTGCTAAGAGCTAGGACACAAAGAAAGGGAAAAGTTAGTCCCTGATCTCAAGAAACTCAGACTAATGGAAGAGAGAACATAAAACTATGTTTAAACAAGATATGTACAGTAGTAATTGGATATAATCAACAGAAGGAAGGTATTAGCATTTAAGGGGATCAGGAAAGGCTTCTAGAAGACAAGATTTTTAGTTGTGACTTGAAGGAAACCAGGAGGCAGAGAGAAGAGAGAGTATTCCAAGAAAGGGAAACAGTGAAAATGACAGACTCTAGAGTTGGAATGTGGAACAACAAGGAGGCTGAAATAACTGGATTTTAGAATGTTGAGGGGGAAGAAAGGGTGTAAGGGATAAGAAATACCAGAAAGGTGGAGAGGCTGCAGGTTATGAGGAGCTTTGCATTCCAAATAGAGGATTTTACATTTGATCCTAGAGGTGATGGGGAGGTGAGAGTTCATAGAGTATGAAAGATGATATAGTCAAATCTGCACTTTAGGAAGATTAATTTAACAACTGAGCTACAGATGGACTGGAATAGGGAGACATTTGAAGTAGGTCCTTCATCACCAAGTGAGCTGATAAAGGCCTGCACCAGACTCAGAGAAGAGATCGGGGTGTATACAAGGATGGTGGTAAGGTAAAACTGACAGAACTTGGCAACAGACTGGATATGGGAGGGGGAAAAGTTGAGGGAGGAGTCAAGGATGAGTGAGGGTGTAAGCTTGGGTGACTGGGATGGTGACTTGGGTGAAGGGGGTGATTTCAACAGGTAATAGGGAAGTCTGGAAGCGGGGAGAAAGATAATGAGTTTAGTTTTGGAGGTGTTGAGTTTAAGATGTTTAAGATACAAGACATCCAGTTTAAGATACCAATAAACAACTGGAGATTCAAGTCTGGAGGTTAGGAGAGATGTGAGATTCTGAATCAATAGATAAGGGAATCATCAGCATAAAGACAATATTTAAAACCATGCCTGTAGGTATGCTTGACAAGTAATAGTGTAGAAGGAGAAGAAAAAAGAGCAAAGGACAGAACCCCCTGGAACACTGATTGTTGGTGAGCACAACCTGGATGAAGATCCAGCAAAGGGAATTAAAAAGAAGAGTCAGATAAATAGGAGAAGGAAGATAGAGCAGTAACATGAAAAATTAGATATAAGAGAATATGAATGAGAAGAGGATGATTAAGTCTCAAAGGCTACAGAGTAAGAAGTCAAGGATGAGCATTCTTAAAGGCCATTAAATTTAGCAATTAAGAGATCTTCAGTAACTTTGGAGGGAAAAGTTTCAGTTGAATGATGAGGCTAAAAAAGACTGTAGAGAGCTAAGAGAGGAAAAGAAGTAGAGATACTTATTGTACATAACATTCTCAAAGAGTTTGATCACAAAAGGAAGAAGAAATGAGGAATAAGTTTGGGGGGATGGATAGTTCAAGTGGTTTTTCTGAGGATGGGGCAAACATAAGCATGTTAGTAGGCAGCAGGGAAGCAGTCGGTGGAATGGGAGAGACTTAATAAGTAAGAGAGTGGAGATAACAGAATGAGCAATCGTTGGTGAAAACAAGATGGAATGGAATCACTTGTGCATGTGGGCATGTAGAAGGGTTTGCACTGGCAAGAACTACCTCCACATGAAAAGAGATGAAGGAGATAGTGGCAGAAGGCATGATGGCTACTGTGAGATGAGAACTGGAGAGAAAAGGGAGCTCTCTGTGAAAGGCCTCATTTCTTCAGTGAAATATGGAAGCAAAGTTCTCAACTGGAAGGGTATGAAGAGAGAGATCCAAGGGAGGTTTGAGAAGGAATGAAAAAATTTGGAAGAGTTGCTATGGATTGTGGGATAGTGAGTTAATTAAGAAATTGTAGAAAGATTGCCTTGCAGCAATGAAAGCAGAGTTGAAGCCACTACTCAGTAGGACAGGGAGAGGGGAAGTAGAGGAATGAGGTATATACCCTTATCAAGTTCAGATGTGAACAACAAAGAGCTAATGACACCTAAGAAGGGCTGCAGGAGAACAAGAGAGTTGCCATAAGTGAGTGATATAAAGTGGGCAAATAAGAGGGGAGGGTCACAGTCACATGGGGGGGGGGGGTTCTACCTTAATCATTTCTTTGTAAGTCTTTATAAAAAAAACAAGTTGACCAAATTTTTTGCCATTTAAATATAACTTCACAAGTCCCTGAGAGTTTTAATTGATTATTTTCTATTACCTTTTTAACATTACATATTAATGGCATACGAAGGCAAAAACACAAGGTTTGTGTGTCAAGTAAAAAGTCACTAAATAACCTAGCTGGTAATAAGGAAAATACCATCAAAATAAAATCACTATATAAGTTAACACTAATGGGGCAAAAACCTTTAAACAATATTAAAAACAAAATGGCAAACATCACATACCAAGCAAACACTTTGAGTGCTAAGAAAATATACAGATACTTATGAGTTTAAACTGTTTAAAACCCATATTTGTTTAAATATCACTTACAAATATTTCCCATTACAATAAACTCAATCATTTCACTATCAGTAGGTGAGAAAATAAGTAATTTTCTTTTTCACACAACACAAAAATCAGTGTTAAAGGGGGAGAAATCAGTAGTTATCACTTTTAGTTTCTTTGCCTGCAGAAATTGTAAAATTTTAAGTTTTACAAATGTTTTAGATGACGTTAGCACTGTGTTAGGTCTTGCCATACCAACATTTTAACTAACATTTCAGAGGACTCCAGTTCTTTTCCAAGAACCTTCATGGAAGAAGTTCATATAGTGCAGCTTTCTTCTTGGACACTTCTAAATAACTACTTTTTAAGGTTATGATTGGCTAGGAGTGCCTGGATCACCTCACTTTTACTGTTTCCTCCCATTCTCTTCTCGAGAAGAGGAGGCGGTCTCTCTTGATTCCTTCTCCAGAGGAGGAAGACCTGCTTTTCTTCTCGAGAAGAGGATGAGGGTGCCTGGAAGGAGCAGGTCCAGTTTGGGGGAAGCCTGGAGGGGTGATCCTAAGACGAACCAGGCTCAAGAGAAAAGTCAGTGGTGGAAGCCGAAGTGGACGTGGAGGCGGGAGGAAGCGAACGAGGGATAACTACTAGGACGCATAGTTTCCAAAGTTTCCCCAATTTTGACACGGGAGCCAGAAAGGACAAGCAGGCGCCTCTTCTGGCGCAGTGGGGCTGAGAAATGGGGATGCGCAGGGCTCGGGGGAGCAGCCAGATCCGTCAGTGAGTAAAACAGTATGGATTGAAGTCGCCCAGAGCTCCCTTGCCCTCAGGGAGCTAGAACTCTCTGGGTCGGGTCCAGCCCATCCAGACAGAAAAGGGGAGGGGTAAGACCCTCCAGACGGAGAAGCCCACAAGGAATCAGAGGCAGCCCCGAGGAGGGTCCTCGCCCTTGCTTACCTGTCCCCGGAGTTGAGGGAGGTGCTGGGGCCCCGTTTCCCGGGACTTGCCTCAGAGAACCAGCTCCCGCACACTTTCTCCCCTCCTCCTCCACACTAATCAGTTACGAAGGGCCTGCCCCCTTCCCCGCGTCCCCCCCGCCCCACGCTTCCAGAGGGGAAGAGGCTCAGAAGGCGAAGGGCTTTAGCGTCTCCTCCAATCACCGAGCCCAAAGGGCGCGGGGGAGGGTGACGTAGTCGCAGCTTCCCGCTGGTACCTAGACTCCAAGGAGCTCTCCCGCCGCCCCGTCGCTTAGCAACCAGTCAAGCCCGAACCTACCCAGCCCCCCCCAACCCACCCATTGACGTCCGGCCCACCCAAATGTTTGACAGCTTGGCACCGAACGATGAGTTTCCGGGTTGAGACCGTTTGGCGCAGCGGAAGCCCAGGCATAACCTCCAGGGAAAAAAGTGTCCGAAACGATTCGCAGGAGACCGAGAGGCCAAGGGGGATGTCCCTCCCTCCCCTTTCTACCCACCCCGTTCCTTCCCGCCAATTGCTGACGGCCATTCAGGCGTCCTCTAAATCCCTCTCCTCAATCCATCCGCTGGCCGGTTCCCTCCAATCAAGGAGGCCCGCAGGCGGGGACTATTTGGCTCTGAAATGAACAGCGCAGGTAGAACTGTCAAAAGATAGGCGCTAAGACTTTCGGGAATTGTAGTCTAAAAGCGAAATGAAATGCTACGAGGCCGAGCCTGGATAGGGGTAGCGAAAAACTACACACCCAGCGGTCCTGGCAACAGCGGGTCGCTCCTCCTTCCGGCTAATACCTCTCGTCCTCCTACTTGGGTGCCGCTGCAGTTAGAGGTGACCCGCCTGCTTGACCGTAGGTGAGTCTAGTCGTCTGTCGCCGAACTTGTCCAGCTGCAGCCATGGTAAGTGTCCGGGGCCCTTCGGCCTCCCCTGTAGGCTCCTGCACTGATGGCAGCGCCTGAGGCCTGGTTGTCCTTGAAAGATTAGAGCGGGGAGGAAGGGAGAAAAAAGGGTGCTGTGCAAAGTCGCTTTCCCTTTCTTCTCCCTCGGAAGCTTAAACCTTGGGGATCTTGAGGTCGTTTTCCCCAGACCATTTAAGTGGTTCTGCTTGGAAGGGATTGCTTTCTTCTCTTGAGGCTTTCGGAGAAAGGGGTGGGTTTTCCCCCCTTTCCCCACCCCCACCTTGAGGAATGGCTTCGGGGGAAGGGGGGACGATCACATCCTGGGACCCCTCTCCACCAGGTGTGCTTTTTCGTGCCTCTTAGGATACTGCGCTGATCAGCTAAGAGAAGTGACTGAAGGCGATGCTTCCCCACCCTCTAGACGCATGGTTAAAAATCCAGCCTGTCGAAAGGGAAAATTGTTGCCTGTGTCCTTTCCCCTTAAAGTTTCCGTTTTATTTTATTTCTGTAATTTTGATGAAGGTGAAACAGACCTTTCCCCTGGGAAACTTTGACTTGTGAAGGCGGTGAGGTAGCTGTGAGGGTGGCGCTTCCAGGTGCCCCAGATAAAGATATACATTTGTGGGTGGAAACGTTCAGCCATATCTAATTTTATAAATGTAACCGAAATGTGTCTAGGACATGTATTGTATCCTTAATATCACTATCTAAAGAGAAGATACAAATGCTTTCAGTGATCCGTTTGTTTTAAATTTGGAAAAAATTTGTTTTAAAGATAATGTATTCTAATCTTCTAAGATCTGAGCTCTGGTTTCTTCTGATGGAAGGACAAAGGGCGGGGGAAGGAGTCGATGTTACGGTGACGTAGTCAAGGTCTGCATGCTCCTCTAGGTGATGGGAGAAATTCAATAGAGTTCAAAAAGAAAATGGGGTTCCTGGTTTCAGATATTAGTTATAGAATTAAACCTAAGATTATTGCTCTCCGTTGTCGGATGGAACAAGCCTAAATGATTGATATGGTGGTATTCATCTTAGTAATTGATTGGGGGAGCCCGATATTATAGACATTATTTTTCACTGTCAGGTAATATGGAATTACGAAACTCTAGAATAATAGGGATCTTGAAGATTATGAGAAAATTGGCGGTGATTATGTAACTCGTCCCAAGGTCATTGAGCTACTTAAACGACAGATTTAGGATGAACTCTTTCGGTTGGTACTCTCCACTGCAGGGAAACTGTTTTGCAGGTAACATTTTTCTTTTAATAGAAGGAAAGGAAAAAAAAGTGTGAGAAAAGATCCTAATTGCTAAGTTCCTTTTATAGGTACAAAAACACCTAAGTATGATATACGGAAAATGAATTAACTTGATTCCTTGCAAATGTATCCGTGAAACTATGTTATATCCAATTCCTTGAAGGTCATTCTGGCCATAGAGATATAGCAAAGAAAATATAGTCAGAAGGGACCTTCGAAATCTAGTTCAACTCTCTTCAGTTTACAGTTAAGGAAACTGAGACTCTGAGAGAGAAAGATTTGCTTAAGATCATCTTAGTAGCAGGTCTGGGATTCAAACCCAGAATCCTTTCACTCCAAATCCATGCTATCCTACACTACGTCCTCAAAAATACTTCGGATAGTGGGTAGTTTTCCTTGACTTCATATCTAAACTCAGAACTGTAACCAGGTCTCACATGATTTAATTCTGCAGTTCAAGGGTAATGTATGAAGACAGCATAATGGAAAAAGGAACCAAACAAGTTTTGTACACAATTCACAACTGAATTATTTCAAGAGGAAATGTGTTGTTGGTACCTACTTGTGACTCACACTTGTAACAGAAAGGAGGAAGACAAAAAGTACAAATGAAATTGCTTGTTCTTTTGGGTACTTTGAAAGAAAAACTGAGGGTAATTACGAAGAAAAATATTTGTCATAGGAATGTGATGTTGGTCAATTAGCTTCAGGAGATACAGACCTGTCCTGTGGGCTGTTTTCTTATAAAGGTAACAAATAATATTGCCTGCATCAGAAGGAAGGTCATAAGTTCTGTGCTAGATACAGAAAGGCATTCTTTATTTAAATCATGGAAGGACACCCAGATAGGTTACTATTATTGCACAGTATTATTGCAACTACTGGATAAAAGAAAATGAAAACAATGTTAACTATGTTTTCTTTCTTATTGTATTTCATTTTTTCTTGAAATTTTATGGTAGTACTTAAAACTTTTATCAAGTTGGGATTATATTTTACATAATTGAAGGATAAAAAAGATCTTTCTATTTGATTTTGTAACCAAGAACTCAAAATATTTAGAAGCAACAATAGTGGAAACTGTACTATCATTAAAATAAGTTGTTCAGCTATAGCATGGATCCCTGTAAATAAGAGAATTGCTGTTAAATAAGAGTACAGTGATCAATTTGGTGACAATTAGTTCGCCACACCCACGTTGAAAACTGAAATTGGCCATTAAAATTGATTAATCCAACAAATGTAATTGTCAGACAATGACATTTTGTAAATGTCAAAAGTCAATGTCATTTGCTTGCCTAAATTGGAAGGGGAGGGATTGATGTGCCATGAAATTACACAGAAAAGCAGGGAATGAAACATCAGAGATTAGAATCCTCTGAAAATAGTAAAACATTCAGAATAAATAAATTTGACCAACTTTTATTCAAACCAAATTTTGAAGGAATAGTAACTATCTCTCAGTTAAGTATTTGAATTCTCATTCTAGTACTCCAATGTATTCTTGTGCAGTTTCTTGGAGTCTCAATTTACCAGTTTGCAGAAGGTTAAACTAAGTGATTTTTTAAGAGAGCACTAGATTTGGAGTTATTTAGAGGCTGTAGCTTGGAGGCTCTGCTCTGCTTCTTCTTGTCCTGTCTGGTGTGACAGAGGAATTACTCTGCTATCTGTCTACCCAGGCTATGTTATCTCAGCCAAGCCAGTTAATCTCTTGGGGGGCTTGTGTTTCCTCACCTGTAAGATGAGGGAGTTACAATAAATGGTCTCTCAGATCCCTTCCAACTCTATCTAACGCTATGACCTTGAACAAGTTGTTTCACCTCATCTGTGAAAAGGAAGTTATATACCAAATGATCTCTGGGGTCTCTTTCATAATAGGATATACTTGAATCTCTATTAAAATAATTTGCCCATACACAAAAAAGGAAGCTGTCCAAAGTAGAATACACTGTCCTTTTAGTGCCAAATACTCCAATTTTGATCCATATGCATAGCATGTGACCTTGTTAAATTTAGCTTAAATATCTAGGCTCTAATTAATCCATCTGACTTTATGATTTAACAGCATTCTCATCCTTTAGCCATTAAAATGGAACATAAATTCTTGTTTTATTTGCTTATAGAAATATACAATATCTTTATAAACACCAAGATTGGTTTCTTAACACCTAAGTGCTGCAGAAGTACTTAGTGGAGAACATAGTGCTTAATATAAGTATCTATTCTCCAGAGAACTCTAATCCTTAATAGGTGCTTTTATCCCCATTTTACAGTTGTAGAAACTGAGGCAAACAGAGGTTACATTTGCCCTAAGTGTCTGGGACTAGATTTCAACTCCTGCTGACCTTGGGCCTAGGCTCTAGTCTCTGCACCACCTAGCCACCTCTAAGAGAACTGCAGCATCCCCACTTCATCTGAGAAGCTGTGTTACTGAAACTGTTGTTATCCTAGCAGCTGCAGCCCAAGTTTTATGAACTCCAGATTTCTCAGTCTTTTAATTCATTTAATTCTTTTAATTCCCCAAGTTGAATGTTATACATCCATACTGCTTTAAGAGAAACCTTTGCGATCATCTACTCTGGTGATTCTCAGGATGTAGTCCAGCAACTCCTAGGGATCACCAAGTCCCTTCCACAATCAAAACCATTTTCATTGTAATTCCTAATCCAGTAAATTCTTATTGACACATAAACAAAAGCTCTTGGAGAGGGGGAGTACTCAGTAATTATAAAAGACTTCTCAGGGATCTGGACATCACAGAATTGAGGACCACTGATCTAGTCCAGTTATCTCATTTGACAGGTGAGGAATCTGAGACCCAGAAAAATTAGCTGACTTGCCCAAGTTCACCCCAGTAGTTCAGTGGTAAGGTCACAACTGGAACCCAGGTCTTTATGATTCTTAATCCCATGCTGTCCTACTTGTTGCTAAATAGAAACCCTTAATTATTTTCAGTAAACAGCAAGTCTATTCTAACTACAAACATTTTGAAAAAGCAGTTCTCATTTTGTTGGAGGTTTGTTGTTATGATTTTCACAAAGTTAACATTTTCTAAATTTTTCTCTTCCACTCCGTCCAGATTCTCACTGGAATGTGGGGTTTGGGGAAGGAAAGGAGAATGGCAAGAGCCATCAGATCTCTTCTTGACTCCTAAATCATAATTCAGAGACCAGCAATATAAATGAAACAATATAGTCATGATGGGGTGATGGGACTTGGACCCCTAAAAGGAAAAGACCCTGTTTTTGAAAACAATCCAGTCCTTGAATTTCCCCATATATTTCTGCAGCCCTGATCACAGACCTCTGCACCAGCTTCTAGGCCACCCCAGCTCACCTGAATAGCTGACCACCCTTTCATAGTCAATCTGAGCCCTAGGCTATTTAATCACTCCTTAATCCCATTTTTTCACTGTCCCTTTTTTGTATATAAGCATCTGTCTCACCCCCCATTAAGAGCCCTGCCCACTCCTATTGTTGTTTCTCGAAGAAGGTTTGGGTGCCTGAATTCTTTCCTGAGGCTCCCAACCACCCCAAAGTGTATCTGTCACTCCTTCCTAAGAGGCGAAGTGTAACATTTTTGGAAATTTAGAGGGCTTGAAAGAGTTACTATGTAAGACCTTGGACTAGCTTTGTGACCTAGGGCAAGTCACTTAACCTCTTTTTATATGTTAGGTTATTCCTTAGCACTTCCAAATCACTGAGAAATTCTAATCTGTGGAGGAGAGTTCATTCACATACTACCGCTTGAGTTTCTCCACGCCCAGTAAATCACTAATGATTCCTCTATTCAAGCCCACAAGAAAAAACTTTTAGAAGGAAGTGAGAATATATATGACATTTTCAGAAAAATTGCATTGTGTATAATGTTTCTTTTATTATCTAGGAACATTTTACATGTCATTTGGTTTGCTTACATAATATGTTTAGTGTGGAGGTGTGATGGCCTGGAAAATTTCAAGGGAAAAGTCTTTTTTCAGATTTTCTTTTGGGATAAGTAAGGAATTCCTGGTCTTCAATAAGTCTGTTTGGAAGGGGACTATTCTTTAATCTATAAATAATTAAGATCTTCAGTTCAACTCTTTTTTCTTGCAATCAGAATTTACATCAGAGTAGAACTTGGCAGAATTCCTTCCCAAGCCATGGTTAGAATATCATACTAATGAGACCATATTTGAGATCTTATCTATGTATGCCCCCCTATTGTATGACCACAGATGAAACTCCTAACACAGTTCTGCCGTCTCCTAAATGGATGCCTTATCTCAGAAGAGGAAGTAGGCTGGAGGGAATGTATGTGTGTGTTGATATATCTTGTTACTGGAAAAATTGAAGTGCATAGGCTATGTGCATATTCCTTGAATAGGAACTATAAGGTTGTTTTTATAAGGAGGTAGGTTGCATGATAATGATAGCCATGTGTTATAGTATTTGACATTATGTGTAATGTCATGTACATATGATATTGTTCATATTATATCTAATACTGTACCTTCACAAAGAGGCAACTAGTGGATTCTGCGGAGAGACTGCTGAGCCTGGAATCGTGAAGACCTGAGTTCATATCTAGCCTCAGATATTTACCAAGCAATAGTCACTTAACCTGTCTGCCTCAGTTTCCTCAGTTGTAAATTGGATAATATCTTTCTGAGCTGCAAAATTGGCAAGAGAAAATACAGAATTTTTTTTCAGCATCCATTTTCTATCTGCTGGCTGGTTGATTGCCATAAGTAATCTTGAGCCTATGAAAAGCTCTTAAGAGCCATTGAAGAAGATGTGCATTGTTTTCACTAAAATCTGCAGCAGCAGTTTGGATTTCTTTTTTCTCCAATGACCTTTAGAGGTTGTACTGTGGGAAGCAGTATCACTATATATTTGTTCAGCAACCCGTTTCTTCCTACCATATTTTCGTGATATCATTCCAAGCAAATAGGCAAGTCTGTTTTCCCCTTTCCAAGAACGGGTGTCCTGTTAGACAGTAGGGGGAAGTCTGCTTCAAACTTAAATGATATAAAGTATAAATAATCACCAAATCACAAATATTCCTCTAGAAATTCTTTGAAGTATAATCTTTTATGATATACTTAATTTAGCAATTGAGCTGTCTTCATCTTTGTCAGTCTCATAAACATTGAAGTTACAATAGTGTCTGTTGTCAGATATACTCACAAAGACATATAAATACATATATGAATGAGTATGTAAGTATGGTTGTACAATTTTGAATGTATAATGTCACGAGGGTAAAGTATCATTTACTGGAGTGTAATCTGTCTTTTTTCTAGGGTGAACCCGTCAGAGTCCTCGTAACTGGAGCAGCAGGTCAGATTGCTTACTCACTTCTTTACAGTATTGCTAAGGGCGATGTCTTTGGGAAGGACCAGGTAAGAGCACCTATCAATCTGTTCCTATTTAGCTTTACTGTTCCTTATTTTTTGAAGAAAGAATCCTTATGGGCATATTCCTTAATGCTGAGAAAAATAGTGTTCCAGAATAGATGGTTATGGAGTGGAATTTCTATTTTCCTGTTGACTTTGACTCATTATTTTTGTTATTGGTATATACTCATATATAACACATGTATATAATGCTTTAAGTAATTTTTATTCACAAACTGTAGGTGTACTCTTTCAAAGAAAAAAATTCAAATCTTGAGGATGAAAGCAGCCCCTCTTGCTTCCCTTGATACAGATTTAGAATTAGAATTTGACTTGAAGTTGAGCATTGGCTCTGCTGCTTAGTTCTTATGTGACTTTAGTGAATCTCCGGAAATATGGGAGGCAGTGATGTTTCATCTATAAAATTGGTATAATAAAATTCATGCTTCCTAACTTGTTATAATAACTTCTTTTCATATGATACTTTAGGATTTATAAGTGACAACTCTGTGAGGTCCAAAGAGAGTAAGTAGGAACCTCAGTTTACAGATGAGGAAACTAAAGGTGGTAAAGTGATTGATTCAGTTCACACAGTTAATAAGTTGCAAAGCTTTGATTTAAACCCACATCTCCTGACTGGTCCCTTTCTCTTTCCCTCTAAGGAAATAAGGTGATGTAAACTGTAAAGGACTGTGTAAACTGAAGCTGTTATTAACCAGTTCTCCCTCCCTGGGAATACTTTCTGAGTTAGCCATTAACAGTAAGAAAACAGCTACTTAACTGTGCCCATTAGGTAAAAGTTTGCTCCTATGAAATTGCTAAATAAGAGCCTTGAGTGGTTCACAGATCTCAAGTCGAAAATGTTGAGTAATTTTCATAAACTTTTTCACCTCAGGGCCAAGTTATTTTTGAGATACTGTTGTAACAGAGGTAAATGTGTTTTCATGGTGAATTTCAGATTAAAAAAGAATAATAGAACATTGTTTTCCTATTTTGCAACATAGAGTCTTTTTGTATATCATAGACTTGTTTCATTTCTGTATGGGAAAGTATCAGAAAATATCTTGTGGTAGAAGGATCACTTGTATATGTGCAGACAGACCTAAATAATCTAATACCTTTGTGATATTATGAGGCTAGGCATATGCATTAGAACAACCCTCAGATAACACTGTCTCCTGCGTTCTGAAAAGATCAAAGACACCTGGATTTGGGGGAGGGGAAAATATTACAGGAAAACAAGCAACACATAATTTGTCACCACAGATTAATATATCCTAGAAACCTATACAAAAAACATTTCATTTGAACATGGATGCAGATATACTGACTTTACTACTTTAGGGGGACCCAATTCACTGAAAGTGCACAGCATTGAACATATCAAACAGGTAACATGATAATTATCCTTTAAAATGTCAGTATCTTTACTGTCCCGGAGACCTGAATTAAGAGTTTCTGCTGAATCTACTTAATATTCTTTTGTAGTATTGTCTGAGGCAACATGCATCTTTAAAAAAAAACGTTTGAAATTTAATAACATTCAGAAACAAATCAAAACAAGAGGTAAAGTCTTCCCAAAATTCACCAGGCAGGACTGAAAATTTTAATGAACAAAATATAAAAGGTTTGCTTGTTACCTTCAAAACCTACTTGAAATTCTGTGACTTTGGGCCCTGTTTTTCTTCCTTGATTTTCTCCTTTTCATGTAGTTGTAATGTGTAGGTCTAGTTCTGAGTTTATTCTATCATCTCACAGAACTTCTTTTATTTTGTATTAATCTTTATAATATTCCATTAATACATCATGTTTTCAGTCATTCTGTCATTGTTGGGTCTATGAGTAATTGTTTCTAGTCTTTCAGTTGCCAAAAGAGCAAATAAATACTTTTGCACAAATAGAGTCTTGTATGTTGTTTATGGAATCCAGTCCTGGCAATGGCATAGCTAGGTCAAAAGGTATGATCTATTTCCTAACTCTTACTGCAATTATCTTATTCTTTTCCAAAATGTTTGCTCTAGTCTGCAACCCCACCAAAACTGTATCAGAATTCACGCTTCCCCACAACCCTGCCAAGATGAGACTTTATCACTTGATTGCTATGTTAGCCGTTGTAGTGAGTGTGAGGTAATGATCCTGATTTACTGATTTATATTTCTCTGATTATAAGGAAGTTTGAGTTTCATACTATTAATAACAAATCTTTCTGTACTTCCTCCTTCATAAATTGTCTTCATGTCCATTAGCCATTATTCCATAGAGGATGTATATTGTGAATCTAATAAACATCTGTTTGATGATCTAATTACAGATTTTTCTCATTTATGATTTGCCTAATGGACATGAAAATCCCTTTGCTTTAATTCCTGGAATGAAAAGAAGGGTTCAGGATGAAATGGGATGTTAACTTTTGGTATTCAGCAGTTCTAAAAAGTTCAGCCAAACTGTATTTTTACATATGGTGATCTTTTTCCTTGTTAGGATTCCTCTGTTACCTGAAATGTTACCTGAAATCTTTTTGAGGACAAAAATCATATCTGAGAGCATAGGAGACCATGGTTTGGACATCTTTCTCAGCTAGAAATAGGTCAGACGTAGATTAATTAGATATTAAATAAAATTTTTTCAGGCAGAATGCTATCTAAATAGAGTATATAATATTAGTGTGTGCTTTTTTCCTCTGGCACTGGTTTCTCTAATCTGTTTTATTGACCTTATTTCTAGTACCAGATAGCTTGTTTTGTATACATTTTAGTGACTGGTTATACTAGTTCCTCTTTTATAGTTTATTTTTCCATAGTTCCACTTGGTATTATTACCCACTTTTTCCCCCCTTTCAATTGTTATGACTATTTAATTCAGCAAAATTTGTATTTTGACTGGTTAAACTATGAGTTCATTTGGGAAATATTGTGGTATAGACCTCTTAGAAAAATTGCTTAGTATGAAGAATATGACTTAAATGTACATGCAAAAACATTTGGCAGAAAATGCAATGTTTTTTTTGTTGTTGTTATTTCACTAGGACATAACTCAAACATTGCAGTGTTTTCTTTGTTGTTTTCCAGGCCCTTATTCTTGTCCTGTTGGATATCACCCCCATGATGGGTGTACTGGAAGGGGTAGTAATGGAACTGCAAGACTGTGCTCTTCCCCTCCTTAAAGGTCAGTAACTGGACACAAAATGCTTCTGTAGTACAGTTCTATCGGTTTCAAAACACAAATTCAAATAGTTACCTCACTTGTTGGAAGTATTTAATCACAAGATAGTAAGATTATACACCAGAAATGAATGGCCTATCAGAGGGTTCTGATCAGAATGCATCAGTAATATCAACAATCACAAAATATCAGTTATTATAAATTATATATTTACTAACATATTATGTATTTATATATGTAATATATAAATTATAAATATAAGTTATTTTATCATTCAGTTCCCTTGTTTGCTAAGTAAAGAAATGAACCACAGATTCAGTTACTTACTAAGTACTGAGGATACAAAGATGGGAAAAAAACTTTCCAGCCTTATTTCCCATTATTCCCTTTACAAATTCTGTGTTCTAGCCAGACTCTAAAGCATTAACTGCACTCCACTTGTGACATTGCCCCCTGTCTGTGTGCACAATCTCCCCTCCATTTCTGTGCTCCCTCCTCATTTCTACCTTCCTTTGAGAATCTTTATCAGACTCTTCCTCTGTGAAGCCTTCTTAGATGCCCCAAATTGTCAGTACTGTCTCCCTCCTTCATTCCCTGCTTTGTGTCCTGCTTATCTAAGTACATGCTTTATCCCTTCATTAGATTGTAAGCCTCTGGAAGGCAGAGACTTTCCAGTGGGTACTTTTTAGATGTTTATTAAAGTGACATCATTTAGTACTTCAAGGATCTAATTTTTTCAAGATGAGTACTTCCACCATAAACACAGATTGCTCCTCTACTGCAGCATAGATGGTTTTAAATGCCAGGCTAAGGAATTCACAGGTGACAGGGAGTACTTGAACAGGAGATTGGTGGGGTCAACCTGGTGCTTAAGGAAGATTGTCTTGGCAGTGAGTTTTGAGGGTTGGTTGACAAGGGAAAGACCAACTGGAAAGTTACTGCAATAATATGGGAAGTGAGGACCAGAGGATGAGCCACTATGTGATGGGAGAGAAGGGAACGAGTACAAAAGGTCCTCTGGCTATAAAATTGACTAGACTTATGTATGGGGAAGGAGCAAAAATGATTCCCTAGTTTCTAAGCCTGGATGACAGGGAGACAGATTTCAGTGGGAGTGAGGGAAGAGAAAATCAGTTCCATTTTGACCATGTTAGTTTTGAGGTACTGACAGGTGGAAGTGTCTGTCAGGCCTTGGGCAATTAGGGACAAGATTTCAGGAAAGAAATTTGTGCCAGGTGTATGTAGATTTAAGAATGATATGGGTAAAAGTGATGATTGAACTCATGGGAACGGATGAGATCATTTAAAGAGAATAAGAAGTGAAGAGAGCCATAGGGAAAGCCTACAGTTAGAGAAGAGGGGGCAGGATTAGGAATGGGTGAAGGAGGGTGAGGGAGGCAGTCAGAACCAGGAATTAGGAGGGCGTTTCCCAGGAGTCATTGTGGTCAGCAATATCAAAGCAGAAAGATCCAGGAATATGAAGAATGAGACAAGTCCACCAGAATTAGCGGTTAAGATCATTGGTAATTCCTGAAAGTAGTTTCAGTAGAAATGTGTGGTTAGAAACCAGATATTAGGAAGGCTAAAAAATAAGTGGGTAGTGGGGTGCAGGGAAAAGCAAACATAAATCATTGATCTTGAGACTCCTTTAAGCTTCTACCCCAAACATAACTCCCATACAATCTACTGTAATTATTTGTATTTTGTGAACCATTTTTGCATATATATGTTTACATATATGGAATGAAATAAAGATGAAATAATTCATATCATTTATGTACAAAAAACCTTTTTGCCTGAACTGAAGGATTTAAGAGACATCTATTACTGTTGCACTGGATGCAGGGATGCTGGGGAGGGAGGACAGATTGGCCAGGGTCAGT
>CM053769.1:179087860-179112365 GCA_028658325.1 Potorous gilbertii
GAATTAGCATTGAAAGGGGTGGGGGGGGGGAAGAGTGAGAAGGAGAAAGCTTGAAGAGATATCAGGCTTAAAATAATAGGTTTGTTTTTATTTTAAGGATGTAAAGTCCTGTGTTATTTGCAGTAGGAAAGGGGCTAGTAAATACAGATAACTAAAGAAGAGAAAGAGACAGAAAGGGATTGGGTCAAGGACTTGTGTTAGCTCCATCATCCTAAGGCATGGAGCACAGTAGGAGGGAAAAGGTGAAAATTGAACAGGTTCTGAAGTATGTACAGCATAAGGGTGATGCAGAGACTTGCACCAAATGACTCCAATTTTCTGAGTTCTGTCCTTGCACCCCTCCATAATCAGCCAATGCATGATAGTAAATGAAACTGTTACAGAAGTACAGAATTGGAGGGTAGATTCTCTTCCTATCAAGTCCTATAGATGTTCATTTCTAATGAGCTTTCCTTGTTGTCATGCCTCCCTCACAGAGGTCATTGCAACAGATAAAGAAGAGGTTGCCTTCAAAGACCTTGATGTAGCAATCCTGGTTGGCTCCATGCCGAGGAAGGAAGGCATGGAGAGGAAGGACTTACTCAAGGCAAATGTGAAGATTTTCAAATCCCAGGGACAGGCTTTGGAAAAGTATGCCAAAAAGTCTGTTAAGGTGACTCACTGCTTCTTTTCTTTTTTTCTTCTTTTTCTTTTTTAACTTGAAACATCTTGCTTTCAGCAAAATAGGTAGAATTTTGAAATTCTTCTCAGCAACTTGCCTTTATGTAGTCCAATGGATTAGTAATATATAGATACAGTATTTAAATAATGCCTGTGATCTAATTTTGCTTTTAATAAGCTCTATCGCTATTTTTCTTTGATTTCATCAAAGAAATGTGGAAATCCATTTGCAAAGGTCCCAGGAAATGTAGAGTGCCTTTTAAAATCATGTGACAGCTTCTTACTTCTTAAAATTATCCACAAAGAAGACTAAAATTTCTAGTACTTGGCATTAATTTACTTTGCTGTATAGGCAACAAAGACAGCAAGCATTTATTAAGCACTTAGTGAATGTGAGGCACTGTGCTAAATGCTGGGGATACAAGTATAAGCCAAAAATAGCTGAGGAGTTTGCATTTTTCTAGGAAAAGACAACCAACAAGCCCCCCAAGGAAAGGGGTTGGAGGTGGGAATGAAATGCCCAGGTCGGGCCTGGTTTTGAAGTCAAGAAAGTTAGGATCCGAGCCCAGAGGGCAATGGAGATTGGGCATCCTGAAATGGAGGCTCCACGAGGAACTCACCAATGGAAGAAAGGGATATTCTAGGGGAAAGGGCCCAGGGATGATTGGAAGTTCTAAGGGGAGAAGGAGCTGGAAGCCGAGGGAAGTTCACAGTTCAAGTAATGTCCTTTGATATGTCCTAATTTGTTCCTTAAAACTGTTTGAAGGGATTTAGCAATTCTGATGTCTTGGATGAAGGTAACCTTGGAATCTTAAGGCTAAGCTAGTGGAGTACAGGCTCTGATTGTAATAATTAAAATGATTAAAATTTATAAGTACCTAGTATTTATGTAGTGCTTTAAGATTTGCAAAGCACTACAAATATTTTCTCATTTGATCTTCGACAGTAACCCTGGGAGGTATGTGCTCTTGTTATTCCCATTTTACAGATGAGGAAACTGAGGAAGACATAGGTTAAATGACCTGTCCAGGGTCATAGAACTACTGATGTCTGAGTCAGGATTTGAACTCATCCTGATTCCAGATCCAGCATTTCTATCCACTGTGTCACCCAACTAAACCCTGCTAAGCTAGAAGGTCTTTTGGGTATAGGTCTAATGATGGATTGTTGTATCTTCCATCATATTGTGCCTAGCCAAGTTAAGAAAAATTTGACACCCTATGGCCAAACTGATAATGAGCCTTTTAGCCATAGTGCTTCTTAAGGACTGTCTCCTAAAATACAGAAGAGTTTCCGTGTGTCAGTGGAGAAAGTAACAGCACCTTTGAAAATCATGGGTCATCAAAGTATTTGCTGAGAAAAAACTTAATTTTGGGGACCCTTCTGGTTCTCTTTCCCTGTTATTAGCACCTGTTATTAGTTATTAGTGTTATAGTTTATTAGATTACTATTAATAAAATAAACCTTTATCTAAGAAGAACCTAATCGGAACCCACTTTTTACAAAGAGGCAGATTTTAAGAAAGCAAATACAAGTTCTCACGTGTTTGTTGAAAATGTATCTTCCCAGGATGTGGCATGAGTGAACACATGCCAGTATGCCTGTCACTGGCAGTGGCCAGGAATGAACCTAACACTGCAATACCCTAAAAGACATCAAGCTGTGTTCATTGTACTCCACTTACTAAGGCAGCAAAAAGGACTTTCTAGCTCATGCAACAAAGTTTTTCAAAATACATTTTTCTCAAATCACTTTGCTCTGAGGTTTCATTGTGTCTCAAGTATATTAAAATATTTCCACCTAAAAGGCTAAAAGAAGTTATTTCATATGACATTTAAGGAAGCTAATTGTATAGTGCTCTGTTTTAATTGCCTTCTGAATTCTTCCTTTGAACTTTCCCAAAAGTTCTGTTTTCTTGCTTCCTAACGCTTTGAGGGCTGTATTAAGTATACTTTGGGCGGGAGAGGGAGGGGAAGATGCAGCAGTCTTTTGAAGAAGGGTATAGTTTCAGATTGCTTCATTAAATTGAGACTGCCCAAAGTTCAGCACCATGGTTAAGAGGCCCATCTCCATTCTTTGTGTACTGATCTCATAGGAGTCAGATACATTGGCTTTATTTAAACATTAACCAATTAAAATTTAGTTTCTTAGAAAACAGTCAAAAGAAATAGCGTTTTGTGCATGGATCCATTATTCTGTTAGAGCTATGGAGGCACCTTTGGTGGCAGATGGATGGCAGGCATAGCTAAGTGTTCTCTAGTAGCACAAGGTGCCGAACGGTCAGAAGCTGACCTTAGCTCTCAACCTTTACACACAGAGAATAACTTGTTGATTAATAGTAGTTTTCTTTTGAGTATCATGGTAACCAAACACTGATAAAAATGGAGTTGGTCTTCAAGGGGAAAAACCTGAAAGCCAACTCAGTGTTAATCACTTCATTTGGTTCCTGTGAACTTTGTGATCCTCATTTCGCAACTGATCATTAGGTGCCTGCAAGCTTTAGTGGTTTTGTAGTTCTTCCAGTTCTGAGTCTCTCTGGGCCCATTAGGGGTTTTCTTGGCAGATACTGGAATGATTTGCCATTTTCTTCTGCAGTTCATTTTAACAGATGGGGAAACAGAGTCAAACAAGGTCAAGTGACTTGCCCAGGGTCACACACCTAGGAATTGTGTGAGGCCAGATTGGAACTCAGGTCTTCTAGACTCCAGGCCCATTGCACCACCTAGTTTACCCAAGTCACTATGGGAGAAAACTACTCCAGTTCATCAAAATAATGGTAAGTATGATTTACTCTTCCCTCTTTATCTTTCCATCTTTGCCAGGTTGTGGTTGTGGGAAATCCAGCCAATACCAATTGCCTGACAGCTTCCAAGATGGCCCCATCCATACCCAAGGAGAATTTCAGCTGTTTGACCCGCCTGGATCACAATCGAGCTAAGTCTCAGGTGAGCAGAATTGAGACTAAACCAGCCATTTTCTTGGTCCAGGGGGCAGTTTCATACTAATTATTGCAGATATTCTGTGACTTTCTGGGTTGGTAATAAAAATTTGTGGGGTTTTGTTAAGTTTCTGCATTGAAATCTACTTTTTTAAAATTTAAATTGGTGCAAAGTAGTTTTCTTACAATATGTAACGGTACTTAAATGAACCTATTCACGGTAGGGGTAGTGACCTTCTCTATAGTTAATGTAGTTAAATCTTATAATGGGCTGCATTCTCTTTATTGCAACTGGTTCTCAGCCTTGTTCCTCTGGCACAGCCTTATCCCCAAGGCAGTCCTGCTTATCTCTAACCTATGCTCATCCTTTTTTTAAAAAGGGTTTGATAGGCTGTGTGTGGTCTGCCAAGTAAAGGGAGAGCTTTCCTTTTTGAAGTGGAGAATAATGTAGAACCTGGATTAAAAAAAGTTGAAGACCCATCACTCTGGGCCCCAGTCTGTTCTTCTAGCACTTGGAGAGGAAGCCAGGGGAGGCCTGGGAGGTGGGAGGGAGGGTAACAGGTAAACTTCCTCAGAAAAAGCTTATCATTTTCAGATTTGCTTTATTAAACTGAAGTAGCTCAGACTGCTAATTTGCGTTATTGGAGTCACTTCAAGAAATCATAATTTTTACCGTGATCTGCTCTAGGCTGTCTTATTGGGTGATTTCTTTTTCTTGGTGACTAAACTAAATGTTTAGTAAATAAAGTAATGTTGTTATTACAGATTAAATCAGAATTGTTAAGTGTGTAGCCCACACCAGCTTAAAATGTAGTTGGGAAATATTTGACAAAATAAATAAAAATATGTCAGCATGCAGCCTTCGAGGAGCCTCATATACAAATGAGTGCCCCCTCCTCTGTACCCCATTTCCATTTGAATTTCCATTTGAACACTAGTGGGTTAAATGACTTCTTCAGGATCATACAGCTTGTCCTTGTCTAAGGTCAGATTTGAACTCCGGGCTCAGTGCTCCTCCTAGCTGCCTTGGGAGGGTGGGCAACAGAAGGTGGAATATACTCTTTCACTAGGATAATAGGACTTTAGGACAAGGACAATGTTTTTTGCTTTGTCTCTTTAGCCTACTATGTCAAAAGTTATACAAGGATTATTTTCCCAAATGAAATGTTTCTTTCTAAACAACATGCTGTGGTGAATAGACTTGCAGTCAAGAAGACTTGGATCCTTCCTTAGACACTAACAGTGCCCCTGGGCAAGTCCTGTTGCTGCTTTAGGCCTGAGTTTCCACATTTGTAAAATAGGGGGGAGGCAGACTCAGTCTGCCATTTCCCTTCTAGGTCTATCTGTGATTACACAGTAAGTTATTGAGAGAAGAAGCTAAGAACGTTCTGTTTCTCTTATGTGAACTATTACCATACTGAAACCTTTGCAGACTTGGTTACCTAGTAACTTTCTTGAGAATGTGTGGGCCTGCAGTTAACAGAGGTTTACGTCATCCTCAAGACACACAACCATGCATGTAGCTCTCAGCAGCAGCCAACTGCCTGATCACAGTGTGGAAAGAAGCAGCCTGGCAGAGTCTGTGACCATTATGTGGTAATTCCAGTTATGTATTACCTTATTACTATTGAGCCACCAGTTAAGCATGAATGTGAGCTAGTAACAAGTGAGAGGCAGTTAGTTTTAAAAGGGTATTTTAACGTTGACCCACGTCAACAAGTCCTTTTAAAACCTGGCCTGCCTCTGCTATCCCAGCAGACTCAGCTGTACCTGTGAGATCTCAAGGGAACAAAGGTGACTCCAGAACATGAGCAGTAGTGACCAGGGTTCTTCTTGTACCCTCCCAGCCTGTTGGAAGTCAGACACTTGACACTCACTAGCTGTGTGACATTGGGCAAGTCACTTAACCCCAATTGCCTCATCCTGGGTCATCTCCAGTCATCCTGATGAATATCTGGTCACTGGATTCAGATGACTCTGGAGGAGAAGTGAGGCTGGTGACCTGCACAGCCCTCCCTCATTCAAAACAAAGTTAAATGCAAGCCATGTCATTTCTCTGATGGCATGGTCTTCTTCAGCAGTGAAGGATGAATGCACACAATTGGAGCAAACAGGTATGTAGGGAGGCAGGAGAAGAATCAATCCACAAGCATTGAGGCACCATCTTCTATGCCAGGCCCTGTTCTAACACCAAGACATAAATGAAAAAGGCCTGCCCTCACAGAACATACATTTTAATGGAGGAAATAGCATGTACATATGTACAAGTGCATACAGAAGGAATACCAGGTGATTGAGGGAGATTGGATGCTCGTGGCCAAGGGGATCAGGGAAGGCTTCATGTAGCAAGGGGCACAAGGTGGAGGTGAGGAGGGGGAGAGCACTGTGGGGACAGACTGGGCAAAGGCACGTAATTTAGGAGAAGGGAGCATTGGATGTGAGGAATGGCAAACACTTTAGTGTGCTTGTTCTCTAGTGTGTGTGGAAAGAAGTAATGTGTAAGAAGAAGACTACGAAAGTAGGAGGGGTCTAGGTTATGAACAATCAAAAGTATAGAATTGTGTTTAATATTGTTTTAGTGAAAGTGTACCCTGTAGTATTTACCAAACTAACATCAAGAAACATCAGCATAGTTCAAATGCAAGGGCTGAACTTTGTTTTAGGAGATCACCATTGAGATCATGAATGCTTAGCTGTCTTTTCAACTCTTCTGAAAGACTCGATTTCTCATGCTTTCAAAGTCAAAGAATCTTCAGGCTGAACAGGCTTTTTGAAATATTTTGTCCAGCCCTGGGAACAGTACTGGGGAAACTGAGGCTAGGAAGTCACATGAGTTATCCAAGTATTCATAGTAAGCTAATCATGACATTGATTCTTTGCACCATAAGTTCCTGTTTTCCAATTTTGGCTCCTGGTTGACTTGCCATGTACATCATATGTGAAGTTCTAATTTTCAGAGAATTAGAATATGATGCACAACACAAACTATTAAGATGGGATCAAGACCTGGGATTGCTATGGTATAAGAAATTCCTGAATGAGCATGTCAGCAACTTCTCCACAACTTTTCTAATCTTAGAGGGTGCTGAGTGGTTAAGTGACTTGCCCTGGGTCACTTAGTCAAGTGCTTCTAAAATTAGCTTGTGACTCACAGTTTAAAAAGAGGTGAAGGAGTCGAGAGTGGAAAAAGTTTAGGAAGTCCTAAGGTTATAGTCAGTATGTGTCAGAGACAGGAATTAAACTGGGTCTTCTTGGTTTCAAGGTTCGTTCTCCATCCACTACGCAGGCCACTACTTCTCTACACTGTGTGACCATGCACAACTAGTCATTTCTTTATCTGAAAGTGATGGGCTTGAACTGGTCAGATTCTCTGATCTTATGAATTATTACTGTGTAGTACTATAGCATTAGTTATAGAAAATAGAATTGAATTTGCTCTGATCTTATATATGTATTTTAGAGGTTTCTTTTTAAAAACCAAATCAGTTTATCTGTCAAAGTACTATGCAAAAAAAGAAAAACACATCAAAGGACTTATTATGAAGGCTGCCAACTAAAACTGGTAATTTTCAGATTTCAGCAAAATGCTTTCGTGTTCTCTCAAAACTTCAGAAGTCTTTCAGTCCTAAGTCTGACATAGATTTCAAGTATGTGTAGCACTTTGAAATAAAAGAAATTTGTCTCAAAATGTATGTTTTATATTAGATTGCTCTTAAACTTGGCCTGACCGCCAATGATGTCAAGAACGTCATTATCTGGGGAAACCACTCCTCAACTCAGTATCCAGATGTTAACCATGCCAAGGTTAACATCCAAGGGAAAGAAGTTGGTGTCTATGAAGCTGTAAAGGATGACAGCTGGCTCAAGGGTGATTTTATCTCGGTAAGAAAAACCAAAGAAGAACCAAACAGTCTATTCTAAAGAACTTTGGGAGGAAGATCACATGCCATGAGTCCTACGCTTTACCTCTCAGTTAGGGGACTATAAGAACATGAATAAATGTCAGCATCCTTTGGGACACTCATCCAGGTAGAAGGGTACTTTGCTCATTTTTCCCTTGTCAGTGCCAGGATAGAAGTTGATTTTGGACAAAGCTTTCCTCACCAATGACAGTTCTGATCCTTTGTTCTTCATTCTTTCAGCTGTTTGTGTTCCATAGTTGTGTGTGTGTGTGTGTGTGTGTGTGTGTCCACATTTGTCTGTGTGTCCATCCATCCGTCCCTAGCTAAATTGTAAACATCTTGGTGCTAGGATGTGATCCTTCTAACCCTTCTGTTTCCCATCCCCACTCACTTCTGCCAAGTTCAGGGTATTCTCCAGAGTGCTGCTTTTTTTTGTTGACTAAATTCTTAGGAAATGGGACTCTCTTTTAGTGATAGAATAAATTGAAAACTGGGACCATATTTCTATTCCCAAGATAGCTGGAAAAGAGAATTCACATTCTAAGCTATAGAGTTATCTTCTTTTGGTCCGAACTCACAGTTGTGTCTTGGAAAACAGATTAGTATTGGTAGCCCATGACATGAAATGTTAGGATCATCAGAGTGGGTGTGGTTTAACCATATTGCCTCCATTCTGATGTTATTACGAGAGTCAGCTGTAGCAGTTGCAAGAATAGCATATTTCAGTGGACTTTGCTGAGCCTTTACGAGTCTCTCTGCCCCCGGGACTCTTTCACATTGTTGGCATAAGGCTTACATTAGGCAGCAACAGGTTAGAGAGTGCCTTGGGGTTCAGTCCAGTTGTGATTGGTATAAGACTTTACAAACGATTGCTTTTCTTTGTGGGTAGGATTTTTATGTTGGGACAGCTGGATTCTTATCCTTTCAAGCATCTTCTGGCTTACGTTCCTCAGATAGTAAAAAAGCTATCTGCATTTGATTCATCGCTTTAAATAGATGTGAAATAGGAGTAGCACAAGCAAATAATCCATTTCCCTCCCTACTACAGACTGTTCAGCAGCGTGGTGCAGCTGTCATTAAGGCTCGAAAACTGTCTAGTGCCATGTCAGCTGCCAAAGCAATCTGCGATCATGTCAGAGATATCTGGTTTGGAACTCCAGAGGTAATCATTGAGTGATTTACATAGACTAGCCAGCCTGCCTTTATTTGCATATTTGTTACCTGCATTTCTCAGAAGTAACCTATTAGTGATAGTAGTTCTATATTATAAACAGTATTATATATTAGTATAATATGATCCACAGCATTGTATATTTGTAAAGAAATAGGAGTAGCAAGAGTGAGTGTGTTTTAAATTGTATTAGCATATGCAATAAACTTGTATGTGAGGCTCAAGAGGGAAAAAAAAGCTAGCACTATATATCAATATATTGTCATGTTGTTTTCAGGGAGAATTTGTTTCCATGGGAGTCATCTCTGATGGCAATTCCTATGGAATCCCTGATGATTTGCTCTACTCTTTCCCTGTTATCATCAAGGTAAGTTTCTTATGCCTGCAGCTGGTTTCTGTGTCTCATGTTGTAAGTTAATTTGAAGTGTCTTCTGTACCAAATAAGAGATTTTCCGCAGTTGATGAATCAAAATTAAACCTTGATATTGGATGCCTACAAAACAGCATCCTCCTGTACTAATGCAGCAAAAGGTGTTTCTATTACTGCCTTGGAAATTAGTTAGAAAAACTTACAAGGAAGCTAAGATAAGATAGACAGTTTTCAACATAACATGTAAGTTTTATTATATAGGCTTTCTTGAAATGGAAATTTATTGCTATGTATTTTGAACCCTTTCTTACATTCCTTTGTGCCTGACAGGTTTTTCTTTTCTTAATCGATATTTAAGTTGATGTTTCTTTTTTCTTTTCTTATTATGTATTTAAGTTTAGTATTTGTCTAAAAAAAAGATTTTAAAAACATCAATTGGAGTAGATGTGTCCCAGTGAGAGGAAACTTGGCATGGAGGACAGAGAACTGTCCTCACAGCCAAGGAGAACTTTGAGTCAAGTCACTGTCCCAGCAGCTCTCTGCAGGGAGAGCATCTTCCCTCAGAGGGTCCAACACATCTCAGTCACTGGTCTGAACAATGACAAATCAGTCTCAGTGCTAATGTTGGGAAAGTGTATATTTCCTAAGTAAAGAATTTTTTCCCTCATGTTGCTCTAGTTCAGTGGAGTGGACAGAGCACAGGGTTGTGAGGCCAAAATGACTTGGCTCAAGTCTTGAATCTGCCACTTCCTGCTAGCATCACCTTGGTAAAGTCACCTAACCTCAAAGGCTCAGTTTCCTTGTCTGTAAGATTGAGACAAAATCACAGCTAACATTCATGGAGTGCTTTAGCTCCATGCAGGTTATCTCATTTGACCTCTGACCTTGAGGTATGGTTGCTATTACTGCCTCCATTTTCCAGCTGAAGAAATGGAATCTGAGAACAGTTAAGTGACTACCTCAGAGTCATAAAGCCATGTCTTCCTGATGCCCATGTCCAGTAGTGGATAGAGCCAAGGACCTCTGGGTTCAAATCCTGCTTCTGACACATACTGGCCGCATGACCCTGTGCAAAGGACTTAAGTTCTTGATGTCCAAGGCAGCCCTCTTACATTCTAAGGTGAGGCTCTGCATGGCTAACTAGAAGACATCACTCCAAGGGCGCTCTGTACACCTATAAGATCCCAGGTCTGGTCAAAAGAATAATAAGGGGAAGGGAATAAACATTTATAGGTGCTGTAACCATCAACCGTTACTGATCTGCCATCAATTCTTCACAGAATAAATCCTGGAAATTTGTGGAAGGCCTCCCTATCAATGATTTCTCCCGTGAGAAGATGGATCTCACTGCAAAAGAATTATCAGAAGAAAAGGAGACTGCTTTTGAATTTCTTACCATCGCATGACTAGACAAAAATTATGATATTGCAAAACACATTAAATCTGAAGAATATAAGTGTCGTCTTTAAACCTAGTAGCAAATAATGATATTGTATTTGGCAAACTATATATGAAAAACCATGCATTTAAAGATTGTGTGTGCTTCTTGGTACATATTTGTGCCTATCATGTCATCATGTTATCAAATGGTGTTAATGATAAAGTCTAAATAAAAATGACCGACTAATTTGGTTTGTTTTCTGAATTAAAATTAGATAGCTTTTCCATTTTGTCTGTGAGAGAGATGATTGAGCCAGTGAACAAGAGACAAAGAAAACAAGGATAAAAGTTTTTTGAAACTGTGTCTCTCTACTGGATCTAGTCTGGAAGTACAGCAGCCACTCACAGGCCCAAATCCACTGCTAGTCACCCCAGAAGGTTGATCTGCTCCATTTCCAACAGAGACCAATTTACCCTTCAGGCAGCCTCACAGTACCCCCATGTCAGGGGCTCATCCTCTTGGTGCCACATACGCAATTAGCTTCAGCTCTGCTGCAGCTCGCAACTCCCGGCTGCAACAATCTACTAGCCTCTGCCTCCCATCCCTAGCTGCAAGGTGAAATATTCAAATATATCCAATTTTTGGAAACTAGGTATTATTTAAGGGCACCTGATTTGCATAATTTTCTGGCTTACATGTAGTTATCATTTAGTCTTTAGAAGACTGATTAACATTTATGGTAACGATTGAATAGGGTGTAAATTTCTTTTCTTGCGTCAATCTCAGTCATGCATTTGGTAGGATTAGAACACATGGGAGCGAACGCCCAGTTCATCATAGTATTTTTGCAAGTCACTATTCCCTTTGTAGAACTAAAATGCAAAGACCACTTCTCCAGATGTATTTGCTCAAGATAAGTACATGGTTCTTTTAGATTTTGTGATAATTTGTACTCATCCTAAGAAAAAGTTCAAACATGTTTAACTTGTTTAGGTGTTTCTCAGAAATGAACGGTATCATGGTCAAAAACCAAACTGTCTCAGTAACTAGCTCTTGTTTAGTGGCTATTAGAGGTATCCGACTAAATCCTAAGTCCAAAGGAAGAATGATCAGGCTGGTCACTGAACAGTGTACACTCGGTACAACTGCTTAACTTTGTTACCTAGTCTCAGATGCAGCATCCTGATAAGATATTTCAGCCCACTATGTCACCTTCAACACTAAGGGATTTTTTGTGTGAGGTACGTTGGAAAATGACAACAGTGGCTAAATCATCTTGTACTTCAGTAGTCACTCAATCCTGACGTTGAAGTTCTTGCAGGAGAGGGTCCATGCCATCTTTATTTAATTTTTCAGCTATATATATGAAATGAAAAACTAATGAAGGCCAAAAAAACCACCCTCAAATTTTACTTCAATCATCTGGATATTGAGGTGTAACTAAACCACATCAAGTCAACAAGCTTTTCTTAAGTGATTACTTTGTTCCAGACACTATTCTTAGTGCTAAAAATACAAATAAGCAGAAAAAAGGTGACCCTTGACTTTGAGGAGCTTATATAGGAGCAGATAACATAAAAATCTGGAAAGGTGGTAGGATGAGAATGAAGGTACCCAGGCAGCAGAGCAGACAGTGTAGGAGGAGTCAGCAATGCCAGCTGGAGAGAAATGAAGATGTAAGTGTGTGGCCTGAGCATCTTTTTTTTCTCTTTTTTTCATTTTTAACACAGTTTATAACAGATAAAACAATTCAAACTTTTGGTCAGATGATACTTCTATTTAAAGCATTTACAATATGGACCACAAAAGAATTTTTTTTTAAACATTAACCAACTGAGACAATATTTATGTTGCTAACTTCAAAAGCCCTTGACCTAATTGTCTCCATGGTACTATAAGAATTAAAGGACCCTAACATATTGTTGCTGGTCTAAAGTCCTAAGCCTAATAGCTTAATTTTAGACTTAACCTTGGATGTTCCCCTACCAATAATCTATAATTTAACAGATCTGGTATTAAGTTTACAAACCTTTTGACTATAGGAAATTGCCACTGAGAGTAGGGACATTGCCAACTTCATTTCAGTTCCAGGCAGGATTAGATTGTCCACTTTAAGTCAGGCTTAAAGTCTGCCAGGTGTCAGTGGGGAAATTGAGTCAGGAGAATCCTAACAGCCCAGGCTGAACAGCTGCTCTCCCACTCTTCCCATGAGATCACCTTTTGCAGTTCATACCAGCATCTCATTGGCTTACTGGCATTATAGATTAGAGGCTGACACTGCCTTTCTTGCTATCCATACCTGGAGTTAGACTCAGAAGAACAGTCACTTAATAGTCCCATAGCATCTAAAAATAACAAATTCCAATAACCAGGTTTCAAATATGATTATAATTTCACTTTGGCTAAGGAACATCTTTTGAGGCAAGTCTTAAGTGGCTTACATGCCTTTCTATACATGTTCAGTTCCTGATTAAATAGCAATCATAAAATTAAGTTTGCCATTAAAACTTTAACTTTTCCATCAATGCCAAATTTTACCCAAGGTTACCTTCCTCTAGGAAATTTAGACTAAAATTCTTTTCCCCAGGCTAAAAATGTCATTGATTTATTCTCAGTAATTAATTCAGTCAATTGTTTTAATACTAATTGCTTTTACCTCACTTAGTAACATGTCCAATTTTTCTCCCCATCACTCCCACCCCTGCTTCCTAATATCTTGCATTCTGATTACTCCTCTCAATGTACCCTCCCTTCTATCACACCCCACCCTTCCCTTAAACCCATCTTCTCTCTTTTCTTGTAGGGCAAGATAAATTTCTATACCCCATTCCCTGTATTTCTTATTTCCCTATTATATGCAATAAAAAATCTCAACATTCATTGCTAATACTTTGAATTTCAACTTCTCTCCCTCCCCAACCCCATTGAGAAGGCAAGCAATTCAATACAGACTAAATATGTGTCCTTTTGCAAAAGACTTCCACAATAATCATGTTGTGTAATACTAATTATATTGCCCTCTATCCTACTCTGTTCCTTCCTTTTTTTCCCCCCACATTTGACCTTATCCCTTCTGGAAAGTGTTTATTTCTAGTAACTCCCTTCTCCCATTTGCCCTCCTTTCTATCATTCCCCTCACCCCACTTGTTGCTTCCTCCCCTAGTTTCCTGTGATGTGATACAAATTTTCATATCAAATTTAGTGAGCATGTTATTCCCTCCTTCAGCCACATGTGGAGAGAGTAGCTTCATTTTTCCCCTCTCCCCTTCTCCCTTTTCTCCTCCATTGAACAAGATTTTTCTTTTCTCTTTTATGAGTTATAGCCTGCCCATTCCATTTCTCCCTTTTTCTTCCTGGTATTTTCCTCCCTCACCCTATAATTTTTATTTTATTTTATTTTATTTTTGCATGTGTGGATATCATCTCTTCTGATTCAACACACCCTGTACTCTATATATGTGTATGTGTGTGTGTGTGTATGTGTGTGTGTGTGTGTGTGTACATGTACAATCTCTCCATCTACCCAAATACTGAGAAAAGATTCAAGAGTTATATTTTCTTTCCATGTAGTAATGTAAACAGTTCAGTTTTTGAGAGTCTTTTATGATTTTTCTTTCCTGTTTACCTTTTCATACTTCTCTCGATTCTTGTCTTGGGAAGTCAAATTTTCTATACAGATCTGGTCTTTTCCTCAATCTGAATGATTGAAAGTCCTCTATATCATTGAATAGCCATTTATTCCCTTGAAGTATTATACTCAGATTTGCTGGGTAGATGAGTCTTGGTTTCAATCCCAGTTTCTTTGACCTCTGAAATATCCCATTCCAAGCCCTTTGATCCCTTAATGTTGAAGCTACCAGATCCTGTGTTATCCTGATTGTATTTCCACAGTACTCAAATTGTTTCCTTCTAGCTGTTTGCAGTATTTTCTCCTTAATCTGGGAACTCTGAAATTTGGCCATAATATTCCTAGGAGTTTCTCTGTTCAGGTCTCTTTCAGGAGGTCATCTGTGAATTCTTTCAATATTTATTTTGCCCTCTGGTTCTAGAACATCAGGGCAGTTTTCCTTGATAATTTCATGGAAGATAATGTCTAGGATCTTTTTTTGATCGTGGCTTTCAGTTAGTCCTATAATTTTAAAATTGTTTTTCCTGGATCTATTTTCCAAGTCAATTGTTTATCCAATGAGTTGTTTCACATTATCTTCTATTTTTTCAGACTTTTGATTTTGTTTACTAACTGCTTGGTTTAACTCATAGTCATTCATTTCCCTGAACTCAATTCTCTCTTTCAACTAATTATTTTGTTCAGTGAGCTTTTGGACCTTCTCCTCCATTTGGCTAATTCTGCTTTTTAAAGCCTCCTTCTCCTCGTTGGCTTTTGGACTTCTTTTTCCAATTAGCCTTTTTTTAAAGCTGTTATTTTCCTCAGCATTTTTTTGGTTCTCCTTTACTAAGCTGCTAACTTATTTTTTAAGCTCTTCTATTTCTTAAGCCCAATTTAAGTTCCCTTTGGAGGCCCTGGAGACAAGAGCCTTGACTTCCTCTGACATTATACCTTGTTCTTCCTCATCCGAAAGGATGGGGGGAGACTCCTGTTCCCGAAGAAAGTAACCTTCTATAGTCTTATTTTTTTTCCCCTTTTTTTGGGCATTTTCCCAGCCAGTTACTTGACTGCTGCGTTTCCTCTCCACAACCACCTTGCCTCCAGTTCCCACAAGCCAGCACTGGGAGCTGATATTCAGATGAGCTGCTCCAAACCCTCAGGGGCTTTAGGTGGGGGCAGGGCCACCACACAGGGCTCAGTTCCCTCAGGGGGTTTATGATGAGACCTTCAACAATGGATGTGGGCTACTACCTGCTTTGGGAGCCCCGTCTGCTGCTGCCTCCACAGCTGCCATCAGAGGAGGCCCGAGTTATAGAGACACCCTGCTCCCTTCTAGGCCAGCTGAAAAGACCCTGTTACTGACCTTTGGTGCCTGTGGGTTGAGGGATCTGCACTGCCACTGGAGATTCTGTCCCAGAAGCCTGCTTGGGTCTGCTCCTCTAGGTGCTATGTGGCCAAGGCTGGGCTGGGCTCTTCTCCAGGTCCAGTGGGACAGAACTTTCCCACTGGTCTTTTAGGTCACTTTTAGGCTAGAAATTTCCTCCACTCCATTGTTCTGTGGCTTATGCGGCTCTAGAATTTGTTGACAGTTCTTCTTTACAGGTATTTTGTGGGCTGTGGGGTAAGAGCTAGTGTATGTGCGTCTTTCTACTCCGCCATTCTTGGCTCCACACCCCCTGGGCATCTTCTTTAACATGGAGGTCATGGAAGAACCAGCCAGAGGGTCCTTCTAAAATGCAAAGTGAACTCCCAGGATGAAGAGGGTTCTGGGCCGTGGTGCACAAAGCTAGGTAGAATTATCACTTTTGTTTCTTACCACCCATAGGACCACAAGTCATCTAGATGGCTATGCTTGGAATCTTCATCATCTTTATCCTGCATATCCAGTTCTCATAGACTCTTTAGAGTCTCTCTCTTACACATCTCAGTCCCACTTCTACCACCCAAGACCAAACTCTCATTACCTTACACTTGGGCTATTGTAACAATATCTTAGCAGACTTCAACTCATGTGCTGTTCATTGAATAAACAGTATTCTAGAAGTCACAGCCACTCAGAAACTCTTCCCTGATTCCTACAGTATCAATTCTAAAATATCATTTAACTTTGGTAATCAATCAATGAACATTTATTAAGCCCTCATACATGGGCAGGCATCATGCTAAGCAGCCAGAGATACAAAGAAAGGCAAAAGATAGCCCCTCCCCATAGGGAACTCACATTCTAATGGCTGAGACAGCATACAAATATATAAAATATATACAGACTAGATCAAATGTAATCTCAGAAGAAGGTGTTAGCTGAGGGGACTAGGAAAATCCTGTAGAACATGGAATCTGAACAGAGCCTTGAAGAGTACCAGAGAAACTTCAGAGATGAAGGTAAGGATCATCTTAGGGCATGGACTATAGAGCACATCCTATATGAGGAACTCTAAGTAGTAGGTCCGTCTAGGTGGATCTAGAGGCAAGTATAATGTAATGGGTGAGGCAGCACTTATTCAGTATCTACTATGTGCTGTGCCCCTTACAAATAATATCATTGGATCTTCACAACGCTGTACTTCAATTATCATCTCCATTCAATTATTATCTGAGTTGAGGGAACTGAGGCACACAGGTTAAGTGGCTTACCCAGGGTCACACAGCTGGTAAGGATTTGGAGCTAGATTTGAACCCAGGTCTTCCAGATACCCTTTATCCACTAAGAAGACTGGAAAGGTACTAAGTTACCTTTAAATTAAATGCTAGAGAATTTTCTATTTGGTCCTTGAGATAATGGAGCCACTGGAGTAAAGGAGAAGAGGAGAGGTCCACAATTTAATAATAAAGGACAATCTTTTAACAGTTGAATGGAAGATGGATTTGACTAGGGAGAGAGATGAAGTAGAGAGAGCAATTAAAAGGCTATTATAGTAATCCAGGGGAGGTGATAAGAGCCTAAACTAGACCTATTGCCTGTCAATAGAATAAGATGTGAAAGTAGAGATGGCAAGATTTGGCAACAGATTGGATATGCAAGGTGAGCAAGAGTGAAGATTCAAGGATGACACTATTACAAGTTTGGGTGACTGGGAGAGGAAGCAAAGTACCCTTGAGAGGGGAAGTTCAGGAAAGGGATAGGTTTTCAATAAGTATTACTTTCAATATGTTGAATTTAAGATGCTTACCAGTTTGACATCCAGTTTGCGATGCACAAAAGCCATTGGTGGCACAAGACTACAGCTAGGAGAGAGTCTAGGATTGTATAAATAGATCTGGGAATCTTCTGCCTAGAAATGATCACTGAAGTGAGAGAAATTAATAAGATCACCAAATGACATTATAGAGGAGGGAAGAAAGAAAGCACACACCCCCCCTTCCATCTCTAGATTCATCAGTCAGTTTTGCTGTTGTTCAGTCACTTTAGTCCAACACTTTATGACCTCATTTGGGGTTTTCTTGGCAAAGGTACTGAAGAGGTTTGCCATTTCCTTCTCTAGCTTACTGTTCCATAAATACTCCATGTTCATTAATGCCTCTGTGCCTTGATTTCTCTAGCTCCATTTTATAAGGTCTACTTCAAGGCTTATCTCCTTAAGGAATCTTTCCCAAAATATTCATGTCCTCATTTAACCTCCCTATTCTTTGAACTACAGCAAAGACTGTACAATGTGATATAATACACCTCCATGAAAGTCCTGCTCCACTGGAGGCGACCTTGAATTTTGGAAGCTGTGCCAATGGAGGGTCCTACCTAGATGGAAAGGTTTCAGTTACTAACCATATGTCAAACATCCAAAACCTAGTATAGCTAAACATCCAAGAGCGCTTCCTTAGAAGGGTAGCCTCAACATTTCAGAAATTGTTTACTAATTTACAAGGGGGTATAACCTAGAGAAAGGACCCATACTGACAAAATAAGGCATCTGTTAAGTGTGTCCTCTTACATCATTTACTATTGTTTTGTGTGTGCTTTGTATTCCAAAGTACAGGGCTTTCCATTTGCATATAGGAACCTTCTTGCATCTCATGGTACCTAAAATCAAACAATATAGAAAGTCAGCATGGTATCACACAGTGGTCTCCAAAATTTTGATAGCATTTGTCATGTCACTCTTACCTGGGCTGTTGCATCTCTTAATTGGTCTCCCTGTCTCATGTCTCTCTCCACTCTGATTTATTCTCCTCTCAACTGCCAAAGTGAGTTTCCAATGCAGGTTCTGACCATGTCACTCTATGACTCAATACACTCTAGTGGCTCCTTCCTAGTTAAATATTTTTGAATATGTACCCCCAATATGTGTATATTTAAAAATCATATTATATATATATTTATATATATACTATAGTAATAATTATACATATTATAAAACTTACATAAAATTAGAAATTCAAAGAGGATGAGATAAAGATGAAACAAGGAGAGAAGGGAACAAGTATTAATTAAGCACCTACTATGTGTCAAGCATTATGTTAAAGTACTTTGCAAATATCTGATGTCATCCTCACAACAACCCTGGAAGGTAGCTGTTATTGTTACCCTCATTCTACAATTAGGAAGCTGAGACAGATGGAAATGAAGTGATTTACCTAGGAAAACACAACTAGTGAGTGGCTGAGGCTGGATTTGAACTGAGACATTCCAGGCCCAACGTCCAATATTCTATCCACTATACTACTTAGCATCAGTAACGAACCACTAGAGTGTATTGAGTCACAGAGTGACATGGTCAGAACCTGCATTGGAAACTCACTTTGGCAGCTGAGAAGAGAATAAATCAGAGTGGAGAGAGACATGAGACAGGGAGACCAATTAAGAGATGCAATAGTCCAGGTGAGAGGTGGTGAGGACCTAAAATGAAATAGGATTATGGTTGTCTAAGTGGAGAAGACAGATGTTTTGAAAGTAGAAATGACAAGATTTGGCAACTGATTTGATATCTGGTTGGGGAAATAAGATGACAATGGGCAGCTGGAAGGATTGGTAAAATAGTAACAGGAAAGTTTAGAAGATATCAGCAAAAAAAAAAAAAGATATGTTCTTCAATGAAGATCACAACCCATAGTACCTATTTATCTTGTGCAACTCATTCTATCTCATCCAGAATGAAAAAGGGGGAGATGGGCATCTTTCCCCTTAGTTATTATCCTGGGTAGGAGTCCACCCTCCAAGGGACTCTGGCTACAGTCATAATGTTAAGTGTGATATTCTGAGAGAGAATGGATAACTTTCTCAGTGGCACTTGCAGCTAGCAGCTGCTGCGAGTATGCCTCGGTAGTGGTGAGATTATAATGTCCCTGAAGGACTGATGCTTTGCATGCAGGAAGGGAGGAGTCTGGGAGCTTGCACATCGCAAAGAAGGTTCACATTGAGGAAGTGTTAGGAGATAATATTAGATATGGTTGGATTGAAGACAAGCCCAACAACTGTCTCCTTCTGACTGGCCAATCACCCCCTTAGGATCAGGCCCCCACTTTGGAGACCATTACTATATTCAATAGAATGCTGGACTTTTCAAGAAGAATTAGTTCAGAATACTGCCTCTGACAGTTTTATGTTGACAGGCAAAACACTTAACCTTTTTGAGCTACTGAGGCAGAAGATGGGCTGGGAAAGGTAGAAAATGAGACAGAGGACAAAGGGGCCAGACCCTCAAAGAATCCCTGGGGTAATTGGATCCTTTACTTCTTGAAATACCAGAGTTATGTTGTGCAAAAGTATGTAAATTTACACAGAAAACTGAAAGCACAGAAATATTTTACACATTGAAATCAGGTGAATAATTTAAATAATCATGAGACAAAAAGGTACAACTGAAAAACACAATACCAAAGCAAATTTCAAGCTACTCAGTTTGTGTTGTCTTTTGTTTCAGTCTATATGTGTATGGCCTAATGATAGGGATTGCTTTCTGGAAATGCAACCTGATTACTTTAATCTTTCAATAAAAATTACAGTATTATCTTGTTCTCTATTTCTTCGATAAGAAAAAACCCAACTCATCTTTTCAAATGCAAAAAAAGTATTTTGGACCTACATGTATTTCAAGCCAGAAAATATGAAAACATAAAAAGAGATGGTCATTTGTTAAAGTTCTCCACTTGTATTGCCTTTCTTCATGTTGTTTCTTTCATTTGTAAAAAAAGAAAAAGAAAAAATACATTTGGCATTTTAACTAGAAAATCCAGGAGGATTAAGACAGATTTAAATGAAAGAGAAGCTTATGTAAATACAACCACCTTTGAATTGGAAATCAGAATAATTTATTTTTCCTGATCAGATACAGAAATTCCTGTTGAGAAAAAGATTCTTCCCCAAATGCTCAAGTGGGCATTTGGAATGAAAACTCAACCAACACAGTTGGAGGGCAGAGCTGGGAAAGGCAGGGATGAAGCTTCATTTCCTAGGAGGAAACTACATGTTTGTACTTAATAGCCAAAGTGGAGGCCTGCAACTTAGGTAGAAATGGGTTTCATTGTGTTTCTGTAACAACAGCCAATGTAGTGAATACCGCACAATAATTTGTGTCTAAGAATTTAATCGTCCAGATGTTACTTCTGGGGTTTTTCTGCCTGAATCTCTTAATTGCAGCCATCAAATGACACTGTTTATCTGGCATCTTCATCCCTTAAATGCTAATCTTCGTACATGCTGGCTTTAGTTTACACCCGCTCTCCTTGTCCTTTCGCTACTTGGAGTGCTGCAACCCTTTTTTAAATGCTAGCATTGATCTTGAGAGAAGGAAAGAGGAAAATCATTTGGTTTGGAATTAATTTAAAATGGCATGCTGCAGGTATATGACCCACTGCTCCAAAAAGCTTTCAGCTAACAAAGCAGTTTGTATTTCATTTTATATGACTGATGAAAAGCAATCTATGTGATAGATATAGTAGGATTTATAGTTAATGAATAAAATTTGTTGAGTAGCATCTGAGGGTAGGGTACTAAGCCAAAGATATAAAATTCAGTGTAACTACCTTGACATATCCTACATCTTTTTTTTTTTTTATTTTTCCTACCATATGTCTACCATCTCCTCTCTCCACTCTACACCTATACCCACTTCCCATTTCCAAATACACACACAGCAGTCAGACAGCTATCCAGGGTAGTAGTTTGCAAAGATTTTTAATCATGCAACTGGAGGTGGTGTGGATAAAACACTGAGCCTTGAGTCAGGAAAACCTGAGTTCAAATCTGGCCTCAGATACTACTTGTATAAATCTGGGTAAGCCACTTAACCTCTGTTTGCCTCCACTCTTCAACTGTAAAATGTGAATAATAACAGTTCCTGACTCACAGGATGAGAGCAGCTAAGTGGTGCAATGGATAGAGTGCTGGCCCTGGAGTCAGGAGATGAGTTCAAATTAGGCCTCAGATACTAGCTGTGTAACCCTGGGCAAGTCACTTCACCCTGTTTCCCTCAGTTTCCTGTATCTGTAAAATGAGCAGGAGAAGAATATGGCAAACTATTCTAGTATCTTTGTCAAGAAAACTCCAAATAGTGTCACAGAGAGTCAGACGTGACCAAAATGATGTAACAGCAATAACAACAAACTTTATAGGACTATTGTAAAGATCAAATACAACAATTTTTATAAAACATGCTTAATGCAATACCTGGCATACACTATATACTATATAAAATGCTTATTCCTTTCCTATCATTAAAAAATTTCTAAGTATGTACCCCCAATGTATGTATATTTACTTATTTGTAAATTACATATGCTACTGAACTAAAAATTATCTACTTTTTAAAATACACGAAATGAACATTTAAAAAGGTTACTTAAAGATAGAATAATGTTTGACACTAATGTCAATAAGGGGTCACTGACACTTGCTGAGTAGGGGAATAACATGGTTATGCTGGCAATTTAAGAAAATCATTTTGGAAACTGTGTGGAAGATGAATGGGAGTAAGGGGAGCTTTGAGTCAGGGAGACCAATTCACAATTGATTGTAATGGTCCCAGCAAAGAATGGTGAAGGTATGAATTATAGTGGTGGTTATGTGGCTGCAAAGAAGTGGACAGAGAATTTTTGGAAGATGGGAATGCGTTAGGATCTAGAGGAACCCACATCCCCCACAAATGCCCCAGTAAAACTCTAAAAATTTCACCAGAAAGAAAATGATGAGGAAAGTGAGAGAGCAGCCTCTATAAATTCTTTCATCCAGGCCAGGACTGCATAAAAAGAATGCCAGAATCTTGAAAAGGATGGAAGAGAGACAAGCTAGGATAGATGGAAGGTGAAGTCCAAGACAATCCAGGTCTACAACAGGTAAGAAAGACAGAGTGGTGCCCAGATCCACTTACCTGGTGAAATCAAGGTAGGCCGGTGTCCAGCACAGTGCAACCAAGGAGACCCATCCATAGCAAGAGACAAAATCCAATCAATATCTAGGCATCTCAAGCTTAATGCAGTATCCAGACATCTCAGGATTAACCCAGCATCCAGGCACCCTAAATCTGAACCACAGAAGAAAACAGGCTGAAGAATTTCTGCCAAATACAGGCCTATTCTTAGTCATTGAATTTAGTCATCCAAGCCGACCATCAAGGGCCTATCCACACCATTCAAAAAGACAAGAGTGGAGTTTGACCCAAGCATAAGCCCCTACTATAGAAATGAAGGCTGAAGATATGAGTGAATTAAAAAAAAAAACACATAACATGACATATAAATACTTTGAATTAAGAGAACAAGGGCTAAACCCAGAAGAATAAGGTAATATCACAGTAAGTCCAAACAGACCTCAAAGAAAATATCCTGGCCATAAGGATTAGAAGAGGACATAGAATAAATGAAAATGAAAATACAAAATGGAATAGCTAAGAAGAAAAGTCTGGCAAGCAGAAATAGAATAAATAGTGGTAAGCCTTACTTCCCCAAGGACTTTGTAAAGATTAAAATGAGTCAAATGAGAAACAATGAGGCCATGAGACAACAACACAAAAAATATTAAAACATAATCAAAAGATTGGAGAATAAAAGAAGAAATATAAGGTACACATTATCAAAATAACTTTCATTCTAAACAGATCAAGAAGAAGTAATCCAAGAATCATCAGACTACCTGAAAATCCAAACAAATAAACAAAAGAAACAAAACAAAAAAACTTCACCCCAAATTGGATAGAATACTTCAAGAAATCATCAATAAAATTTGCCCAGATTCTTAGAATCAGAGAAAAAAGAAAAAAAATTAGAAAAAAATGCAAGTGACCTCCTGAAACCCTAAAATGAAAAATCCCCAAAATTTTATATCCCGAAATCAGAACTTTCAAGTCAAAGAAAAAAAAATACTGCAAGTAGTCAAAAAGAAAGAGTTCAAGTACCAAGGAGTCATAGTCAGCATCATACAGGACTTGGCAGCTAGAATTTTTAAGAAACAGGCAGCCTGAAATATAAGATTCCAAATGATAAAATATAAAGCACATATAGGAATGGTGAGAGGAGGGTATCAGACAGTAGACAGAATAAGTGCAATGGCAGTGATAAGTAAAACAAGTTCCAAGGGTAGAGAGGGGAGGTAGAGAAAAGAAACATAAAGAAAAAAGGAAAGATCCAAAGGAAAGAAAGATTAAAACCTATTAACTAGGGCAAAGAGAGGAAAAAGTAAAAGAAAGAAGGATGAGGGGAAATATCTAATTAATAATCATGCTCATGAAAGGAAAATGAATAGCAAACTGATTTAGAAAAAAGAATTCAATGATATGTTGTTTATAAGAAACACACTTGAAACATAAATATTCTTATACTGTGAAAATGAGAGGGTAGGGCAGTATCTAGTATGCTTCAAATGATCTAAAGTATTTGAAGAAAATTTGAATTAACTAGAGAATTTAAAATTAACTGAGGAAATAATCTTAAATTGGTCAAAGAAAAAAATCATGAAAAACAATAGAACATTTCATCAAAAGAGTACCAAATATGATTTTACTCAAGGCTGTAGTGAAAATAGATGTAAAAAGAAAAAAAGCAGGGAAAGTACTACCATTCTTTTTTTACTTCACTTGAAGCACAATAGACTGCCCTAGCATCTCATTTTCAGAGTATAAGAATATTTATGTTTCAATAATAATATGTATGAAACATTTAAAAACTTAAAGGAAAAGAATAAAATTATAGGAAATAAAACACAGTAAAAACATAAGGGGGGAGGTCTTAATGTAACGCTTTCAGACTTAGACAAATCTAACAAAGTGATAACAACTTTAGCAAAGTTAGAGATAATAGCTCTATAGCAATTAGTGAATAAGAACAGAAATGATTTTATATGTTACTCAGCCATGAGTCACACCTTTACAAAAACTTACCATGTATTGGGACATAAAAACCTCACAAGAAGTGGAGAAAAAGAAAAATACTAAATATATCCTTTACTGACTGAATGCAATAAAAACATATTTTTTAATAAATTTATTTATTTAACTTTTTACATTCATTTTCACAAAATTTTGGGTTCCAAAATTTTCTCCCCATTTG
>CM053769.1:179112865-179127989 GCA_028658325.1 Potorous gilbertii
TTGTCTAGAAGAAGGATAAATATATTGGCCCAGGCATGGCCATTTTATCAACAGACATGTTTTGGGAACTTTTTGGCAGTACAGAGCTGAAGTAAAATGTAAAATGTCTTACAAGCAGCTCAAATGTTTAGATAATTTTACATATTAATATAATAATAGTTAGCACTACTGCTTGTTTGAATTTGCCTTACTATTTCTGAGTAAGTTTTTCATGTTTAGCATTTCTTTTGTGAGAAGGAATAAAGTATCTGTCCCATAACTGATTTATACCATACATTGAACACTTTTTTATTCAGCTTCTTGGGAAAACTCTGGATGGGTTAACTTAAAATGTATAGGATTTATCTTTAGGGCATCAGGATAAGAGATTAACAAACTCAAGAGTTTGAGAAAAGGAAGCTTAATTGCCCCTCTCATTAGAGACCAGCAATGAGGACTGAATTCAACTGAACCTTCTAAATGGGTCCAGAACTGAGGAACCTCCTAGGGAGAGGAAATGAGTGAAGTACCCCAGCCCTTGTGGACCCCAGGAATATTTATTTTATTGTTGGATAAATATTTATGAAATAAATGCAACATTAACTAATAAAGGGGTAAGGAAGGAATCAGAAAAGATTCCTTGCAGAAGGTAATGGTGTTAACTGAGTTTTGATGAAAACAAGAGACTCTAAAAGGCAGACGTAAGGAGGAAACCCATTCCAAGCTTTGGGGACAATCAGTTAGAAGACACAGAGATAGAAGATGGGGTAACATTTGTGAGAAACAGTAAGACGGTCACTTTGGCTGTACTGAAGAGGGCTCAAAGGAGAGTAACGTATAGCAAGATGGGAAAGGTGGCCAAGGTTGGGGACAAGTTGTGAAGGGATAAAGCCAAATAGAGGAGCTTGGGTTTGTTCCAAAGTACCATAAGGAACCTCTGGAGTTTATTGAACACCTAAGTAAGTAAGAATAACATAGTCAGTGTTGCCTTTAGGAAAGTCCTGCTAATCACTATATAGAGGAGAGACAGTGTGGAAAGACTTGAGACAGGGAGGCCAACTAATAGGCTATTGCATTAGTCCAAATGAATGATGATGAGGGCTTAAAAAGAGTGGTGGTTGTGTGATGTGAGAGGAGACTAAGGTGAGAAATTATATGGATGTAAAAATGAAAAGATCTGGCACTTGGTTGGATGTATCAAGTGAGGGATGGTGAAGATATTGCTGAGGTGACAGGTAACTTAGAAAGATTCTGGTGTCCTTAACAGAAATAGGGAAGTTCAAAGAAAGAAGAATGAGTTTGAGAGGAAATATAATGAGTTCAATAAGCATCTCTCTATAGAAGAAGAGAATAGTTAGAATAAATAGAAGAGTAACTCCAAGAGTCTTCCCCCAATCAGACTGATTCATTTGTGAAGCTAAACTAGGCCATCTTTTGCCTGAATTCTTACCTAGCCTTCAACTACTGACTGGGTGATATCTCAGATAAACTGGGACCTAAGAAAGATCTTAGCTTAAAAAGGTCAGGGTCTCCCTCTACATCCATTGCCATCACCAGTCAGCCTAACCTATGTCTTGCCACTGGACTCTGATGACTCTGGAGGACAGAATGAGACTGATGACTTTGCACAGCTCTGCCTCACTTAAATCCAATTCATTTACAAGTCAAGACATCACCTCCTGATGACATTTGTCTTCTGGAAGAATGAAGGCTAACTTATAACAACAACTAATAGAAAGTTTTAATATGTTAAGTTTGAGATGACTACAAGATAGCCAACTTGTAATGTCCAACAGGCAGATGGAAGGATGCAACTAGGTTTTTAGGAGAGATAGGTCTAGATAGATCTTGGAGTCACTGCAAAGTCATGACAATTGAATTCCTGCAAGCTGATAAGATACTGAGTATAGAGAAAGAAGAGAAGCTTCCAAGGAAGAATCTCGGGTTGTACCCACAGGCAAGTGGCAAAGGAGATATAGAAGAAGTAGTCAGGCAGATGGGAGCTGGTCCATGATCTGAGACTAGGGATAGGAATTCTAAGAAACAGGAGTGAGGAAGGAATGTGTTTCTATGTTAGGAGAGGGGAGGAAGAGACAGGCTCATTCAAGAGCACAGAATGAAAGTCATGGAGGGCCTGGCAGACACTTTGGCGGGAATGTGTGGTAACTAAAAAGAAGTATTATGTGATAAGCCAGGAAAAGTGGGCTGGAACCAGATTGTGAAGAGATTTCCCTGTCAAAGTCCACAGAGAATAATTAAAACTCTGTATCAGAAAGGATGGAGGTCACAAAGAGGTACTAATAGATTATCATAAACAAAAACAGAAAGGGAAAGCTGGCATCAAAAAAAGTCAGAAGAGATACAAAAATCTTCAACAGGAGCCTTGAAGTAGAAAGGGCAAGTCAAGTCAACAAATGGAGAGCCAAGGCCTTCTGGCCAGAATTCCTAGAATTCCACTGATTCTTACTTCTTAAAACCCAGCAGCTCACAGTCTCCTCTGGTACTCATCACCACTGATGATACAGAATTCTGAGGCCAGGAGATCTAGATGAGACACAATGTGTTAGCACTGCAGCTCTGGTAAAGTGTGCTCACTGAGGACTTTCAGATGCCCTGCTGCTTTTTACCTGTGTCTGCTCCATCCCCTGGCTGCAGGCAGGACTTCCTGCATTTGTGCCTATCCAGAGTCAGAAAAAACTGAAAATGAGAAAACACAATTGTCTGCGTTATATACCCTATGTAATGGTAGAGAAATGCAAGTAGGATAGTGCAAAGAAACCCTTCAGATTTAGTATCCTACGCCTCTGGTCCTAGAGCATAGGGCAGCAAAATAGCGTAGTTGATAAAGCACTAGGCTTAGAAGCAAGAAGACCTGAGTTCAAATCCAGTCTCAAGATACTTAATAGCTGTGTGACATTGATGAAGTTATTAACTTCTCTGAACCTCATTTGCAAAATGAGAGAGTTGAATTTATGGTATCAAATATTCATTGCATACAATTCTAAAACCTATAAGGGAGAAAGACAGTTATAAGTAGACAATGAGACTATACTTTAAGTAAGGCAAGTCAGAGCTTAAGAGTTAAAGGTTTCCTGTACCAGTGTATTGGAAAAAGACCTAGCAAATGGGGCAGGGCTGATAAGGGCTGGGGATGATATTAGATGTCACAGAGACAGTAATTAACAGTGTAAAGGTTCTTTTGGTAGTTATTTACAGAATTTACTTATCAAGGTGGCTGCTGTTTTTGTTTACCATACAGATATATGACATTCTGGGGATGGACAAAGTCCTGGGTGACTCACAAACACTCTCTGGGAAGATAATTTGTAGGATCAGCATTTGGAAATTCCATTAGTGTCATTCCCATTCTCTTCCACACCTTCCCACCACACCCTCACCCCATCCATTCAGAAAAAAAAATGTCAAGGACTATGATACTGATGGAATTGGATAATTAAATAGAGGGAGATGTGCATTTTGAATTCCTCATTAGAAGTCATCTAGTCCAATCTCCTCATTATACAAATGAGGAAAATAAAGGACCTTAGTGGTTAAATGACTTGCTTAAGATCAAATAAGTAGTAAGTAACAGAGCTGGGATTTAGAAATTAGGCCTTCCGATCCCAAATCCACATTCTACATGAGAACCTCTCTCCTCTATACCATGAGACCTTGTCATTTTCTTACTCAAAAATCCCTTATTGATAATTCATTTCCTACTGACTCTACCATCTACCTTTCAAGATCCTGTTTCTGTTCTTTTCCCTTTTTCTTCAAGGTGAAAAGAACTATACATACATACACACACACAGACACTTATCAAGGAGGGGTACAGAGAAAAATCTATCACCTAGATAGAAAGATTCCTTTAAGATTTCTCCCTGTCTCCTTTCCCCTCCCAGAGAGCCATCCTCTATTTTTAAAAAAGAGATTTTTTTTTAAAGGGGAGGAAGGAAAGAAACAATTCAGAAAAATCAATCCATACTTTGAAAAAAACATGACATTATAGTTACTGTTCCACACCAATAGACTTAAACCTCTGCAAAGGGAAATGAGATGAGAAAGTTATCTTCTCATGCCTCTTTCTTAGGTCTAAGTTTGGTTATTTACAGTGTTGCAACTCTCATTTTCAATTGTTTTGTGGTTGCTCTTTTCACTGACATTTTTGTACTCTTTGTATGTGGTATTTTCCTGTCCCTACTTTCTTCACTTTGCATCAGTTAATTTAAGTCTTACCACCCTTCTCTTTATTTATTATGTTTGTTAATTTTTTAGGACATAGTAATATTTTGTTACTTTTCTGTAACACTGTTTGTTTCACCTTTCTGGACTGAAGGGTATCTACTTTGTTTCTAGTTCTTTGCTATGTCACATTCTGACTCTTACCTGTCAAGCTTTCATTTCTGTGGCTCCCTAGCATGAACACTTGGCTCTTATCCAAATAGCTTCCTCATTATCTTATAAACTACATTTGTACGATAATAATAACAACTACTATTTATGTAGTACTTTCAAATTTGCAATGATGCTCTAGAGGACCCACCCAAAGGTCCATGTTTTTTTCACCTCACTAAAGAACATCACTGTCCTCTTATCCAGAGGCAATCCAGAATGTGAAATGCTGCATAATCCATACTATCCCTTTCATTTACTTTGTATATACTTTGTATGCCCTTATATGTATAGGTGTTTCCATCAATAAAAGATTCTGTGAAGTTCTGTGAAGGAAGATATTGTTTCATTTTTTTTTGTTCTTGTATGTATCTAGGAGAGTCCTTGGTCCACAGTAGCTGTCTAGTTTGTACTCACTGAATGATTTGATATCCCCATAAATGGGCACTGACATCACATCACATGGGCCAGGAAAAACTGGGATAGACAAAAAGGAACTCATTGTAAGAGATGTGGAAGGATGGGTTGGTAGGTGTAATATTGAATGTTTATAAGGTATGTGTCATGGTATTAGATATTTGCCCATAGGAAAGAATCAAGAGATATTATCATCTAAGGCAAAGCTGACTATGGGAAAATATAGCTACCTTTCCAGGGCAAACAGATGGCACAATTTTTAACAATCTGTCCTAGACAAGTAGAGAGGATCTGTCTTGCTGCAAATACAAAGTGTAGCAGGACCTTATCGGTTTATTACTCTGTTAACCACATTTTAATTTCCCATTTACCTCAGATTGGTATATCATAACCAATAAAGTCTGAATACTTAATATCTTATATCTTCATAATTGAAACCAGTTTGTAAACTATACAGTCCTGCCCACAACAATCTTGGACCCTGAACCAATGAAGCCATTCTGTTTCCTTTAAGAACTGAGAACTAGGGACAGCTAGGTGGCCCAACAGATAGAGCACCAGCCCTAGAGTCAGGAGGAGCTGAGTTCAAACTCATCCCTTGACATGACGCTGAATTAATTGTGTGACCCTGGGCAAGTCACTTAACCCTGATTGCCTCACAAAAAGAAAGAAAAAAAAATAAGAACTAAGAACTAAAAATGTCCTTTAAGAAAAGCAGCATGATAGAGTGGATAGAAGGTCTGATCTGGAGTCAAAACAATCTGAGTTCAGCTACTGCCTCAAGTATTATCTCCCACTCTAGTTCACCCTCCACTCAACTTTCAAAGTGATCTTCTTAAATTGAAGATGTGAGCATGTCACCCTATTATTTATTTAACTCCAGTGGCTTTCAATTATTTCTAGGATCAAATATGAAATTCTTTATTTGGCTTTTAAAACTGCATTACCTGCCCTTTCCCTACCTTTTCAGTCTTCTTACAATGTACTCTCCTCCATATACTCATGTAATAGGGCTCTTAGCTTCCTTATTTTTCCCTATTCAATGTGCATTTTCAATGGCTGTCCCCAATATCTGAAATACTCTCTTTCCTCATCGACACCTCCTATCTTCTTTCAAGCCACAGTTCAAATTATCACCTCCTGCAAAAAGCCTTTCCCCTTAATGCCTTCCCTTTGAGAATATTTCCAATTTATCCTGTATATATCTTATTTGCACACTTGTTCACATGCTGTCTCTACCATTATACTGTAAACTCCTTGAGAACAGAGGTTGTTTTTACCTTGGTATCCCCAGCATTTCACATAGTGCCTAGTGCTTGGTATATAATAGACACTTGTTGATTTGATTTGATTATGCCTCTGTGTGATCTTGGGTAAGTCCCTTAATGGGCCTCATATATTATTCATTTGTAAAATGAGAGTGCTGGACCAAATGGCCTTTACAGTCTCCTTCCATCTCTAAATCTAAGATCCTATGATTGGTCTAGGGAACTGATTAAAAAACGGGCTGTGAGACTGAAAGGACCAATTGTGACACATGGTCTGTGATTACTGTGATGGCCATTAATCTATATAAGAACAAGAAAGGTCTATAACAAAATCCAAGTCCACTCAAACAAGAATAGATCAAGCCACAAGTTGAATGACCACTTGTCTGGAGATTTTATAGTGGGGATTCATGCATTTGGAAGGAAACTGGGCTAAATGACCTGGAAGGTCCCTTTCAACTAGAGGATTCCCTGATTCTGTTTTCTATATGTAAAGTAAGGTCCTTTAACAATTTCCATTTAATGAGAGATGTCTGATTTTGTGCAGACATCTGCATTCATGTGGTAGGGTTGCCATAGCAATCACTAAAGAAGTGAAGTGTATCTGCTCCAGGGTAGGATGTTTACAGTACAGTCTTTGTGTAGGATCCAAGAATGTGAGCAATTTTAGACACAAAGGGTCCTTATATATTTCCCTTTTGAATGTTACTGTTAACTCAAGTTGTATTCAAAAGATTCTTTTACCTCACTCTATGCTAAGCCCCAGGAATAAAAAGAAAGGTAAAAAAAAATGCCTACAGTCTAATGGAAGAGCTAGCATGCAAATAATTACATACAACTTAACTATATACAGGAGAAACTGGGCGTGATCAACAGAAAGAAGGCACTAGAATTAAAGGAGATTGACAAAGACTTCTTCTAGCAGTGTTTGCCTCTCTGGGGGTGGGGGATGAGAGGATGGAGAACCATGTTAATGATGAACTTAGTGCACATACTCAGTCAGCTAGGCCTTTTATAATAGCTGAGCGTAGTAGTTGGGGTTACTGGTTTGTACCACCACATTCCAAGGTTCTTATTCTCTTGAGCTACTGGCTCGTTCTCTGTCACCTATAAACATATCCAGGTCTTCTCCATCCATAAAACTCATATTTGATCCTGCTATCCCTGTTACCAATCATCCTCCCCTCTTTATCACTCCCTTCTTTTCCCACCAAACTCTTTGAAAATGTAGACTGTACTCAGTATCTCCCTTTCTTCTCCTCTAACTTCCTTCTAAACCACTACAATCTGACTTTCAAACTCATCACTTATCTGGAACTGCTCTCTCCAAGGTAACCAATCATCTTTTAACTGACAAATTCAAAACCTTCCCTCCCACCCCACTCCCAATTCATCCTTCCTGACCTCTCTGTAGCATTTGAAACTGTTGACTACCCTCTCCTCCTACATACCTCCCCTTTATCTGGTTTTTTCATGACACTAACATCTTGGTCATCCTACCTGTCAGATACTTCCTTATCAGTCTCCTTTGTTTGATCATCACTCTTATCCTATTCCCTAACTATGAGTATCCTATCCTGGGATATCTTTTCTTCTTGCTCTACCCACTCTCACAGTGGCCTTATCAAGCCCCCCCAAAGGGTTTAACTATCATCTCTATATAGATGACTTCGAGATCCATGTATCTATTCAAGTCTTTCTCCTGAGTTCCTGTACTGAGTCACCAACTGCCTGTTGGATCCTTGGTGTTGTTTGTCCTTCATTCTTGAAGAGGACTATGATATCAGGAAGGTGATGGCATGACTCGCTAGTGAATTGGATTTAAAGGAGGGAGGGCTGTGCAAGGTCACTGGCCTCACTTTCTCCTCGGAAGCCACCTGGGCCCAGTGTCAAGATATAGATAAAGATGACTGGAGATGGCCTGAATGCAGTGGGAGACCGTGGCCTTTTTAAGCCAAGATCTTTCCCAGGTCTCAGTTTGACTGAGGCATTGCCCATCCAGAGATTAAGGCTAAGTAAGAAATGAGGCAAAGAATGGCCTCTTCTATCTAGTTTTAAAAAAACATCAGACTGGGAGGGGAAGACTTCAAGGTTTCTGTGCCTATTGGATATTTCAAACTAGATATCCAACAGGGAGCTCAAATGCAACAGGTTCAAAACATGACTTATTTTTCTTTCCCAAAAAACTCTCTCCTCTTCTGAAATTCCTTATATCGGTTGAGGGCACTATTATCATTCCAGTCACCAAGATTAAGAATCTTGGCATCATCCTCAATGGCAAGTATTCCATTGCCCCACATAGCTAATCCTTCCAAGTCTGGTTGATTCTGTCTCTCATATCTGTCCCTTTCTTTTCATTCATTCAGCCACTACCCTAGTCTAGGTCCCTTTACAATTCTGGCTTGAATTATTTCAAAAGTCTCCTAGTTGATCTTCCTGCTTCAAGTTTCTCTCCTTTCCAATCTAACCCCCATAAAGCTGCCAAAGTGGTATTGCTAAAGCACTGTTCTGGACAAATATTCTTCTATTCACTTAACTCCAACTGCTCCCTTTCACCTTTAGGATCAAATACCAGTTCCTTGGTTTGTTATTTAAAGTCCTTCACAACCCAGTCCAATCTACCTTCCAAGGCTTATTATTCATTATTCCCCATATTCTACAGTCTAGTCAAACTGGACTTCTAACCTTTTCCCCCTGCATAGAACATTTCATTTCCTACCTCTTTGTCTTTGTACAGACTGTTCCTCATGCCAGAATGCAGTCTCTTCTTACCCCTACTTCTTGGAATCCTTAGTCTTTAAAGCTCAGCTCAAATGCTACCTCCTTCTTGAAGCCTTCCCTGATCTACCTAGTTGCTAGTGCCCTGCCTCAAAATCAGTCATTATTTATTTTACATATACACTTTGCATTGGTACATGCTGACTTAACCATTAAAATGTAAGCTTCACGAGGGCAATGACTGTTTCATTTTTATCTTTGTATCCCAGGTGCCTTCAGTTGTTGTTTTCAAAGAGGACCAATGACATCACTAGTAATATCTTAAATTGCATGAGAATTGGATTTAAGTGAGGCAGTGTTGCATAAAGTCATCAGGCTCACTTTGTCTTCCAGAGTCATTGAAGTCTAGTGACAGGACAAAAGTCAAGATGACTGGCAATGGTGTGGGATGCTGTGGATGACCTTGGCGTCTTTGATGTCTGACCAAGCACTAAGTGCTCCATAATGTTTGCTTCAGCTGCCTTCATGGCCATGGGAACACACTGATCTCATCCATTCATTCTGCTGTGGGAAGCAAAGACTTGGGGTAGACATCCCTTAGTGGTATGTGCTGGAGATTAGATAACAGCCAAGGAGCTGAGTCAAGACAATCATTGTATTCTTGCTGTAAAATGTAACAAAGAAAATAAAGTTGCAGTTAAATGGGAGGATGGCTCACAGCTTCTTATTGAAGAAGCAAAGAAATGAGTTGGCAGATTTGGTTTCATGTTATTTCACAATATATTTGGTTGTCCAGTATTGACCTTACTGTTCTTTGAACAAGATATTTGACTCGGCATTTTCACTTGGCTGATCCCATGCCTAGAATGCTCTCTTTCCTCCTCTCTGCCACCTAGCTACTCTGGTTTCCTTCAAGTCACAACTAAAATCTCACCCTTCTAGAAGAAGTCTTTCCCAATCTCCTTTAATTCTAGTGCCTTCTTTCTGTTGATCATGCCCAGTTTCTCCTGTGTATAGTTAAGTTGTGTGTAATTATTTGCATGCTATCTCTCCCATTAGACTGTAGGCATGTTTTTTTACCTTTCTTTTTATTCCTGGGGCTTAGCATAGAGTCCAGCACATAGTAAGTGTATAACAAATATTTATTGACTGACTTGCTAAACAGTGCAGAGGTAGAAAAATTCTGCAAAGAGTTCATTAAGACCCTCAAATTAAATCGACATGTACTTTGCTACTTGGGACTTCATTGCAAGGGTGAGCGTAGGTGAAGATCATGAGAAACAGATCAGAAAGCAAGTATCAATAAGAAGAATGCAAGAAATCAGAAATTTCTTTGAAACCTCACTCTTTTATATCATGAACACTTTCTTTTCATATAGAAGAATTAGTAGGCACTGGAGATGGCCCATATCAGGTGGCATCACAAAGAATGAAATTAATTATATTTTATTAGGCAGGAAAAGACAATATGAAAGTCATCTCTAATCATTTATCTATTATAAATGATTATGTTTATCAGACCATTGATTACAGAACAAAGATCAGAATTAGAAAAAAAAGAAAAAAGAATTATGAGAAAAGGATATGACATTCAATTGAAACAATTCAATTCTGAACTATTTAAATAAGACTGGCAACAAAAGTATATAAGGGTGGCATAAATTACAACAATGCAAATTCTAATAATTTTATATAAAATATAATCAATATAAATCAGGTGATATAAATATAATATAATTAATAACCAGTTAATGTAAATATAATATAATTAATATAAATCAAGAAGACAGAGGGAGCACAGCCTGCCTTAGTTGGCAAACATTTGATTTGTTTACAGCAAAGATAAAGATGGCCAAAGATAATGCCGGTTTGAAATTTAAACTTCTTTGTAAAATCTTAAGAAAGATGATAGGTAGTTATGATCAGTATTTTCTTATAAATATTCAGAGAGAAGTGGTGAAAGGTGTATTATAAATACTTTAAAGAAAGCTTGGCAGAAGATCCTCTGGACCAAAGACATTTAGGGGTGAAAATGGAAGGAGAACAATGAAGAGAAGACAAAAAAAAAAAACTACAAATATTGCCGCATCTTTTTTGTTGTTGTTGTTACCATCAAGGACAATCTAAACACCACACTAGGATGCTATATGTGCCTGTAGAGGAAGTAGAATTAGGGAACAAAGGTGGAGAAAACAGCTATATCAGATCAACTGTATATAAAGGAGATGAGTACTGGAGGTGACAAAATTGTGAGAGTGGTGATCTAGTAGAGCAAATCTTAGGTTTGAAGGTATTGCATAGACAAAGAACCTTAACCAGCAGTTCTCTATCAAAGTGTTAGAAGATACCATACATACATCAGAATCATTCATGATTTCTTGAAAGATAGAATAGCAGAGATAATCTTCTTCAATGACTCCTTATAAATAAGAGATGAGGCATAAAACAAAGAGATATGCATTCATTGAATGTACTAACTATTGTGACGGAAGAGATTGTTTACAAGTTGAAAACAGATTCCCTGGGGATGGTGAGAGGATTCTGTTTGAAGGTGAAGAGTTGGTTTCATCAAGTCTTAGAAGATTGCTATCTCCTAGAGATCTTTGGCCACTCAAGAATTTACTGTGATCATCTACATGGGAAAATACAAGTAACTGAGGAATGTCTTATCCAGATGATGATATTCAATTGGATGTATCATCCACAGAGCTTGGTGAAAAGTAACAAGGTAGACTCAGAATTGAATAGGAGGGAAGTGAGACTGATTGACTGCCTTCAGGAGACTGAAAAACACCTTTAATGACTCCAAGTTTCTCTAATAAAAAAAAAAGGAAGGCCCATCTTTTTTACATTAAAATTATATTGTTGTTGCTGTGTCTGAAAGACATGGAAAACAGCCTCTGAAGCAGTGAAAATAGCATAGAGGCACATAGTGGATAATATCAGGCCCCTATATATAGATACATATATGTGTGTATACACATATAGACACACACACTAGTGTGTGTATGTGTGTGTTTGTGTATGCATGTATGTATCCAATGAGGAACTTTGCACAACAGGAATAAAAGATAACATTGGGAAACGTACAATAGGAAAAAAGATGGGCACCAGGGATAACAGGGAGATGGTAGTAATGCTCCCCTGGTAACTTTGTCAAAAGAAAGGAAGGAAGGCCCCTAGTATGTTGGGCAGACTTCTTGTGATGACCTTACGGGAAAACACGGACAAAAGTCACACAGGATGAGCAGGTATGAATGGGTTTGCAAGCTGCACCATTGAGGGAACTCTCAAATTGGTAAGATAAAGATACAGTTGAATGTTTAAGAGTGTTCCCAGAACTTAAATCAATTGCCTGGAATATAATAAGTGCTTAAAAGATGCTTGTCGATTGATGCATTGTGTATATAATAGTACTTAATGTGCATTTTAGAATAAGGTATACTCTTCTAAAATCAGATTATACTCATGAATCATATCCTACCCATTTAAATGATACCTTTGAGTTCACATTGGTTCCTTACATTCCACTCTCTAGTTCATTTATAACTGATAAAAGGATTCGTCCCTTTAGATTTAGTAAATTTGAAGGACAAAAGGAGCAAAAACAGAGATACTGAAATTTAAAAAGAAAGTCTTTTCATATGTAAAGGAAGCATTTTGCAACTTAGAAAGAGTCTGAGGCTTTGAACAATTCAATTGCCCTTAGGAGGCCAGTGAGACAATGAACTTGTCCCAGGGAATAGAGGACTTCAATACCTCTGTCCCTAATCACTCATTTAAATAAGAACCCAATAGGAATCTGGGAAGTGTGACTGGTTGATTATCATGAGTAAAGGGAACTTGCTGTGAACCAGAAAGAAAAGTAGAACCAGAGAGGCTCGATCTCTCCCACCTTCTGACTGGATGTGACAGACCTCTGAGGAATTAAAGGAGAGAAGCTTCTGCTGATCCTACACTGAGGGTCATTGCCTTTGCCGAAAATAAAACTAATGCTTCAGTTGAAAAGAACGCTGGAACACCAAGCCAAACTAGAGGATGAAGGTGATGAAGTCTGCAGCTGCCCATTGATGAGTGAGGCCAAGGACTCCAGTGAATCGTACCATCCAGCAGAAACACTACACCCTGTGAAGAGCCCTGTAGACAAGCAACCTGCCTGGCCCATTCATTCTGGCAGCAGCTGGACCTGAAAAGGAGTCAGCTCCACAGCTGAGAGAACTGCCCAATCTGGCCTGGCCGTGGATGGATCTGTCCAGTGAAGGTGCTGTGCCATAGGAGTCAGCCCAGTTGAATCACTGAACAATGCTGAGGTCATATCCCACAGCAAAAGGTCTTCATGATGAAAATTTCAAAATTCCTAGTTTCTTCTGTATTGATTTCTACAATGTAAGTGATTTTATGCTGTACTGATTTTTTATAATTGAGTCTTCATCATGTCTTTGATTTGAGCTCAGGAACTCAGTTTTCCTTCTGAGTTAGTTTAAAGTTATAATTAATAGGGAAACTTGTTGCCTCCCATGACTTCAGCTTCTGAGAAAACACCAAAAACATCTGGTGTTATCTTTAGTGTTGTTGCTGGCTCTAAGAGATACATTGTCCCTGAACTGTCCTTGCACCAATAAAAAAAGCCATGTATCCCTAATAAACCTTTCTAGGCACCAAGGAGTCTGATAAGCCAGCTCCACTAACAAGGTCTGTAATATGTCAATGGGTCCCATAAATCAGTCAAGCATTTTTCTTTGTCAGAAAGGGTTGGTTACTAGTCGGTCCCACATGAGAATTAGCCCATTCTTCTTGATGCAACCAATCATGTTATCAGCTCTCCCAGATGCTGTCTACCTTGTAACCAATTACATTGTCTTCTGAACTCTGTACCCTCCAAATCTATATTAACGTTGGTGAGCCCTACCTCAGGGTCTTCAGTCATCAAGAGAGGACATTGACCCAACATATTGGTTATTGTTAGCCTAAGTAATAAATTGATCATATTCAGACCATTGTCTCTCAATTTACCTTAATTTTCAAGACCATTTGGAAAAAGAAATGATGTCAGGGTCCTGTAGTTTTGAAACTGTAAATTGCTTTGGCTAAGTATGTTCTATACATGTGTCTCACTACTATTATATTATAAGTTTGTGCCTATCCCCCTTGAACTCTGTGCTGGCGTTTACCTTAGTTGTGAGAAAATGCTTTCTTACTAATTCTTACTATTCAATTTGAATACTATGCCATTTGAATAAACACATTTGCTAACAACTGAGTCTACTGGCTAATTGTTAAAGGGCAGCATGGATATAACTGATAGATGGAGAATCATCCACAGGGTTGTGTCTAAAACTCTGAAAGTAGTAGCAGTCACTCCTGTGGAGACTCAAGCTTGTCAGTGTCAGTGTGTAGATTGAGGAAATGAACCCAGAGGGGTTATCACACACAGATACACACACACACACACACACAATCTGCTGGCTCCTCTATGGCATATTATCTATAATTACTGGTCCTCTCTACTGTTCTCCCTTTGCTGTACAGGTTTACGTCTTTTTATCCCACTTCACTTCATTGTGCTTCCTAGATGCTGTGTTTATTTTTTTTAAGCAGATTGAAGGTTTGCGGCAACCCCTATATTAAGCAAGTCTATCAGAGCCTTTTCCCAATAGCATGTACTCACATTGTGTTTCTGTGTTACATTTTGGTAATTCTCACAATAGTTCAAACTTTATTGTTATTATATGTGTTATGGTGATCAGCGATCTTTGATGTTATTGGTGTCATTGTTTTGGGCTGCTATGAACCATGCCCATATAAGACAGTGAACTTAATAGTTGTGTGTGTTCTAACTGCTCTACTGACCAGTTATTCACCATCTCCCTCCCTCTCCTTGAGTCTCTCTATTTCTTGAGACACAACAATATTGAAATTAGGGCAATTAATAACTTACAATGGCCTCTAAGTGTTCACGTGAAGGGAAGAGTCCATGTCTAAGGCAAACATCATTGCTACCTTATTTTTTAAAATTACCACTGCCAACTTCAACCTTCAGCAATCACCACACTTCTCAGTTAGTAGCCATCAACACTGAGGCAAGACCTTTCACTAACAAAAAGATTAGGACTCGCTGAAGGTTCAGATGATGGTTAGCATTTTTTTTTTTAGCAATAAAGTGATTTTTAATTAAGGTATGTACAGTTTTTAGATGCAATACTATTTATACTTACTAGATTATAGTATAATATAAATATAACATATACATCGGAAAATCAAAAAAGTTGTGTGACTCATTTTATTGTAATATTTGCTTTATTGTGGTGGTATGGAATAGAACCCACAATATCTCTGACATATACCTGTTA
>CM053769.1:179128489-179169699 GCA_028658325.1 Potorous gilbertii
TCTTAGGAAGATTTGGAAGATCATCTTGCAGGATAAGGTACCAGACACTGAGGTCCTTGCTAGAACTAAATTACCAATCATTCAAACTATGCTTCAGAGAGCATAACTCCAATGGGCTAGCCATGTTGTTCGAATGCAAAATGTACACTTACCAAAAAAACTATTTTATGGAGAACTTGCATGAGGCAACTGATCACATGGTGGTCAGAAAAAGCAATACAAGGACACTCTCAAGGTCTCTCTCAAGAACTTTGAATTTTATTGTGGGACACAGGAGACACTGGTACAGGTCCACTCAGCATGTCATGCGCACCCCAGAAAGGGTACTGTGCTCTATGAGCAAAGCAAAATTGAAACAGCACAAAGAAAACGTAGGATGCACAAAATTGGAGTAACCACCCCAAATGTTCACCTGGACTATCTGTACCCAATCTGTGGTATAGAATTCTGAGCTCATATTGGTTTGATCAACCACAGCCATACACATTGAAACTTCATTTTATCATGGTGATATAATTTTGGTTCTCTTTGAGAACGAAGGGCAACAACCAACCTCACACCTCTCACCTGAGCCAAAGGACAGCTACTCACTTTTCAAATTTGCTTGCTCACCCTGGGAGCCACTAGAATGTGAATAGGAGAGTTTCATGGTCAGACTTATGCATTAGGAAGACTACTTTGGTAGCTCTCTATGTAGATGATCACTGACACTTTTATCTGAGATAAAAAAAATTAAGTAGCATAGAAGCAAGACAGGTCACTCCAATACTCCAACAGAGACTTCTCTTTATGTTGACACTGATACATTTATGACTACTTTTTGTATCAGTTGCATTCAACCAGCTCCTAATCCACCTAATTATATCATTATCTAGGACATATTCTTCCACCTTGTGCATAAGGACAGCATGAAAACCCTCATCAAATTTTTACCTGAAGTCTTGGTAAATAAGACCTACAGAATTTTCTTGTTCTACCAATCTAGGAATTGTCAAGAAAAAAGTAAAGAAATTAGGTTAGTTTTATGTGACCAATAGATTTTTGATTAATTAATATATAATATATAAAATATGCATTTATATGTAACAAATTATATAAATATATAAACAATAATAAATAGAAACAATATCTAAAATAAATATATAAATATATTATTTATAATTATAATATAAAGTATAAAAATTATAAATATATTTATAACAAATTAATTAATGAAGTCATACAGGATCCTACTGATCAGATTTCCTTTCTAAAACTCATAGCTACCATTGTTTACTTTTTTTTAAAGTGCGGCAAATATTTGCTTGTTCCAGGACTACAAAACATCTCTAATTCTCCAAGATTTTTCAATGGTAATGAATTTTTCAGCAATCACAGTTATCAGATCTCTATGTGTACTGGAATATAGTTTATCCAGGTCTGGACACTTGAATTCATTTTTTAAAATAGCTGTAGTCAACATGTGTGCTGTTTTTCTTATTCCGGTAATGTCATTTGGGATCATTTCCTGCGTCTTTTCCTTGCATTCTTAATATTGTCATTTTCTGGTGCCATAAAGTTACACTATCGTAATACATTATTAAGTTATTCTGTAACCCATAAACATACCTTTTTCTTCCAGCTTTTCTCAATTTACAAATAAATGAGCTACATGTATTTTTATATAGATTGTCATTTGTTTGTGAATGGTGCCTTTAGATACGGTATAAGCTGTCTGACCCTGGGGAAGTTTCTTAGCCCTGTCCTCCTCTATTTCCTCATCCGTAAAATGAGCTGGGGAAGGAAATAGTCAACTATTCTTGTATCTCTGCCAAGAAAACTCCAAATGGACTTGAACATGTATGAACAAAAATGATCCTGGGCAGCTAAGTGGCACAGTGGAAAGAGCGTCAGGTCTAAAGTCAGGAAAACTTATCTTCCTGAGTTTTCAATCTGGTCTTATATACTTCCAAGACATATGACTCCAGGCAAATCACTTAACCCTGTTTGCCTCAGTTTCCTCATCTGTAAAATGAACTGGAGAAGGAAATGACAAATCACTCCACTATCTCTGCCAAGAAAATCCCAAATGGGGTCATGAAGAGTTGGATACAACTGAAACAACTGAATAAAATCTACTGAAGAGTGGATCAAAAGGTATAACCAGCTTTCTAACTCTTGCTACCAGATTGCTCCCCCCACAAATTTTATACAAATCTACTGTCATGTCAGTAATGTCATAGAATACTGAATTACAGATGTCATGGTTTTCTTCAAGAATGAAGGACAAACACAACAATAACAAATTTATAGATATACATACAGAGAAATGTACAATATATACATTTGTATGTACATGTACATATGTATATATATATACATCTGTATATACCCACACATGAGTGTGTCTATATATACATACACACACATATGTACATATACATGTTTATATATGTGTGTATATACATGCTAATTTAGTATTTTATGGTGGTCTTGATTAATATTTCTTTGTTTATTCAGGAATGTGAACAGATATTCATGTACTTGTTAATAAGTTGTGTTTCCCTCTCCAAAAAATATTATCTGACCTTTTCTCCTTTGGAGTATGCTTGGGGAAATGGCATATTCTCCAAATCTGCAAACATTTTCCTCAGTTTTTTTCTTTTTTAAATTTTAGAGTTAATACTTTTTTGTTGTTGTTGTTATACAAAATCCTTTTTTCTTTGAATAACTAAACCCATTCATTTTGTCCTTAATGATTTCCTTTATTTGAATTGCCAAATAATTCACTTAAAATCCTGCAATTTCAGCTAAGGAAGGCATGTGTGTACCTGTGTATGTGTGTGTGTGTGTGTGTGTGTGTGTGTGTTTGTGTAGGGAGATACACACAAAACTATAGACACAAACTAATTTAGTTTTATAGCCAAGTTCTTTCTACTGAGTAGCTAAACAATTCATAAATATTTGACAATACAGAAAAACCAAATGAATACAGTACAAAGGTAACCAAGAAAGGAAAAGTGATTCCACAGATTGAATTTTTAAAAAATTTTCACTTTTCCATAATTGAGACAAAGAAAATTCCTTTTCTTTACCAGGTTTTAAAGATTTTCTTAATATTTAAAGTACTGATTCAATTTACCCTAGTGTGGCATGTGATATACATGTACCTAAACTCTTTTTTCCTATTCAGCTATCCCAATAGCTTTTTACAAATAATGGTTTTGGTCATTTGTTGATTAAATAGTAATCTCTCACATATATTACATCCTATTTCTAGATTGTATATTATGTTTCATTGAAATTTCTCTATTTTATTCTAGCACAGGACAATATTTTAGTGTTGTTATTTTATGATACATTTCAAAATCAGTCTCTCTCATCCATTCTCTTTTTCATAGCCTCTATATTCTTGTCCATTTGTTTTTCCATAGGAATTTTGTCGTGACTTTAATTCCATGAAAAAGCCTATTAGTATTTTGGTTGGCATTGCAATAAACCTGTAAATTAATTTGAATGTTATGTTAATTTTCTAAATTAAAATGGACATATTTCTCTATATTTGCTTGATGTAACCATTTATTTAGTTTTCCCTTAATTTCTGTCGAAATTATTTTTAGTAATCTTTATATAGATTGATCATATCTCTTGATAAGTTAGTGCCCCAATATTTGAAACATATTATTGATATGTAAGTAGGAAGGATATTATTGATTAGAGTGGCTCCCAGGATGGAGAAAGGCTTTTACTTATGTCATTCAATTCAATAAGGATTTATTAAGTATCTATGAGGTGCAAGGTATTGAACTGCAAGACAGGGTCAATATTATAGTAGCCTTCAATTATTTGAAACACTATCACCTCAAAGAGTGATTATCCATCCTATGTTCTTGATGTTCAGTCATGTTCCACTCTTGGTGACCCCATGACCTTACCTGTGAAGTTTTCTTGGTAGAGATACTGGAATAGTTTGCGATTTCCTTCTCCAACAGTTTCCATTTTGCAGATGAAGGACTAAGTCAAATAGAGCTAAATGACTTGCCCAGGATCACACAACTAATGAGTGTCTGAGGCCAGATTTGAACTCAGATCTTCCTGATCCTGGTGCTCTGTCCACTGCACCACCTAGCTGCCCCATCATGTGCTCTATTTAGACCCAAAAGGCAGAACTAGAGGCAATGAGTAAAAGTTATGAAAGGGAAAATTTAGAATTAAAGTAGAGAAATGCCTCCTCAAGAGGCTTCTCTTATTCCCTCAACTGTAGTGCCTTTGCTCCTCCAACCACTTTGTGCTGTATATACTCTGCTTTGGCTTATTTGTGAATACTCTGTATATTCTCTAACCCTTACCCACTCACCTCCAACAGTAGAATATAATGTAAACTCTAGATGGCACAGTGAATGGAGTGCCAGGTATGGAGTCAGGAAGACTCTTCTTCCTGAGTTCAAATCTGGCCTCAGACATTGAGACTATATTCCCATCTGAAACTTCAGAGGGGACTGTGAACTGCTCACATGCTCAGAGAGCACTCCTGGAACAGCTAAAGAAGAAAATAGAAGAAAAAATGGCCAATGATTCTAAAAATATGAAAAAAGAATTCACAGAAGAGAACAGCTCTTTACAAAGGAAAATTGAACAATGGAAAAGGAAGTACAAAAACTTATTGGAGAAAAATAATTCCTTAATAGGAATAATTGGATAGATGGAAAAGGAGATGCAAAAGTTAACTGAAGAAAACAATTTGATGAAAATTAGAATTGGACAAGGAGAAGCTAATGACTCTATGAGACACTAAGAATCAGTCAAACAAAATCTAAAGAATGAAAAGATGGAAGAAAATGTAAAATATCTAATTGGAAAAACAACTGACCTGGAAAATAGATCCAGGAAAGAAAATTTAAGAATTATTGGCCTACCAGAAAGCCATGATGAAAAAAAGAGTCTGGACAATATCTTCCAAGAAATCATCAAGGAAAACTGCCCAGAAGTGCTAGGCCCAGAGGGCAAAATAATCATCAAATAAATTCACTGTTCACTTCCTGAAAGGAATCCCAAAGCAAAAACACCAAGAAATATTGTTGCCAAATTCCAGAACTATCAAGTGAAGGAGAAAATACTACAGGCAGCCAGAAAGAAACCATTCAAATATTGAAGAGCTACAGTCAGGAACACACAGGACCTTGCAGCTTCTACATTAAAAGAGCCAAGGAATTGGAATCTGATAATCTGTAAGGCAAAGGAACTGAGACTACAACCAAGGATCAATTGTCCAGCAAAGTTCAATATAACATTTCAGGCAAGGAGATGGACATTCAATGAAATAAAGGATTTCTAGACCTTCCTGTCATTGAGAGTATACTTTTTACTAACATATATAAGAAGCTCGCTATCTTTCATATACTTGAAAAATCCTCATAATTCAAATATAGACCTCAAAATACCCTTGAGAATTAAAAAAAAACTATCCTAGAACTCAATAAATATTTCTAATGTTGGTTATATGTTAACTGATGAATTGATACTGGAGAAAACACACCAAATGGGTGATAATATTACATAACCCTTACCCTACAGGTTTACCCCTAGAATGCAGAGGTATTAAGTAGTAGCTATCCTCTGGGAACCTAATGTGCTTACCCAAATTGCAGTGGGGAGAGGAAGCCCAGAGCCTGTGTTATATTAAAAACATTTTTAATGGCTGTCATCATAACAAACACATATAATCTCCAAGCTACATGGAATGACAAGGTTTTGAAGCATAGAGACTTAACTGAAGAAATCATATCCCCATCATCCTATCAGCTACAGAGAAGCTACAAGAATATATTCAATTGCTAAAAGTAGTCATCTTATTTCCCTGTGTGATACATCACAGAGCCTTCTATATGTAAGAATAATAACACCTGTCATAGGGCCATTTCTATCTGAACTCCATTAAAGGATGAGAAAGTTATAGAGCAACAATGAAACAGCAATAATGACGTGACATCTATATAGTGTTTGAAATTTTGCAAAGCACTTTCCATATGTCATGTGATCCCTTCAACAACCCTCTGTGGTAGATAATAATCTCATTTTACAGATTTGGAAACTGAGCCTGAGACAGGTTAAGTCACTTGCCCTGGAACATAGAGCTAATGCTTTTCTTAGGTGAGAGGTGAACAGGTCTTGACCCGAACTGCACTATGTCACTCAACAATGGCGACATGGAGGTAGACAATAGCATAGCATCTGTGACAGAGCTGGATGCAGCAATGTAGACACATAATTTGCATATAGTAACACCATATATGGCAAGTACAGCAAAGATGAATACAAAGAAAGATGAAATCAATGACAACTAGATATATGTCATATACAACTTATATTATTACATGCTGAGAATATACATAAAATACATTATGTGTCTATTATAGAAATGTAAATATGCGTAAGTTGCATTCATCCTTCATTCTCAAAGAAGACCAAGGACATGGGGAGGGTAATTTGTTGACTTGCACCTGAACTGGATTTAAGTGAGGCAGAGCTGTGCAAAGTCGTCAACCTCACTCTGTCCTCCAGAGTCACTGGAGTCTGGTGGCAAGACATAAGTCAAGACGGCTGATGATGGGCCAGGATGGAGTGCGACACCTTGGCTTTTTTAAGCCAACATCTTTCCCAGGTCTTAGTTTGTCTAAGGCAATGTCCATTCAATAATTAAAAATAAGTTAAGAAGTGAGGCAGAAGATGACCTAGTTTGATTTCATAAAGAATCAGTCTGGGAGGGGACAAGCCTCATAATTTCTCTACAGAGCAGGAACAGTTGCTATTTACACTCACTGAGCCATCAAAACCCAAACAATGAGCAAGTGAAACTCTGTCAAAGTCAGTCATCTGACTACGTATTTTATCTCCTTAGCTATTAATCCAAGAACCTCTTTAGTCAGCTTAGTGTCTGGTCAGATGGTCTTAGTACTTCAGCAGTAACCTGCTGACTGTTCTGCCCCTCAGTACCCTCAGAACCACTGATCCACGATTCTAAATCTGAGTCTGTAGAGGGCTCAGACTGATTCTTTGCAATACCATTAGCACAGGCCACCATCTATGCCACTTAGGCTGCTGCTCCTTCTCAGTTGGCCCCACTGCTCACCTCTGGGCCAGCCATTAGAATGGCCCAGTCACAGCTGACATTTCTTCCTGTGCCTGCCATCGCCGCAACCTGCAATCTTGCCTACTTACTCTCCTGAGTGTCCTATAAACTTGCCTGCACTCACCTGGACGACATTGCCACACTATGGGCACACCTGCACCTTCTGGGAACTGTTGTTCAGGGAATTTTAAGGTTCTCAGCCCCAAGCTGTGGGAACATGGTGTCCAGGGACATGATCCAGTATTATAAATAGTTTTTAAAGTCAACATTCCATCTGAGCTCATCCTTTTCCATGAATAGATTGATTGTACAATGATTGGCAGCCACCATTAAGATGTCTTAACAAAGCAATGAAAGTCCTGGATCCATGGTATCAACTCAAAATAATATTTAACATTAAATGAAGAGAAGTTGCTACCCGACTATGAAAATGAATTAAATCAGATTTAGTTCTGATTATGCTGCTACAAAGTCTTACTCACCTTGGATGAATAAGTAAGTGACTATTTTTAAGACTGTGCCAGTCTGCCCCAAATCTCTCAAGGGTGATGAAATTGGGAAAGCATGAAAGAGAGAGGGAACAACAAAGAACAGTTTGTGTCCGTGGTGTGCTACTCTTGGGTCACACATCTGAGTCATTCCCAAACTCATTTAGATAGCTCTAAAGTTCTTATCGTTATGGATCTCAGGGCTTTCTACAAACAGCAGCAGTAACAAATATTGTTTCCATCAGAGGCAAAGATTATCACAAACATTTAATCTTAATTTCCCCTGAGTTGATTTGCAGATACGTAGTATCATTTTTGTGGATTGAGCAGAGACTAGAGGGTCTATGTGACTCATCCTAAATACATTCAGAACCACAGATCAGGAAGGTTTTAAGAATAAAATATTAATGAAATTTCTGAAATCTAGTGCTCTGGATTCTGAAATAATACTATAGGAAACTAGGCACCATAAAAAAATTTCCAAAGTATGATTCAGCTTATAAATATGATTATGTTCTATGTAAAGAACTAGAGTACTCAAAAGTTATAATAATCCTGTATTTTTACAGGATAGTTTACCCTTTTCAAAGTGTTATCTTATTCATTATTTCATTTGATTCTCCTGATTACCCTGTGTCAGCAAAGAGAAATGGTATTACTCCCATTTTCCAGATGAGGAAACTGAGGCTAAGGGAAGGCAAATATTTGTCAAAGGTTACATGGATAGTGATAGAGTCAAGTTTTCTGATTATTTTCCTGACGTTTCTTCCACTATACAGACACCTCTTGTAATGCTCCAATACCTATTGTTGGTAGAGTAACAGGGTTGACCAGGACAAGTCTACAATTCCCAGCATGCTGTGCAACAGCTCATCTAATCAAGATTCATTCTTCAGGAGATTGGTACCTGCACTGTTAGATGATTGCCATCATAAGCACAAGCCAGCGAGCTGAACAGGAAGAAGGAATGGCAGGGCAAAAGACAATTGGAAAGGAGAATCATGTGGAAAAAGTGCCTGCAACAGAAGAGGGAATAATGACCATGCAGACAGTTTTCTGGAGTTGAGAATAAAGGGAGTGAGAGAAGAGAACCATCTTCTGTAGCTAATATGAAAACTTGCTTGCTGCTAAGAAAAGCAAAGATTAAACACAGCATGGTTGAACTGTTTCCACTCCATCTGGCCACCCAAAAGAGACTTTCCTTGCTGCTGTGTATGAATCTTTCCAAGGAACATATTCCTAGATTTCTCCACTAGTTGCTAACAGAGAACACTTAAGCATGCATGAAGAGTGCACTTTTTCTTTTCCTTTATTGATTCTTTTAGTCCTTTATAGATGTTTTTCATCTAAAATACATGTTTCCTTTTCCTGATCTCTTAATTAAGTTCTGAGACCAAGATTTTCTGAGCTTAGAGGTACCCAAAGTACGTACGATAGTGAAAATAAGGTGGAATTGGTGTATGTAAGGTGAATTTTTGCTTTTCTTTCTTAGAGTTCAGCTTCTCAAGATCCATGGCCATAACAATCTCTATCTCCCAGGCTTGTGACTTGTCAGCATCTCTACTATGCCTGAGTAGCATTACATAATGATAAATAATATAAACATTTGCATTTACAAATATCCTCTGTGACCACAGGGTGAGATATAATGGTGAGATTACGTAAACTTGTGAGCCTATTGTTGGCAATCTATCTTTTTTGTTTATTGCCCTATAAAGCAGGTAGGCACTCATCCGTGAATGGAGAAACCCAAGGGTTGAATATGTAAGCTGAGATGCTGGGCATGCCTTCGTTGGTCCCTGTTGAGGCTTGGAGGAATCTGGGTTTGCCTAAACCAGCTCCCTTTGAGACTTGAGGGAATTTAGGGGATTGTATAAACTGTGCTTGTCTCAGTGGACCCTATTGTAACATAGGGGTATTTGCCCTGCTCCTTCTTGTCAGCCCCTGAAAGAAAGCTGATTAGGGAATGCTGTGGGAGCTGGTGCTCCCACTGTCAGCAACTCTTATTGAGAAGACTAGATTAAAGTAAGATTATTAACCTCTCCGAAGCTGTCTTCCTGTCCTCTTGTCTGACCGGATCAAGAGTGAACCTGTACTAGCAGCTCTCCTGTGTGCTAGTGTTACCTGTCTTACACATAGGGACTGAATTCAAGTGAGACCCACTAACTACCCACATTATCCCTGCTATTAAACCAGCTACCATGGGAATTGCAGAATGAGTTGTAAATGAGCTAAAATAATAGCTAGCATTTTTGTTTGCAAAGTGCTTTAAAAATATTATCTCATTTTATCCTCACAACAAACCTGGGAGGCAGGTACTCTTAATATCCTCATTTAGCAGGTGAGGAAACTGAGGCAGATAAAGGTAAAGTGACTTATCTAAGATCACACAACTAAGTAAGTCTCTGGGATCAGACTTGAATTAAGGTCTTCCTGACTCTAGAACCGGTGCTCTATTCACCTAGTAACCTTCTTAAATAGAGGTAATTAGCTTCCATCCTGGCAGTAGTCTTTTCTCTGTAACCACAGAATTCTGTGGCTGGAACACAAGTTAATACAATTGCTTCTCCTAGTCTTACAATTGAATCTAACTTTACCAAATGAATTGATCCTTCATTTAATAACAGCAATCACTGTGTTTATCTAAAACAGGCAAATGGCTCATGCTACAGTCATTCGTGATGCATTAGGATAACCAAATGAAATTTCTTCAGTCAATATTTAATAATAGTGAAGTTGTATTTCATTTATATTGTCCAAATCGACTTACATAATTTGTATCTTTTATAGGTTGACCTCAAATCAATTAGTTGGTATTCATGTTCCTTCTTTCAAGCAGAAATCACATCATAGAAGGGATGCTGTGCTGTCTGCATTTACTGAACGACAAAGATGTTAAATTTAGAGGTATCTGAATTCTGGGAGGTTTTTATCTATAGTAAGAACCGGAACGGCTAGCATTTATATAATGCTCTAAGGTCTGCAAAACCTTTATATATCTTAACTCTTTGGATCCTCATAGCTATTTGTGAAACAGGTGCCATTCTTATTCCTGTTTTCACAAATGATGAACCTGAGGACAGGAGGTTAAATGATTTACTCAGGGTTACACAGCTAGAAAAGTATCTGAAGCAGGATTTGAACTTAGGTCTTCTTGATGCCAAGCCCAGTTCTTCTCTCCATCGTACACAGGAAAAATTTTGTTCATGAAGTCCATGTGTTTAGGTTGTGATTGTAATATGTGACCTAGAACCAAAGTTCTAGGTTCATGCTGAGCAGGTTCAATCTAGGGGCAAGGTAGAGTTCAAGGTAATTTCTTTTTGGTTCATTTTGCCCCTCGTCAAGTTTGCTCCCAGGGAACACTGTAATTTGGCTTCTGTTTACCTCTCTGAAGAAAAGGTTCAAGACCCTTAGCTGCCGTATAGTGACTCAGCCTAATAATGTATAGGCTATAAGATAGGCTTTATTTGACCTGGCAAAAAGTATAAAAGACACACTCAAATTCATAGTCAACACAACAATCCTTCCCTCTATGATGGAGTTCTCACTCCCCATAGAAACTTTTGCAATTCTCCAGAATTTCAGTTCTCCCTTAAAGTTCAAGCCCTTCTTTTACACACAGGAGAGTTGACTTCTCTCCCTTAGGTGAGCCTTACCTTTCCAGGAACCAATACAGTCCTTCAGATTCACATTACTACTTTTAATTTAGAGGAAGCTAGGTGGTACAATAGAGCACTGGACCTAGAGTCAGGAATATCTGAGTTCAAACCTATCTGTGGGACCCTAGGCAAGTCTGCCTGCCTCAGTTTCCTCAATTGTAAAGTTGGGATACCTTCCAGGGTAATTGTGTGGATCAAATCAGATAATATTTGTAAAGCTCTTAACATGACACCTAATGCATAGTAGGTGCTTAATAGATAGCTTGTCCCCTTCCCCTCTCTCCTTTTTGTTCCTCTGAAAGGGAGAAAACATTAATATAATTAACATCACTTTCAATACCTCTAAGACCATGTCAATATGAACCACCTCACAAGATGAGTGAAGAATTTTGATTTGAGAAATACCTGATCATGTCCTTATTATCATGGCAATTTAGTGCTCCTTAAATGAACTGGAAGTCAGAAAGAGTCATCTTCCTGAATTCAAATCCAGCTTCAGACTCTTACTAGCTATGTGACCTTGGCCAAGTCATTTAACCCTGTTTGCCTCAGTTTCCTCATCTGTAAAATGACCTAGAGAAGGACACAGCAAAAGAATTCCAGAATCTTTGCCAAGAAAACCTCAAATGGGGTCATGAAGAGTTGAATAAGACTGAACAACTGAACAACAGTACAAGTGAAAACAAAAGGGGGGACTTTAATCTGAAAAGCAAGGAGGAAAAAAACCAACTTGGAGACACAACAAGAATCATGACTTGTCTCAGGAGGTGGGAGAGTGGAAGAATGTCACACAGAAGAGATGGAAGAAGGACTGTAGCATATTTAGGGCTAAGAAATGTATTTGAGACTTTTCCTAAAGATGAGGGACATGGATGTTCTGAGGAAAAGCTGCTCCAAAGTAGCTCCAAAGTTCCTATCGGATTTCATCTCCTGTGGGTGAGAAGAGGAGAATTGCAGTGATTGATGACTTCCTGCTGAAGGGTACTAAGGTAGTTATTCATCAACCTGATGACAATAGTAAAGTCTGCTATCTTCCTGAGGCCTGAATCCAACATACCAGTGACCTTTTCAAAGCTTGCCAAAATGAATGACTACTACCACTTCTGGTGATTCGCTTGGGAACAGATAATACTGCCAGAAAAAAATCTATAAGGAATTGCCAAAGATTATAAAATCTCAGGCAAGAATCTGCAGGCCTTAGAGGAGGGACAGGTGGTGTTTTCATCATATCTACTAAGGAAAGGAAAGGCATACAAAAGAAAAAAAACCAGATTTTGGAATTGAAATCTAGTTAAAAAATATAGCGTCTAAGAATGGGAATTTGCCACAACTTAAAACATAGTAAGTAAGGATAAGCTGCTGGTCCAAGGATGGATAGACCTAAGAAGGCTTGGTAAGAGTCTGTTTTCTTGAAGTCTTGAATACTTAATCAAAAGAACTTTGAAATTAAAAGAAAGGGCAATGAGAAAACTTCTAAATGATGTTGTAGAGAGTATCTAGAGTGTTCTAAGACAAATAAGAGTTGATATGCCCAAAAGCTCACAAGAGACAAAATTCAAGAAAGAATCCAGTAGTAAACTTCATATATCTATTGACAGATACATAGAGTATGGATAAAAGGGTAGAGAGGGGAGTAGGATTTGCTTTGTATACTATGAAGATATACTCATATGAGGTAATTCAGGAACTAGAGAGAAGGAGCATCATGGAGATAATTTTGATGAAAATGAATGGAGGCAGAAATAAAAATGATATTGTTATCAGTGTGCTACAGAGCACTTGGACAGAAAAAGGAAAGAAATGACAAGATCAGTAAACAGATCATAAGCATGGCACAGAAAAAGTATATAGGGCACTTCAATGATATAGACAGAATGATGGGGACTCCAATTACCCATACATATTCTAGATTTGTCTCTGTCTCTGTCTTTGTCTCTATTTCCATCTCTCTGTCTCCATGTATGTCTGTCTGTCTCTTTTGTCTGTCTCTCTTTTTCTCTCTCTCCCCCTCTTTTTCTCCCCTTCTCACTTCTCTCCAAAGCAGAGAAGCTAATACTTCCTTGATTTGCCTTAATAGTAATTTAATGTTTCAAAAGGTATAGGAACCAATAAAATGTAATTTTATTCAGGATCTGATGCTTGACATCTGGAAAAAGCTGATTGTTGGGGTAGAAAAAAAAGAGAATATTGAGAAGTGGCCATTCGATCTTAAGAGGAGAGAAAAATCAAACACAGTCTGATGTGTACCTCAGATTTAGGGAGAGCAAGTTTCACAGGGTTCAGAGTAAGAATTGGTAGGATTCCAGGGATGAAAATTCTGTAGGGGAAGTCAGCAAAAGAGGGATAAAAATCTCATAAGAATGACATTAAGAGAAACTGTGTGTTTGTCCTTTGTTTTCAAAAAAGACCATGACAATAAGAGAAATGATTCAGCTGAGGAAGAAAAAGGGAAGTTGTCTGAAGGACTGATGGGGAGGCACAGAGAATTTACTAACCAATTTAGATTTTTTAAAAAAGATACGTAGGAAATTAAGAGTAAATAAAAAAGCATAGTTGTCTACATAATTAAGGACTGCTAAAACCCAGAACAAGATGAAATTGTAATGAAAACTGAGGACAAGAAACAGAAGAGGGTTATTTTTTAGTTGCATTGGGGAAAAATAGAATCAAAGAAGAAATTGGATTACTTTTCAGAGTGTATGGGGCAATGATGTTTGAAAATAGAGAGAAGACAAAACTGATCACATCTTGCTTTTATTTTCTCTGCCAAGGAAACAATGTATAAAAATAAAATAAATAGAATAAAAATGAAGCTAAGAGGATCTTAGATTTAGAGCTGGAAGATGAGATGAGAGCTCGAGGTTCAGAGAGGTGAAGTTATTGTCGGAGAAACTATTTCAGCCCAGGTATTTGTCACTGCAGGTTCAATACTGTCGACTACACTATATTTCCTCTCAAAGATCATAGATAGCAAGAGAGCACAGTACTCAACTGACCTGAACAAATTCAAGTCACCTAGTCCAGATGATCTTTGTCCATGGGAATAGAAAGAATGGTGGATTGTTAGTTAGTCATTCTCAATGATAAGGGAAAGATTGTGGAAAGAGGGAGACAAACCACTAACCTGGGGAAAGGCAAATATCCCAAATTTCAAAAACTGTAAGAAAATAAAACCTGTAAACTCTGAACCAGTGAACTTGACTTCGATTTCTGGCCAAGTTCTAGAATGTATTATTAAAGAGATTTTTATTGAACATCTGGAAAAAGACCTAGCAAAACTACATTAAGAACAGGCCATGACAGATTAACATTATTTCCATTTTTTTATAGGATTTTAACCTGGTAGCTAAGAAAAATTCTGTTAAGTGTAGTTTGCCAATTTAGGAAAATTTTAGTGTGGCTGTCATACTATTCTTGTGGAAAAGATGCAAAGATTTAGATTAGATAATGAATGATGATGATGATGGATTTGGAAATTGTTGACTGACCAGACTAAGAGAGAAGTCCTTAATGATTTGAAGGTAACTTGGAAGGAAGTCACAGTGATTTGTATCTGGATTTCAACATAATGTCTCAGCTGCAGTGTTACCCTGGAACCTTTGTCAGATCCCAAGGCTCTACAGGGACCATCTATCAACCCCTCTGACTCCATCCTAGAATATCCTTCTTCCATCCTGGTCCACTTCTCTTATGGATGAACTCCTCTTGGAGCCTCCGTTTTGAAGAAGTCCTAGACCAGCCAACCTTCCTTCCCTTCCTGGTCTTCCTCTTACTTTCTGGACTTCAACACCATGCCCTGGAGGGTATTTCCCCCGACTCCTTTTCAGCTTCCTATTCCTTTCCCTCTTTCCTCCTTCTTCTTCTCTCCCTCCCTCTCTCTTTCCCCCCTCTTTCTTTGTTTCAGTTCATAAAGCAGTTTTGTGGGGATGGACACTTCAGAGATTACTAACATTTTGGAAATCATCTCTCTAATTGACTCATCTCCCCCCCACCTTAGCCTGAGCGGGGGCATATCTCCTCTTCCTTTTGTGTTTTCCCTCTCTCGATCTCTAACCATGCATTTACAGACTTGGACAAGAATCATTGTATGTGGCTGTGTATTTAAGTGACAGTTTTAAATATCACAGATTAGCCTGGAAAAGCATAGCCATGGACTGGATCCAGGTGGTTGAATCTCTTTCCCATCCCACTCATCCTCCTCACTAGTCATGGGGGGAAGTAAAATGGTTCAACCGGCAAATGGAGGGTGACCCACGCAACATTCCATGGAAGCAGGAAGAAGAAAAGTAGAGTTGACTGGACTGTGGTAGTCTCACTAACCCTCCTAAGTGTCACTAATCTGCTGGTTCATCTCCCTCTACTTTCTGTTCCCATCTGTTCTTAAAATCCTACTTTTGCTTGTGTAATCTTTATTATGTCTCCTCTTATCTGGTCATCACTCCACTCCTAGTATACATTTGATGTGAAGGGTTATCAAAATCCCACTCCCTTTTCCTGCCAGATCAGAGGGAACATGAGGACTGGGACCTCTCCTCCTTCTCTTCCTCCCCTTTCTCTCCATTTTTCTTCTCCTCTTTCTCCTTCTCCTCCATTTCATAGATTAACTCCTGGTGGGGAAAAGTTTCTTCCAAGGTGAAAAACCCCTGAAAAACTGGGCATTTTGGGTTATGTGTGTACTCCTGTATACACACAGTCCCTCAGCCCACCAGGTCTCCATGGCAACCTTCCTGGGGAGAAGCGTATTGGGTTTTTTTTGTGTTACCTAGGACAAGTGGCTACCAACCTCATCTGGACTATTTAGAGCTGCAGAAAGAAGCAATAGAGTGATCAGAGCAGTCTAGATCCTCAGGCTCTTCAGTTAACACCAAGGCAGGTACAGGCTGCAAGTTACATACCTAATGCATGGACCAGTGATCTCATCCTTTTCCCTAAGTGTATACCTGCTCCAGCCTGCTTTGAATTTTGACAATGTGTGGAATTTATATTTTGCATTAAGAATTAATATTTACAAGGAAGACAGGCCGTATTACTTAAAAATAAGCAAACAATTTCCCTGACAGTAAAAGTACATTTAAATAGGGTCTTAATTGATGAAATTGCTATTTTTCTTCCCTGCTAAAGATGTGTTATCTTGTTCCTACTCTGAAAAGAGCTAAAGAAGTTTGAACAAGAGGAATTTGTGATGTAGACATCTGAGATAGTTAAAAAAAGACCTGGAAGGGCTCCATGTGGGCTATGTCCCAGAACCTAGCATGGTTATGGGCCTGGATCAACGGAAGAAACCTGGTAATAAAAAGTATGTTCTATATCAGTGTTCTTCTGTGCTCCCTGAATACATTCCTGTATCTCTTCTGGGCATATATCTTTCCCTTCTAATTTACTTTATGAATTAATAGACATGTATCTCTGAGGAAGTTTACTGTGAACAGGGATCACATTTAAATCTGGATTTAACTGAGAGGGATTTGTTCTATGAAGTTTGGACTCAGTCAAAGGGCCACACTTGAGGACCTAAAGGGCCACATGTGGCCTCCAGACCTCAGGTTCTGCATTCCTATGCCAGAGGGTTTCTTTCGGTCAGCTGCTGACCAGCAGCATCCAATGATCTGTGACACATTGGTAGGTATTCAGCAGTGATTAGGTAATGTTTTCCAGGGTTATCGCGTAATAAGCAACAGCAGTAGGTATTTGTTGTGCTTTTAGGAAAATAGTTTCTCAGTATCTGTAACCAAGTCAAATATCAGGTGGAAAGCATAATCGCTGGCTGAGTTAGCCATGCCCTTTTCCCTTTGGAACTAATCTCACTAGAAAATAGCAATATCATATATAGTAAGGAGTAGACAGTGGCTAAAACTCTTGCAATTCAAAGTAACAAGAAAAACAAACCTGAAAACAAATATATGCATGGACATAAATGTAAGTAAAGTGGGAAGCTCAGCATGTGGGTTTTCCTGGCAAAGGAGAGGACCACTTCCTACCAATAAGCTGTTTAATTATCCATCTTAAAATGGTAAGAGCTTCTCTTTAGGGCATTTTCATTAGAGGATTCATAATTTAAACCTATGCCACTGAATGTATGCCAGGGTTTCCCATAACCTTCCATCCATTCACATTTTCTCTGACAGTTCAGTGATAGGAAGTACATGCTACATTTATCCGCTGTACTGTTCAGCATAAGGAGAAAAGCCCTTGGCTTTTCTAGTTTGAGTTTAATATCAGTACAGAGACAGATAAAGAAAGGAGGAATAAAACTGAGAATGCAGATGGGACTAGACTCCAGCAAGTGTATACAGGTAAGAGACACCATGATGAGCCTCAGAAGATGTCCCCTCATTGGTCTTGAGTCACAGTATCTGTTACTACAATTTGCATCCCAGTTGATGGGAATGGTACTTAAGATGAAAGACAGCTATACACTGACAAAGAAGAATTCAGCTTGGGAAGGCCCTCAACTAGCCTCTAGACATATTTTTGTGTATGGGTCACAGAAACAAGGAAGCTGTTCTGCAGATGCAGATCCAAAAATAAGATCCCAGAGAAGACTTTTTAAAATAGAACCATGGGTAACTCATTCTACTTTAAAGACCAAGGCAGCAGAGGCCTTACACAAGAACATTAGAAGGAGACAACCAGATAGGCAAAGTTATCATCTCTTATAGATGTGGATTAGGTAGCTATATATACCTTGGTGCAGCTAGATGGCACAGTAGATAGAGTTATGGGCCTGGAGTCAGGAAGAATCCTTCTGCTGAGTTCAAATCCAGCCTCAGATACTTACTAACTGTCTATTAACTAGCAAGTCACTTAACCCTATTTGCCTCAATTTCCTCATCTGTAAAATGAACTGGAAAACCACTCCAGTATCTCTGTCAAGAAAACCCCAAATGGAGTCACACAGGGTCAGATACAAATGACCAAACACCTGAACATGTATGTTAGATTCACTCCTGAAGAGAATGTAGACTTGGTTCTGTAGAAGCCAATGTCTCCAGACTTGAATTCAGGAAATTGAGATTGCCTTGGAGCCTGGCAACCATAAGCACGCCTAATCACTTCTATATGAGTCCATTTCATCTTGACTTAAAGGCCCCCTGCACTGAGGCAATAGTGAAAATTAAGAATATTGACTTACTAATGTCCTGGACAGTGACTCTGAAGTGACCATTATATTCTTGTAATTAAAAGAGAGAAAAATATTTTTATAGCTTGTAAAATGCCTAGAGTTTGGAAGTCTGAGTGACAATTTGAGATATATAAGTTTTAAGTTTCCTAAGGAAATTGTTGTTGACAACAGGAGACCATGGGTCTGATATGGTCAGATCCACTAAACATGACAGCAGTGTTTGGAACTAACTCCAGGAGGACTGTCCAGCAGGATAAAATAAATAGCAGTCTGGACTCAAATAACCACCTGCTCTGACCATCTGTATGGGGTTTCTTCTCATCAATACCTGCATAAAGAGTGGGACAGAGTTCAGAGGGGAAGATGAGAAGTTCACTCTCTTTAAACTCGAGAATCTTTTTAGACTTTGGACCTTCTTCAAGTTTCTTTGGGTTCTGCAGTCTCCTTAGATTTAGGGTGCTTCTGGCTTCCAGTTTTAAGAGAGAAGATAGAAGATGCCAACCCCACTTAAGGTTGCTGAAGGAAAATACTCTGGAAGAAGCCAACATGATAAGAGCTGGCAGTCTTCATCATATCCCTATCCCTAGTTTATCACTTTAGAGATTTCAAGGGAATTTTGTACTATGAGTGATATCTGGGACTCTCTCTCTTGTTTGAGCTGAATTATCTCGCTCTCTATGGGACAGCTCCTTCACTCTGTATTGTCTGATATAGATTCTCCAATGTATGGTTTCTCTGATTTTTTTTTTTTTTTTTTGCTATTGACTTGAATCAATTAATTTCTTTGCAAGTTCCTATGTGTGTTCATTATGGAACTAGTATTTGGTAAGGAGGGAGCTAAGTCTTGGATATAAAGCCAGGGTCCTCCTTCCCCCGCAACCCTCATTAATGAACAGTAATCAGAAGTTTAACTTGAACCTGAAAATTATATCTCCTAGACTAATAATGTTTAAGGAACCAGTAGATATAAGTGTAGTTAAGCTCCTTCTGGTCCCAACCTCCTGCTTCCCCTCCTGGCAGGAATTAAAGTCTTCCTTGGAGAAGGGTGAGGGAAGGAAGAGGCAAGAAATCTCTATTCTCCCACCCTTCAGTCCACACAACCACACCTCCATGCTACTTGTGGGTGGTTACACATCTATATATCCTGTGCCTACAGGATTATAGAGGAAAACATTAGCAAGGAATATCATGAAAACACTGTCCCTTCAACTCAGAAATGGATCCAGAGAAGTGTGTGACTCTCTAATGTTGGAAGAATATTAGGACTGATCTATAAGAATATGAGTCATTCCACAATTGATAAATGGTCAAAAGATATGAACAGGCAGTTTCCAGATGATGAAATCAAAACAATTTATAGTCATATGAAAAAAATGCTCTAAATCACTATTGATTAGAGAAATGCAAATTTTTTTTAAAAACCTTGAGATATCATTTCATACCTGCCAGATTGGTTAAAATGACTGAAGGGGAAAGTGACAAATGTTGGAGGGGATGTGGAAAAATTGGGACACTATGTCATTGTTGGTGGAATTCTGAACTGATCCAACCATTTTGGAAGGCAATCTGGGGAATCATGCCCAATGAGTTATTAAACTGCCTAACCCTTTGACCCAGCAATATTACTACTAGAAATATTTCCAAATATGATTAGGGAAAAAGGAAAAGAACCTATATATTCCAAAATATTTACAGCAGCTCTCTTTCTGATGACAAAGAACTGGAAATTTCAGGGAAGCCCAACAACTGTGATGAAATATTACTACTACTATACTATAAGAAATTATAAGCTCAGTGATCTTAGAAAAAAATGGAAAGAGCTGCATGAAATAATGAAGAATGAAACAAACAGGACCAAGATAACAGTGTATACAGTAACAGCAATATTTTTTAAAATATATTTTATTTATCCACTAATTAAATGCTAAGACAACTTTTTAACATTTTGAAAAAGTTTTGAGTTCCGAATTCCATTCCTCCTTATTTCCCTCTCTGAGATGTTAAGTAATCAGATATAGGTTATATATGTGCAATTTTGGAAAACATTTCTATATTAGTTATTTTGTATAAGAAGACTTAAATAAGAGGAAAAGAAGAATGAAAGAAAGTGAAAAATAGCACGCTTCAGTCTGTATTCAAACAATACCAGTTCTTTCCCTGGAGGCAGATAGAATGCTTCATTATTAGGCCTTTGAATCATTGTATTGGTAAGAATAGGTAAGCCATTCACAATTCTTCATCAAACAATATTGCTGTTATTCCATGTCCTCCTGGTTCTGTTCACTTCACTATGCATCAGTTCATGTAAGTCTTTCCAGGTTTTTCTGAAATCATCCTGCTTGTCATTTCTTATGGCACAATATTATTCCATTAAATCATATAGCACAGTTTGTTTAGCCATTCCACAATTGCTGGGCATCCCTATAGCAATATTGTTTTAAGAATGACTTTGAGTGACTAAGTCATTTCAACTATTATAGATACGTAAATTAACAATAAAGGATATGTGAAGAAAGATGCTATCTGCATCCAGAGAAAGAACTGATAAATAGAAACGTGTAGAATAACTTTACATAAACATACAAATTTTACATATATTTTTGTCTAATGGTAGCCATCTCTAGGGTGGGGGGATGGAAGAAAAAAAGAAATTTATATTACATGTTTGAAAAGAATACCAAGTTGTACATAATAGATGTGCAATTTTATGTACTATCATATTTTTGTAATTATAGTATGTTATATAAATGCTTGTTTTATTCCACAAATTAAAAATGGAATAATTTTTTTAAAAGGAGGACAGACATGGTCTCATTGCATGACAAGGATGTGAGATGTTCCTGAACTCCTCACAGAATCTACCTCAACAACTCCCAACCTTTCTGGGGGCAATTTAAAAACACTGCTTTATCTGCAGTGGAAGACTTCAGAAGTCATCTGCAGAATTGCTGTTTGATGGCATTATCGCAGAATCCAGCAGCTTAGGCTCATTATCTATAGTGACACTTTGGAAAAAGAACTGGAAGATATAAGTGGGCACAAATGACCAGACTTTGGACAAAAGAACTAAGGCAAACCTACGGTATACCATGCCAAGAGTTCACGAGGCACTAGACTATCTGTAAGATAGTCAGTGATTCTCAATGTTTGGTCTATTACATGGATATTGTCAAATTCATATGGCAAAGGAAGATCAAGAAAAGACAGATTTCATCTGCCCTGCTTTATTTCATCAGTTCAAGATATATATCCCAAGTTATATTGGGGATACCAGCTACTTTCCAATAGCTGATGTATAAAGTAGATGGAAACAGAAACTGACTGAAAGTGTTGCAGTAGGTCTTTTTGTCTTTGGAATGACATTGGAAGAACATGAAGAGAGACCGATAAAAGTGTTGGATTGGTCTGAAATTTTCAATCATATCTGGCCATTGCCATAGCTCCTCCCCTAACATCTTCTGACCCTTTGCCTAGTAATGGTAACCTGTCCTCATTCTTTCCCTTTATTTATCTGGCAAAATGAAATCTGGCCGCCATGTGACTATGTGGGTCCTCTCTATAAAAGCAAACTTTCTCTTCCAAGCCAACAGGGACCTGTGCCCTCTAGTCTTTAATCCTTCTACCTTGCACTAACACATCTCTGGAAGGAAGGAAGGAAGAAGTTACATATATATGGTCATAAATATAAGCCAAGCAAATCCCACACTATAAGGTCTACTGACCAAAAGAGGGAACTTGATCTGGCTTGGTAAACTGTTTAAATTTCTATGTTAAAATAATAAGAACTTCCCCCTTCTGATATTTTGCTGAAGAATTCAAAATTTAAACTTAGAAATCACTGAATTTTACTAAAGTCTTCTGCAAAATTAGGTTCACATTTCCTCTGATATCTCAGGAACAAAAAATACAGCCTCTAAAAAAGGTATACCTTGACATAGGGCAATTGCACATTTCTATTTTAAATGAGGCACTAGGTGTTTTTAGTGTTTTTTAAACTAATGTTTATAATGGCTAGCCTAGGACAGAAAACTTTCCAGGGATTCAGATCTTAGAGTTACTAAATCCTCACCCCTTCTTGTACCCAACAATTACTGAATCCAAAGTTGAAGTGTTTCAACATTGCTGGATTTACCTAACTGTGTCATGGTTGTAATCACACAGATTCTACATCTCTACCAATCCCAGAAATAAATAATTTAATTTCACTGGAGCACAGAAATAGTAAGGGATTTGACATGGAGGTGACATCTTTAATTAGCATGAAGTGTACCTGGGAGGGAGGCTTCACGTCACCAAGGAACAATTCTGACCTCAAGAAGAAAAGCAGGTAGTGGCAAAAGAAATAGCAGTGGGGAAAAGGAAAGAGGAAGGTTGTAGTAGTTTTGGTGTACAAGTGTGAGTATGAAGAAAAGAGGAAGGAAGGAAGAAAGTGTGTGATAAAAAAGTCATCAATAAGTCAACAACGGTTTATTAAGCACGGTACTAAGTGCTGAGGATAAGGCAAAGATAGTTCCAGCCTTCAAGGAAATCAGGATCTAGTAAAGCAGACAAAACAAGGATAAATTGAAAATAATAAAATGAGAGGCAAGGCAGTAGCACAGCAGTAAGGTGAATTGGGAAGGGCCTCGTGCAGAAGGAAGGATTTTAGCTGAGCCTTGAAGGAAATCTGGGAAGTCAGGGGGTAGAAATGAAGAGGGAGAGCATTCCAGGCATGGGGCACAGCCAGTGAAAATGCCTGGTGTTGGGAGATGGAATATCTTGTTCCAGGTACAACAAGGAGACCAGTGTTATTGGATCATAGAGTATATAGGGGTGAACAAAGTACTAGAAGGTTAGAAAGATAGGAAGGAGACAGGTCATGAAGGGCTTTAAAAGCCAAATCAGGAATTTTCTATTTGATCTGGAGATTATAGAGGTGTGGGGTGGCATGGGCAGATCTGTACTTTAGGAGAAACAGTTTGAAAGATGAATGAATGTATAGAGACTTGAGGCAGGGAGACCAGCCAGAAGGTTATTGCCATAGTTTAGTCATAAGATGATGGAGAAAAAAAGAAAAAGTGAGTTTTGCTGATTCCACAGTTACTAGAAAGGGCTCCAAATTCTGTCTTATATTAGTATCAAGTACTAGAAATTAGTCAGGGAAGGCTTTTGACATTAAGAATCAGGGATACCTTTGGACTATGTTAACATGTAAATAGGAGAGGTCAACAATTACTTCAGCTAGCTTGAGGAGTGTTCCTAGCAAGCAAAAAGATGGTGGGGTGGGGAGGAAGAAAGGAAAAATGAAAACAAAGGAAACCAGAGAAAGAAAAAGAAAGGCACTAGGAGAACAGGCCTATAGAAAGGCCTATAGGTGGGAATTATAGGCACTGATACCAGTCTAGCAGATATAGTATTGTGAAAAGGGAAGGTCAGGAAGAGGTGGATCCCAGCTGGCACCATGAACTGAACTTCAACCTCCACTGTCCTCACCTCCAGGCCTATCCTTTCCAGTGTCAGTAGTAGGTTCTTCTGTGAACTCCACAGGATTTACCAGCTGGATAGTTCATCTACCTCTAAGAAGGCAGCATTTAATTCCATCAAAAGCAAAGTACAAGCAAAGTTTAGAGAGATGTAGGATTCCTGGCTCAGTAAGAAGGCAGATGAAATTCAGTTTTATGCTGATAACCTTCTGGCTGGTCTCCCTGCCTCAAGTCTCTATACATTCATCTTTCAAACTGTTTCTCCTAAAGTACAGATCTACCCATGCCACCCCACACCTCTATAATCTCCAGATCAAATAGAAAATTCCTGATTTGGCTTTTAAAGCCCTTTATAACCTGTCTCCTTCCTATCTTTCTAACCTTCTAGTACTTTGTTCACCCCTATATACTCTATGATCCAGTAACACTGGTCTCCTTGCTGTACCTGGAACAAGATACTCCATCTCCCATAAAGTGCTTTTGTGATTCCTTGAAAGCTATCTATGGACCAAAAACTTATGGTGCATCATGACTACTCAGTACTGATGGAGCCGTCTTGATTAGTGATAAGGACATGATCCTAGAGAGATGGGCTGAACACTTCCATAGTGTTCTCAACAGATCATCAAGCTGAACTTCCAACTGAAGAAGAGGTTTTGAGGGCCATCCTTTCATGTGGCAAAGCACCTGGTACTTTTCTATTCCAGCTGAGATTTAAAAGGTAGGGGGACCATTGCTCATACAAAAGCTGACTGAAATTTTCCAGGTTATATGACAAGAGGAGGTTATCCCGCAGGAGTTCAAGGATGCCTCCATTGTCCATCTCTATAAGTGTAAAGGGAATAGATTGTCCTTTGACAATCACAGGGGGGTCTCTCTGTTAGTCTTTGCTGGCAAAATTCTTGCTAGAGTCCTCCTTAATAGGCTGATCCTTCACCTGGAAGATGGACATATACCTGAGAGCCAGGGTGGCTTCAGAAAGGGCCGAGGAACAGTTGATATGGTGTTTGTTGCCTGACAACTGCAGGAGAAATGCCAGGAGCAGAACAGAGGTCTGTACACAATGTTTGTGGATCTGACCAAGGGCTTTGACACTGTTAGTCATGAGGGCTTATGGAAAATTATGCCAGAATTTGGTTGCCCAGAGAAGTTCATCAATATTGTACGTCAATTTCACGATGGCATGTTTGACCAGGTTCTGGATAATGGACAAAGGTCTCATGCCTTCCCAGTCACCAGTGGAGTGAAACAGAGCTGTGTGCTTGCTCCCATGCTTTTTAGCATGATGTTTTCAGCCATGCTGGCAAATGCTTTCAATGAGGATGAACACAGTATCAAGGTCAGCTAAGGTACTGATGGTAAGGTCTTCAATATGAAAACGTTATAAGTCAAGACCAAAGTAGGAGTGTTGGTGCATGATTTTCTGTTTGCAGATGGTTGTGCACTCAGTGCAGCCTCTAAAACTGAGATGCAACAAAGTATGGATCAATTCTCTGCTGCCTGTGCTAATTTTGACTTAATAATTAACCCCCAAAAAACACAGTTGCTCCATCAGCCACCACCACACCATCCATAGGTGGAACCATCAGTTACAACAAATGGAGAAATTTTGAATGTTGTGGATAAGTCCACTTACCTTGGTAGTGTACTTTTCAGGGATGTACACATTGATAATGAGGTTGATGCAAACATTGCCAAAGCTAGTTCAGTGTTTGGGAGGCTCCGAAGAAAGGTTTGGGAGAGAAGACGTATTAAAATGACTATCAAATTGAGGGTCTACAGAGCCATTCCGCTGACCTCATTGTTATATGCTTGTGAAACATGGGCAGTCTACCAGTGCATGCCAGAAAACTGAATCACTTCCATTTGAAGTGTATTAGGAAGATTCTGAGGATCACCTGGCAGGATAAGGTACCAGACACTGAAGTCCTTGTTCAAGCTGAACTGCCAAGTGTTCAAACTATGCTTCAGAGAGTGCAGCTCTGATGAGCTGGCCATGTTGTTTGAATGCCAAATGTATTCTTGCCAAAAGTCTATTTTATGGAGAACTTGCATGGGGGCAGATGATCACATGGTGGCCAAAAGAAATGATACAAGGACACGCCCAAGAACTTTGGATTTGACTGTGCCACGTGGGAGACACTAGCACAGGACTGCTCAGCATGTCATGCCACCATAAGAAGAGGTGCTGTGCTCTTTGACCAGAGCAGAATTGAGACAGCACAAAGTAAACACAGGATGTGCAAATTTCAGATATCCACCCCAAATATTCACATGGACTATCTGTGCCCAATCTGTGACAGAACATTCCTAGCTCGTATTGGTCGGATCAGCCACAGCTGGACACACTGAAATTTCACTTTACAATGGGGAATGTCATTTGGGTCTTCTTCAGAGATGAAGGACAACCAACAAACCAACCAACCAACCAACCAGTAGGTTCTCAACCAAAATTCATCCTCTTCTGTTTTTAACTACCCCTTACTGACTTCAAAATATCTAAACATGTTGTTTTATGTGCTAAATAAATATTTACTGAGTTGGCTAATAAAGGAAGTTCTCATTTTTTGATGAGTATACCCTCCAAAGTTTGATTTTGGGGCCCTCTTATCCTCTCTTTTTACACTCTCACTTGGTGACCTACCACGGGTTTAATTATAATCTTTGTACAGATGAGTCACAAATTTATATTCCAAAATCTAGTTTCTTTCCTTGTCAATAGTTAACAAACATGCATTAAATGCTAACTAGGTGCCAGACCATGAGTGAGGAACCTATGTCCTCGAGGCTATATGTGATCCTCTAGGTCCTCAGTGCAGCTCTTTGACCGAATCCAAACTTCACAGAACAAATCCTCTTAATAAAAGGATTTGGTCTATAAAACTTAGACTCTGTCAAAAGGCTGCACCCAAGGACTTAGAAGGCCACGTGTGACCTCAAGGCCACCTCCCCACCCCTGTGCCAGACATTGTGCTGAAGGCTAACAATGCAAATACAAGCAGAAAGACACTTTCTGTCTTCAAGGGGCTCACATTTTAATGGGGGAAGCTCATATCTTGGGGTCTAATCCTTTATTCAACTATCCATTGAATATTTCAAACTGGAGTCGCATAGGCATCTCAAACTCCACATGTCCAAAATACAGCTTTCCTTGAGACTTCCCCCTCTCCCTGACTTCCCTATTTCTATTAAGGGCTCCTTTTTCTTCTGGTCACCTAGGTTCATGGTTATTTCATTATCCTTGAATCTTCATTTCCCTTAATCCATGTATTTAACCAGCTGTCATTTTTACTGTCATAATATCTCTTGCATCCATCCCCAGTTTCCAGTCTATTGCAGGTCCTCATCACCCAGGTTATTGTCACATCCTTCCAATACTTGTCTCCTTGCTTCATCTTGTTCTACTGCAATAAAACTTCCAAATAGTTGACCATTTTAAGCCATTCATATCCTGGCTCCAATCTTCTTGTGTTCTTTGCTCCAGTCAAACTGACCTTTTTGCTGTTTTCTCATATGCAACACTCCATCGTCCATAGTGATGCTTTTGCATTTGCCTGAAATGTACTCTACCTTCCCCTATGCCTTATAAGATCTCTTTTTTCTCCTAAAACTCAGCTAACGTGGTATCTTCTATGTTACATCTTTTCTGATGCCCCCCACCCTGAGTGCTATTTCTTCCTCCTTCAAAAAATTTACCTTGTATTTATTTTGAATACATTTGATATAGTAGTTAGCACTGAGACAGTATACTTTATGAATGTACCATTCTATCTTCATAACAACCCTGGAAGGTAGGTCCTTTTATTTGACCCCTTTTTACAGATGAGAAAACTGAAGCCAATGGCATTTAAGTCACTTGCAACAGGGTCACATCTAGTAAGTGTCTGAAGCTATATTTGAACTTAGGTCTTCCCTGACTCTAGGTCCAACACTATTGAATGTGCCACCTAGCATATATATATATATGTATGTATGTATATATACACACATACACATATATGTATTTATATATGTATATGTATACATGTGTATATACACACATACATACACATACCTATATATACATATATAGGTTTATATATGTGTACATTTGTATATATATGTTTATAAGCATATAAGTATATACTTATATATACAAAATATATCTAGTGTAATATATATGCACATATATACATATTTATGTACTTGTATCAAACACAGAATGAAAACTCCTTGAGGGCAAGAATTATTTGGTGTTTAATAAATAAATACTTATTACAAATTATTATTAAAATGAATTTTATTTATTTTTAAATAAATTTTTATTAATTATTTATATTAAACTGTAATTTTATTAAAATCATAAATTATTATTATAAGTCAATAAGTATTACAAGTAATTATTGATTTATTTTTTAAAGTACATGACAGTGCAGTGATTACATATAACCAAGAAAGGGCTACACAAACTCATACTTTATACTTCTATTTCTCCTAGGAAGGAGAATAACATTCATCTTGAGAAAGAAAGACTAAAAATGACAAACGGAATCAAAAGAGCAGAAGGAGTTGGTAAGAAATCCTGTCTACTCACAATGTATTCACGTTTTTAGGCCAAGATAAACTATACCCTTAATTACTGAAAGGACTTGAGAAGGGGTTGTTGAATCTCTACTGGTGACCTTTGGAAAATCATGAACAAAGGGGAAAATGCCCCAGAACTCCGGAGCTCGGAGACAAGGATGGATTTGGGGTCAGAATGCCTGGATTCATATCATAGCCCTGCCTTTTACTTACTACCTGTGTGACCTTTGCTAAGTTACTTAAGTTCTCTAGGCTTTAGTTTCCTCATATTTATGATGAGGGGCTGGACTGAATGACCTCTGACATACCCTAATTCTAAATCTATCATACTATGAACTCGAGATAAGAAAGTAGCTCACTTTTCAAAAAGCAAAAGGTACATACCATTCTGTGCAGTATTTTGCTGATGAGTGTATGTATCTCTGTCCACTCATTGCACTACCTACCATGGGCATATTCAACTCTGTGCTGAATGATACCTCTCCACAGAGCATCACACTTTCTGAGTCTCTAGGTACCAAGCTGCTCTCTGCTACCATCTACTGGTCTCCAGTTCATCAACAACATCTTTTGGTTCTTTGCTAGGTTTTCACTGTTTAGGGGCTTGAGGTTATGAGTCATCTCATATAGCTAAGTCAATAAAAGTCTGCCACAGTGTAATCTATGTCTCGGGACAATTTGAAATCTGTGGTCCAAGACAACTATCTGATTTAAGGTTAGAAATTTTCTTACAACTCCCAGTTAACCCTTCTTGTATCCTGAAAACCCTTTACCAGGGACTCTGCTCCCCATAAACTAACCATAGGAGTGTTGTAGAGTCTGGGGCAATGAAATCCATTTCTCTTTAAAATTCAATCTCCTTAAAAAAATTCACTCTCTATCCCTACATGATTGCCTCTTTTATGTATATCTGCCAGCTAAAGCTCATAGATTTTTGAATTGTCTTCTGGAAAACACAAGACTTCCCTGTTCCCCTGTGTTAGACTGGGAGATTAGGGAACGCCATGAACATTGTATAGCTTGATGTTGGCAAGAGATTTGTCAATGTGTCTACTAGTTTGGGTAAGATTATTAGACATTTATTAAATGAATGAACCAAAAATATTGAATAACAAATCACATCCAGAAGACCTTTAAGGCAGGACTACAAGACTCTTCCCTAGTGAAAATTTATATCAGTGATTTGGATAAAGACCTAGATAGTACGCTTATCAATTCTGTAGATTACGTGAAACTATGAAGAATAGCTAATATTATGTTAGATGACTTAATTAGGATCCATAAAGGCAGAACAGAGAAAAGGACTAGATCTACTAAGAAACAACTGAATAAGGATAAATGTAAAGTCTTCCATTTTGGTTTAAAATAATTTGTATCAAGTAGAATGGAGAGGAGCTAGACAGTAGTGTATGTGAAAAAACAGTTGTGAGGTTTCATTGGACTACAAGTTCAACATGAGTGAGCTCATTTGGTGTACACAAGGTGAGAAAGCTAAAGCAGTCTTAGACTAAGTTAATAGATGCAAAGTGTCCAGAATGAGGGACATTATGACCCTTGAACTCTCTTCCATGGACTACTTATTTAATACTGTTTTCAGTACTGAGAAATACATTTTAGGAAGGAAATTGACAAGCTGGCATGCTTCTCAGTACTAGGACTAAAGACTATGCTGTATGAGGGTAAATTGAAGGAAATGGGGCTATACAGCCTGGAGAAGAGAAAATTAACTGAGAAGCGGCAGAGGATGACCTGCCACTGACAGACCCTCCATCTGCCACAATAAATCAACTATCTCTGTTGAGGTTCATTCAGTTTGTACAGGAATTAGCCATTAGGGCCAAGTTAATTCAAGTGAACCCATGATTTCCCTTCTTCCTTTCCTAGTTGTACATAACAGCCTTCTCTTACGGGGTAGCCAGAGTACATGCCAATCTAAACACAAAGTGACAGCAGTACATGTCAATGTGCTTTGAGCCCCTTTTTAGAATTATCTATCTACCAAGTTTGTACACTTGTCTCTGAGATGACACTAACCCATCCCCTTTTAGAAATATATCCCTATCAGGATTATCCTCTCTTATTATGAAATTTGTCTAAAATTGGTGCCTGGCTGCACTTTTGCCTTGGGTACTACAGTAAACTCCTTTAAATTTCCACTTCCTCGGTTTGCTTCATTATTGAGGGCAAAGCCTGAACAAAAAAAATTTTTTTAACACATTTATATCACCCTATACAGATTCTGGTTGCTGTTACCTGACAGTCCACACAGTTCATTCTATCTCCTTTCTTAAAGCGTTCATCACCTCATTCATATGTTTCCACCATAATCCCCTGCCCTCATATTTGGTAGCTACAATATACATTATGATATCCCCTCAAATACTTGGCCTCATCCTCCTTGACTTCCATAATTTGCAGTTTTGCTCCATCTCAGAAACTTGTGGCAATGGAAATACCCGTGATTTTACTGTCCAAATTCATGAAACAGAATTCCTCTCTGATTGCCATCTCCTGTTCAGTAGAAAAGGGAATAGACTTGTGGAGTAATGGGTAGAAATGACAGAAATCTTGGCTTGTTAGAAGGACAAACTTACTAACAATTGAATTGCCCCCAAATGGAATGTTCTACTTTCTCACCTTTGGAGGAAATAATCATGGTGACCCCCTTACTGGGTATTCCTGCTTCAGAAATAGGTTGAAAGACACAATACCTGACTTCCCTTGCCAATCTGATATTTTGTGAGTCTCTGATATGTTTTCTAGTTTTTATTCAGAGCTGCACATTGTTCCACAGAATCAACATTAAGGAAATCACAGGTTTGATCAACAATATATCACAATCAAACTATAATTATCTATTAAGTGCCTGTTATGTGCATTTATTATGCTAGGCTCTGTTTTCTCAAAGACAAATATCAAACCATCCCTGGTCTCAAGGAGTTTATGTTCTAAGAAAATAGTAGGTTTATGCATAAATATAAATAGTGCTATTGTTCAAGTTTCAGTCAGTCATTTGTGACTCCATTTGTGGTTTTCTTAGCAAAGAAACTAGAGTGGTTTGCCATTTCCCTCTCCAGTTTATTTTATAGATGAATAATTGAGCCAAACGTGACTTGCCTATGGTCACACTAAGTATCTGAGACTGGATTTGAATTCAGGTCTTCCTGATTCCAAGACCAGAATTCTACCCACTTGTGCCACCTAGCCTACCCATAGAGAAGATAAATGGAAGATAATTGGGGGAGGAAGGATACTAGTTGCTGGGAATACTGAAAAAACTTTATGTAGGTGATTAGTGAGCCTCATAAGAACAACCACAATATAAACAATCTGTTGTTCAGTTGTATTCAACTCCTTGTAACACCATGGACCACGTTCATAGGGTTTTCTTGGCAAAGATTTGCTATTTCCTTCTCTAGTGGATTAAGGCAAACAGAGGTGAGGTAACTTGTTCAAGGTCATTAACTAGTAAGTGTCTGAGGCTGGCTTTGAATTCTGGTTTTCCTGACTCCAGGCCCTGAACTCTATCAACTTAGTCATCTAGTTGCCTCTTTAAACTATTACCTTAATTTCAAATAGTAAAATTATGTTTCAGATCCCATAAATAAGTATCAGAATATGGTTGATCACACGAAGGGTCCTAATAATAATATTGTCTTAAAATTACAAAGGATCTAAAGTTCATTGATTTACATGCACTTTTAAAAAATTATTATTTTTTATTTTGAAAAATATATTTTTTAATTTTTAATTTATTTATATGCAAATATATATATTTATATACAAACACATTTAATGATTTGCTTAGAAACTCACAGCAGTCCAGTGAGATAGATAGTGAAAGTGCTATTTTATAGATAAAGTTTGTGGAGCTGAATTGCCTGATTGCCTCTGTTGCTGATAGAGCCCTACTTTGAATTCTCCTTTTCTTAACTTTCAGTCCATTGCATTTAATTATATTCTATATGTGTGTGTATTTATATGTGTGTGTCTATATATATGATTTGTGTGTATATGTGTGTATAAAGAAAAAGTATGATCATGTTGTATCCTAAATTTGACTTCCAATCAATACATTAGCCACAATAAGGTAAGGACTGGAACTGTGATTTCATTAGTATAAAGAACTCCCAATCCCTCCCTCCTACTCCCAATCCCTACAGACAATCCCCTGTACTAAAGCAAATCTGTACTCTCTTTGCCATTCATAGTTTTAGAAAGTTGCCTAGCGGCATTGGCCCACAAGCCAATACGTGTCCATGGCAGTGTTTGCCTTTAGGTCCTCTCTTTGGTTTTCTAGCCATGGATTGTCAAAATAAACATTCATTTAATTAATAATAATTTGGTTTTTCTTCTTAGAACTTAGTTTATTGATGTACAATTTGGATAGCTAGGTCTCTTAAAATACCTGCCCAAGGAAGTTTGAACTCTCTTTCCCCCTCTCTGGCTAAATTTCCTCACCCTAAGCAGAGACATGCAGAAGTATCTCACTGACCTCAGAGCTTCTTTCCAAGTACATTTGGGTCCTTTTCCCTAAATGTGTGCTATTGATGATGACAATGGCGTTTCTCCCATAGACAAGCATTTTAAAAGAGCTGACCCAACGTCTCTCCCTTTACCTTCTCCTACTTTCCTACTCCTACCTATTCACTCTAAGAGCAACTGTTGCACTAGGACAACTGCTCAGTCACTGTCTTTCCTCTTTCGTGGTCAGAGGCCAACCCACAGTTCAGAAAGTACTTCTGAACTTGACCACAAAGCCATAAAAACAATTACGAGGTCATTAGCATGCACTTCTGAGAAGGAACTTCAAAATATTTCTCTCAGGGCTGCTAAGATGGGTAAAAGAGGTTAGTCTGACCTACTGGTATTCAGACATTGACTGGAATGAACAGAAAATGAGCCTGAGAATTAAGGGAGGGTTGTTACTGTGACAGCTTTGAATCAGCAGGAGCAGTGAATGGTAGGGAGGTTCACAATTTGTATTTTAAATTTTCCCTTTCACTTCCATTTTTTCTTTTAATCCACAAAACAACCCAGTGAGGGAGAGATGTCTATTAACAACATGACCCTGGGCAAGTCACTTAATCTCTGCTCTCCTCAATTTCCACATCTGAAAAATGAAGATAATTACTAGTGCCTACTTCCCAGGGTTGTCATGAAGATAAAATGAGACATTTGTTAAGTGCTTTGTAATCCTTAAAGTGCTATAAAAAGCTATCATCATCGTTATAAGAATTATACTCCTTACTTTGAAGGAGAGGAGGAAAATGGTCTGACTCTTAATGGAGTACTTTTTACAAAGCACTATGTAGCTTTCCAATTAATCAATCATTAAGATTTTATTAAGTGTCTACTATATGACAGTCACAGTGCTAGATGCTGAGGATAGAAATGGATGCACTGGCCTTCCCATAATAACTGCTCCTATCTGCCTGGTCCTGCTAGTTGCTAAATAGAAGCAGTGGCCTGCCTAAAGGAAATTCTTCAACATCATACACTGTGCATTCTCCTCATAGGAGTAGCAAGAAATGTACAGATGAAAACACCTCATCTGGATACCTGAGTGCTGCCTGTGGTGGGCTTCTGGGACTCCTTCTGTGTAGTGTCCTCAGCTACACCCAAGGGAGAGCTAGCAGAATGATGTCAATAGTTTCTCAGATTTTTGATTGCATCCATGTGGGGGATTTCCTTCAAAAGTCATCATCTGTTCATGACTTTTCAACCTAGGCATATTTATATCTTCCCTTTCACAGCAGAGCCACACAACTGTACTTTAATCTTTTAAATTGCACAGATAACAAGAGAGGCATCATGGCATAGTGAGCTGTCCTTGGAGCCAGGAAGACCTGAGTTCAAGCACCACCTCTAACACATACTGGCTGTGTGACCCTGGGCAAGTCACTCACCCTCTAAATGAACCTCTCTTAGACTATAAATTGCAGAGAAGGTACTGACCTACTTTGAGAGCAAGAGTTGCTTCATCTGTAAGTTCCCTATACCATATATCTCTGTAGTGACCTCCTTTACACTCTTTTCTTTGTGCATTTCTCTATTGGTCATGTGTTTCAGCCTACTGAACACACCATGATATTTGCCCTTGCTGTTTGGGTAACCCTCAGTTATAATTCTTCAGAGACTTGGTTTTCCATAATTCACACATCAACCCTGGAGGTTATTGTTAAAGAAGCATGGGGTCATTAAAAAACATTTCTCAATTTCCCAAAGGCAGCCCAGCCCTCTCTCTTCCCCTTGTTCCATTCTGGGTCTAGTTCATGGGCCATCCACAATATTTGTCAAAGACATAGGTGAAATTATATACAGGTTCTGTGTATGATGGACTGAACTTGGGCTGACTCAGATCAGTTCTCTGGGAGGTTAGGATTGATATTAGGAGAAAATGAGATACTTATATGTCATTTAATAGTTAACAAAAGCAGATTTACTTTGTCAAAGCAGAAGTATGATTACTAGGATAATATGTAGGGGACCTCTTGAGTTACTTCCAATGAATGTAGCTCTCTTACCTGAGTTTCCCGGTGTGGTTCACCAAGCATTAGAGAGTTCCCTGAATTCCTTGTAGCCATTTTATATGTAGGTGACCAAGAAGTAATATCAGCAACCTGAGCCAATCAGGTCTCGAAGATGGTCTCATTTCCTTTTAAGGAAAAAGTAACCTGGTTTGAATGGAGGTGGGGGTTAGGATGCCACATATTGGTTGTGCAGCCAACTGCAAATCATAATCTGTACCATAGATATTCTCCATTCATTTGTGTCTCTCTCCTTGTAAACTGTTTATGAACCCATTCTTCCCAATGATGATGTATTTGTGGGAGAAGGAGCCCCAGATTTAGAGGAGAGATGTTTTGTGGCTACTGTTCTTACAATATCATTTCAGTAAATGCTTTAAACACAGTGTCCTCTGACTAGACTGGAAGTAAAGACACTAGTGAAGGCTTGTGAGCTGTATGTAGTTTAAGGAGTACAAATTGAGCTTGGTGTAATCATCTCCTAGGATTCCCAACCTGTCAGTTTGAGTTGGGGTAGAGAGGTGCATCATGGAATACCAGAGGAGGCATTGCACTGTGCAGAGGCAGGACTTTGTAGGGGATAAGCAGAGGGCTTGGTTGTAGGAAGATTATAGGTTCAAATGCTTTCTTAGACCTGGGTTCAAGTCTCTTAGACTATTATTATTCGTTATTAGCTATGTGAGCCTAGGCAAGTCACATAAACTATCTTAACTTCAGTACCCTCATCCATAAAATGGGAATAACAGCACCTACTTCACAAGGTTGCTATGTGGATCATCAGATGTGTGTGTGTGTGTGTGTGTGTGTGTGTGTGTGCGCGCGTGAGATCTAACCGACCACTATTGTTCTATTAGATACAGCAGAATTCTAACTCCAAACTAAATCTTATCATAGTTTGACCTTTTCCTTATTCAGGATTCCTGTAAATGTAACTTCAAAAAGATTTATGTTTCAGACTTGAATACCCAAGGACTTGAGGATGGTCTGTCATTTGGGGCATTTCTCTCTCTAAGCTATATAAACTTGGATTTAAAATAATGCTAAATTAATGAGAATTGTTTGTGGCCAATTTGTGAATAACCCATAAAGTATAGTATTAATATAATTTTTTTCTTTGACAGGTTAGAAGCAGTCCTGGAACAAATCAGTTCCTATTATTCTTCTTTTATATTTAATGCCCTACAGACTATTGCACAGGTGGATAAACAAATTACATTTTTGTAGCTGAATTAAAGCAGTAGGAAGTAATCTCATCCTCTGTTAATTTCACTGAAAGCATCTTTGGGATGACTCTAGTAGCAGGTAGGACAATACGGAAAATATGCAACTCATCCTGCTCCTACATGGTTTTAATTTCTTCTATATTTTGAAATTTTTTTGTTTCATATACATTAGAGGTTAGGAATATTTTATATGGGGTGATTTATTAGAGACAGTTTTCTTGAATTTTTATGGACCTATGTTATTTCTGGGCAATCGTGTCAATGATAAAGTTTCCTTTCCAATACTTGCTGAACTCTCAAAGGTATTTTAAAGTCTGTCTCTTGTAGGTAGTACAGAGGATATGATGGGGTTGGAGATCAGGGACACCCCCCCCCCCTCCAAAGACTGGAGTACAGGGCAGGGTTGTCTGGAATGAATTTGTGGACTCAAGCATTCTTGAAGTCAAGGTGGCAAAGATTTATTGTTATGCTTTTCCTGAGATCTAAAAGGGGTACATTTAAAGTTTATATAGGATATTCCATAGCAAAACATGTGCCCAACAGGCTAACTAGGTGATTCAGGGAGGGATTAGAGAGTGGACAAGGAGTGGTCAGTTCTTAAAGAAACATGCACTTTTAGTACCTACTGCACAGGTGTTTTACTCAGAGTTCATTGGGAAATAGCCCAAGGGGTGGGGGCTACAGGGAGGTGCAGTTTTAAACCTGAAACATCACTGAGTCAAGTAATGGTCAGGGCTGACTGAGAAATACCCAGGCTGTCCCTATTGATGTCTTGTTTTGACAAGACAAACTGTAAGGAGTATACACATGTCTAAGTCTAGGATGCATATAATGAAGAGTCCAGGATGCATATAATGAGGTAGGAAGATGGTATAGATAGTCCAGTGAGTAGTAAATATCTTTATGAGCCAATACACAACCAGTTCAAACTAATAAATTCTGTAAGTGCAGCTGGCTACTGTATCAGGAAGAGAGATAAATGTTTTGCTAGGACATGCTGTCCTAGAATTGGGGAGAAACTGCCAGGGACAGTGTTTTGAGGCTAGGAAGAAATACGATTTTTAGAATCGAGGTCCAAGCACTCCGTCAGATAGAGAGTCAAGATAATTTAAAATACAGATTTACATTCACTATCACTGAAAATGAAACTTTCCCTTGGTATGTATTGTGTTTTGAGATTAGTAAATGAGAGTGTGAAATCATCACAACCAGCCAAGTATTTAAAAGATTTTATTTTAGAAAACAATATGTGTCAGCTATAAAAATTATCACAACTTAACACTTTAAAAAAAATTTTGGAAATACTTTTCTAACATTTCAAGTACTCTAAATGAACAGTTTTCAGTGAGTTTTGAGCCCACTTCAAATATTCTTTTAAAAAATATTAAAAATGCAACACTTTTCATCTAGTTTACACAAATAACTGATCACTATGAGTAAAGACAAAAATTTGCCAATAAAGGTTCAGTAAAAACCTGGAAATAATTGATGAATAGGATTGAAAAAATGAGTGTAATTTTCATTTGGTGAGCACTCCGACCTATGTCTGTGACATCTCTCTGCCAGAATGGCCATTTAAAAGTGAGTCTCAAAATCAGCCAAACTTGCAAGCAGACCTTATATGTATCATAAACAGTTAAACCAAGATATTTTTTAAATGAAGCATTTTCAAGCACATTACTTAATTTTTTTAAGAAGTATTTAACAGCAATTTTACTGAGAATAAAGAGTTTCTTGGTACTGTTAAATTTTATATAATTAGAAATACTGTTTATTCATCTTAGTCATCCTTTAAAAATGTCTATTTTGTGTATTTTTATAATGTACATAATATAGTAGTAGAGTAGTATGTGCATATAATTTATAAATAAATGTCTGTGGATCCCCAGAATTTGGGCTGACCCGGAAAAACGCTGGCTTCCTTTTGCTAAAATGTTCAAAAGGCATAAATAAAAATGACCAGTAGGTGCCTCCATGGAGCAACAAAATCACTTGAAACTCTTCAGGGTTGATAACATGAAATCTACTAAAGTAGGCTACTACTAAGAACCGGACCATAGGCCTGCTTAGGATGGCTCTCATTGGCTGGTGAGTCCTGTTGCACTCATCTCAGGTCAGGTCCTGCTCCCTCAGTTTTACACACTCAGAAATTCAGTTTTACCCATCACCTAGAGGTGACCAAGTTTGAGAAGTGAACAATACTAACCTAACTGAAGACTGGTAGATAAATTATACAAAATTAAATTTAATTTTAAAATTAAAAAAATAGAATTGTCAATGAATTCATTACTTCTCTTTCCAGAAGGAAAGCCTACTTGGAGAATCAATTTGTCTTGGTAAATATAAGTTAAAATAAGTTAAGTTTACTGATGGGGGCTGGAAAGGGGGTGTGAGACCCCCACAAAGAGCTGGGTGCCAGGGGCAGGTCGACTGGAGAAGAATTCACGAACTCAAAAGCATTGTGAAGTCTAGGTAAAGATTTAATACGCTTTTCAGCAGGCAAGAGTTCTTAGGGAACCTGCAACCTTAAAGGGTACAGAGAAAGTTTATATAGTATATTCTAGAGTATTACTTGTGCCAAATATGTTAATTAGGTGTTTTGGCATGGGATTAGGGAGTGGTTAAGGAGTGGTCAGTTCTTAAAGGAACATGCACTTTTGGTATCTACTGAGCAGGTATTTTACCCAAAATTCGTTGGGAAATAGCCCAAGGCAGGGGCTACCTGGAGGGGTGGTTTCAGGCCTGAAACATCACTAAGTCAACCAAGGGTCAGGGCTGACCAGGAAAAACCAGGCTTCTCTTGTCAATGTCTTGTTAGACAAGATTAATGTAAGGGAGTAGGGTATGTCCAAGTCTAGGATACATATGATTGGTCTGTGAGTAGTAAATGTTATTATGACCCAATACACAGCCAGTTCAGTACACAGCTGGTTCAAACTAATGAGTTCTAGAGGTGCACCTGGCTACTATAGCAGGAAGGGAAATAACGGTTGTTGCTAGGGCAGGCTATGTCCTTGGGCTGGGGAGAAACTGCCTGAGATAGTATTTTCAGGCTAGGGAGAAATGTGATTTTTAAAGAGAAAAGTGATTTTAGAATTTGGGGCCCAAGGACATGTACCTAAGCACCCTATCAGTTCCTTTTCTAATGTACTGTTTACTACTATATATAATGGAGTAACTGTGTTTATATGTAATATAACTATAACAGCTGGCATTTATATAAGGTTTAAAGCTTGCGAAGTAGTTGACATATTTTCATCTCATTTGAGCCCTGTCAGACCCAGTGTGGTTGTTACCATAGGTATTATCATCCCCATTCTTCAGGTGAGAAAACTGAGATCCCAAATTGTTAAAGGACTTCCTCATGGTCACACAGTTAGTGGCAGAGGTTACACTCAAACCCAAGTCTTCCTGACGACAAATGGAGCACTCTCTTTACCACCACACTGCCTCTTAATAAAGGGTTATTATCTTCTGAGAATATTAGATACCTGCAATGGCCAGTCAGAGCACACTCTCTCCTGGACACTGTTAGCAAATTCTACTGCTTTTTGGATCTTCCTTTCAGAAATCACTTTTGTCATTCAAGCATATCATAATGACAGACAATGCTACAATCTCATTTTTATTTTTTGGTCTGGACCTGTGATTTCATTCCTGAAAAGAACTCCCTAGTATGGAAATTCCTTACACCTATTTAAATCAACAACTTGTATGTAACATAATTTTAGAGTACTAGAAGGTTAGACTATTTGACCATGGGTCACAAAAACAGGCCTTAAGTGCATAGGTGACAAATATATTACAAAAAAAAAATTCATTAACCATTTACTGTGTGCCAGGTAATGTGCTAAGTTTGGAGGATATAAAAACAAAGACAGTCTCTGCCCTCAAAGAGCTTCCATTCTAATGGAATTCTAATTCTTCCATTCTTCTTTCTTGTTCATCTCAGAAACCTGATCTATTTCCATTAGATGTTTTTCTTGTGGAGCCACGTCATAGCTGTTGTATGTGTACCAAAACCTCATTCTTTGGATGATCCTAATGCTAGAATTAGAATTGCCATCCTTTCAGTTATGAAACAACAGTTTATGAAAGTTTTAACAAAGTTCAAAAATTGTCTGGAGTAATATTTAGCCTAAGACAGTAATAATGTTAAATGTTAAAATGATACATAAAATATTTTTAAATTTTAATTAACCTAGGGGGAGGAGCCAAGATGGCAGAGTAGAAAGATTCACACATGCTAGCTCCGAACCCACAGCCCATGGATTTCCTGTAAAAAGAACTCCCAACAAATTCTGGAGCAGTGGAAGCCATGCAGCAATGGAGTGAAGGAGATTTACGTTCCAGAGAGCCCCGAAAAACCAACCTCCAAAGGTCCGTTGCGCACTGAACGGGAGCGGAGCCTAGCCCTGCCTTGGCAGTGTGGCATTGAGAGGAGCAGATTGGAGAAGGCTTCAGGGACGGAATCTCCGGTGGCCGCAAAGGTCCCTCCACCCACAGGCGCTACAGATCAGTGAGAGAGAATTCTGGGCTGGCTGAGAGGGGATCGGGGGTCTCCATAACTCAGGGCCCCTCGGGAGGCAATGGCAGAGGCAGCAGGCAGCCAGAGGCTCCCGGAGCAGGCAGGACCTCAGGTCCATTACAGAAGGTCTCCGCATAAACCCCCTGAGGGAACTGAGCCTGGAAGGTGGCCCTGACCCCACCTGAGCACCGGAACTTAAGCTCACATTCAATAGCAGCCATGCCCACCGCTGAAGGCCCTGAGGCTTGGGAGCAGCATTTGAATCTCAGACCCCAAGCACTAGATGGGCGGATCTGGGCGGGGGTGGAAAGGAATCTCAGAAGTCAAGCAACTGGCTAGGAAAATGCCAGAAAAGAGAAAAAAAATAAGACCATAGAAGGTTACTTTCTTGGTGTCCAGATGTTAGCTCCTTTCCTTTCTGATGAGGAAGAACAATGCTTACCATCAGGTAAAGACATAGGAGTCAAGGCCTCTGTATCCCAAACATCTGAAATACATATCCAGTGGGCTCAGGCCATGGAAGAGC
>CM053769.1:179170199-179230155 GCA_028658325.1 Potorous gilbertii
CCTCACCCTTCCTATGTGACTTGCCCACCTCCTTTTCTGCTAACATTTCCCTGAGGATACCTCTTAATTCCACTTCTTTTTTCCTTATTTTTTTAAATAATTAATTTGTTTTCAGTTTTCAACAATCACTTCCATAAGTTTTTAATTTTCTTCCCATCCCTCCCCAAGATGGTATGCAATCTTACATGAGTTCTACACATACATTCTTATTAAACAAGTTTTCACATTAGTCATGTTGCACAGAAGAATTAAAACGAATGGGATAAACCATGAAAAAAACCAAACCAAAACAAAACATGACAAAAGAGAAAATAATCTGCTTCAATCTGCATTCTGACTCTATAGTTCTTTCTCTGGATGGCATTTTGCATCATGAGTCCTCTGGAAATGTTTTAGGTCCTTGGATTGCTGTGAAGGGCTAAGTTTATCAGATACGGTTCTTGAATACTGTGGCTATTACCATGTATAATGTTCTCCTGGTTCTGCTCACTTAGCATCAATTCATATAACTCTTTCCATGTTTTTCTGAAGTCTTCCTTCTTCATTATTTCTTGTAGCACAATAGTATTCCATTACATTCATATACCACAACTTGTTAAGTCATTCCCCAGTTGATGGGCATCCCCTCAGTTTCCAGTTTTTGGCTACCACAAAGAGAGCTGCTATAAATATTTTTGTACATGTGGGTCCTTTCCCCATTTTTATGTTCTCTTTGGGATATAGCCCTAGAAGCAATATTGCTGGATCAAAGGGCATGCACATTTTTATAGCCTTTTGGGCATAGTTCCCAATTGCTCTCCAGAATGGTTGGATCAGTTCACAGCTCCACCAACAGTGCATTAGTGTTCCAACTCTCCCACATCTTCTCCAACATTTGTCATCATCCTCTTTTGTCATGTTGGCCAATCTGATGGGTGTGATGTGGTACCTCAGAGTTGCTTTGATTTGCATCTCTCTAATCAATAATGACTTAGAGCATTTTTTTCATGTGGCTATAGATAGCTTTAATTTTTTCCTCTAAAAACTGACTGCTTATATCCTTTGACCATTTATGAATTGTGGAATGGTTTGTATTCCTGTAAATTTGACTCAGTTCTCTATATATTTTAGAAATGAGGTCTTTATCACAGATACTAGCTATAAAAATTCTTTTCTAGTTTTCTGCTTCCTTCCTAATCTTGGTTGCATTGGCTTTGTTTGTGCAAAACCTTTTCAACTTAATGTAATCAAAAGTATCCATTTTGCATTTCATAGTGCTCTCTATCTCTTGTTTGGTTATAAATTCCTTCATTCTCCATAAATCTGATAAATAAACTATTCCTTGCTCCACTAATTTGTTTATAGTATCAGCCTTTATGCCTAGATTGTGTACCCATTTGGACTTTATTCTAGTATACAGTGTCAGGCATTGATCTATGCCCAGTTTCCTCTATACTATTTTCCAGTTTTCCCAGCAGTATTTGTCAAATAGTGAGTTCTTATCTCAGAAGCTAGAGTCCTTGGGTTTGTCAAACAGTAGACAGCTATAATCATTGACTACTGTGTCTTATGTATCTCACTTATTCCACTGATCTACCCCTCAATTTCTTAGCCAATACCAAGTGGTTTTGATGATTGCTGCTTTATAATACAATTTAAGATCTGGTATGGCTAGATCACCTTACTTAGCATTTCTTTTGGTTAGTTCCCTTGATATTCTGGACCTTGTGTTCTTCCAGATGAATTCTGATATTATTTTTTCTAGCTCTATAAAATATTAATTCCACTTCTTCAACACAGCTCATCAATGAAACCAAGTTATAGACTACTTAGGTCCACCATGTGTTTCTCTGTTGTTCTTATATTCATCTACAACAGGGGTTTTTGACCTGAGGTTTATGAACTTGTTTATTACATATATATACATATATATATATATATATATATATATATATACTTATAACTATGCCAATATAATCAATTAATCGATAAACATTTATTAAGCACCTACAATAAGCTAGGCACTGTGTTAAACACTGGAGATACAAAAAGAGACAAAGACAAACCCTATCTTTGAGAAGTTTACTTTCATAGCATTAGAGTTCTAAGGAACGTAGTTTGGTAAATGCCAGTTCAATGAAAGATTGTGTCTGTACAACCTTTTTGGGCAAAAAGGGAATAAGCATTTACAGAGAGCCTATTTTATGCCAGGCATTGTGCTGAAAGCTTTACAAATATTATCTCATTTGATATTCATAACTACTATTCCAGATAGATACTGTTATTATCCCCATTTTACATTTGAGGAGACTAAGGGAAACAGATTCAGGGACTTGCCCAGGGTCACATAGCTAGTAAGTGTCTGAGGTGGGATTTGAACCCAGGTCTTCCTGGCTCAAAGCCCAGTGCTCTATCCATTGTACCACCTAAACGCCTAGGTCACATTTTAGGAAGGACACTGATAAACTTGAAAATATTCAAAGAAAAACAATCTTTCCTGTTTTGGATATGCTCAGTTTGAGATATTTATTGGATATCCAATTCAAAATTTTGAAAAGGCAATTGGCTGTATGAGCCTGAAACTCAACAGAGAGATTTGATCAGGATATATAACTCTGGGAATCATTTTAATTTTTCAAAATGATTGTTCCTCCTTGCCTCACTCATGGAAGAGACTTGCTATGGGCTGCTATGGCACAAATTTTACTTTTCCCAGCTGTATAGGACCATGGCCAGAGCCTCATGTTTGTCCTATAGATCTAGAAATCAGTTACTGTAGAGTCAGCCAAGGGACCAAGAGCAGGCAGAGGTCCCTGATCAGAAGCAACAGGTCAGTAACAAGACCAACAAAGTTCAAGGGTCAAGCAAAGATTTAAGGTCTAAGTTGTGGGACAGATAGAAAATTGGGAGAACAGGGAGTGTTTGAGTTTGACACAGAGTGCAAACCAATTTGGCAGTATTCAGTTTCTTCTGGATGCTGTTGTATCTTTATGCCCAGGTACAGGAAATAAGGGCAACTAGATGGCACAGTGGATACAGCATCAGGCCTGGAGTCAGGACAACTCATCTTCCTGAGTTCAAATTTAGCCTCAGACACTTCCTAGCAGTGTGACCCTGTGCAAATCACTTAACCCTGTTTGCCATACTTTCCTCATCTGAACTGGAGAAGGAAATGGCAAAGTATTCTAGCATCATCACCAAGAAAACCCCAAATGGGGTCACAAAGAGTTGGACATGACTGAAAAACAGCCAAACTACAATAACAAACAGAACATAAGCCCTACCTTCCAGCTCCTCTTGAATCAGCTGGAGCAGGACAGGTTCCTGCTTTTGCTGGGAAAGTCTTCTCAAGGTGGCAGCAAATCCTTTTTATCTGTTATCTCTAGCTCCTCATAATAACTGTGTTATATAAGTAGGGTATGTATTTTTATCCCCATCTGACTGCTAAAAGTAAAAAACTGAAATAAGAGTCAGTTGATAGCATAGCAAAACCAACAAACTTTTGTTCTTAGAGTCTTAAGCTTTTTCTACTAGGCCATACAGCCTTTGCAATTATTAATCCAGTGGCCTATATGGCTACCCTACCCAATCCCACACAGGATGTGGCCTACCCTCCCCATACCATCCATTCCACCCCCAAAAATCCCTATTAAAAGCCATCTTAGGGTAATGATGTTTATATAAAAGTTATTTATTCTGGGGTGTAGTGGTTGACTCTGTCTTCTTAGGTTTCCCATTCTTAATATAATGACCCTAATAGCTTATAAGGTAAGTATAATGGATTCAATAAATAATTATTAAGTGCCTACCTTATGTAAGGCACTGGGATACAAAGACAGGCATGAAAAAAGCCCCTACCCTCAAGGAACTTAGGTTGTTCTAGGCATAACCAACTATTTTTAGGAGCCTTAAAAAAATAGGACCTTGGTCCTATTCTTTATATCCATAATTCTCCTCAATGCTACATCTTCTTTTCACTGTTCTGCCAGACTGACTCTCTGACCTCCATTCCCCCCCATAAAAACAAACAAATTCCATTCCTTTTAGAGACAAGTCTACAGTTGTAACTGATCAGTAAAGCTCTCCTGGAAATGATAGTCATATGTAGAGCAGCTGTGTCTATCCTGAGAAAGCTTTGGAGTGGGCCTTCCTTGGAATGTTGCCTGGTGGTAGCCCAAGACTTAACTGGGGAGCTATCTCCTTCTCAGACCATGCCAGAAATTCTGCCTCAGAGAAAGGAAAAATTGAAGCTCGTTAGTAGGAAAAAGTTGAATGCTGTGAAGGCAGTTCTGCAGCACACCAAATAGAAGAGTTTCAAGCTGATTCAGAGAACACTCCCGCTGGAAGGGGCCCTGGAAACTGTGCCCCAAAGAAGTGAAGGGAAGAAGGTAGTTTCCTTAATCAGGTCGTTAGTCCTGATTAGATCAATGTCTTGCATTTATCCTGGACAGTGGAACTGAGGCCCAAATAAACATTTCATCTGTAATTTTCAACTTAGAGAATTTTATACCAATTGTGAGCAAGAACTTTGGACAGATTTTTATTGTTGTGAAGGCACATGGGTTTATGGGGAGCAAACATTGCAAGGAATGTTGCTGAACCAATTTACTCACACAGCTTGAGATATTACAGAAATAACTAGGGTGGAAAAAAATCTCCAGTAGTCTGTGAGGTGAATGTAGAAGGCATCTTAAAAGAACAAAACCAGTTCAAAATCAAAGGAGGAAGAAAAGTTAAACAGAAATGGAAAATTATTGGGTTTTCCATTAGAATCAATGAGTCTAATTCTTGAGAAATCAAAAGTATCAACCTATTTCATCCTATGAAATGTCAGAGTTTATTTACTCATTCATTCATTCAATACATGTTGGGTCTTCCATCGCACCCTGGGCCATCTCCAGCCATCCTGATGAATATCAGGCCACTGGATACAGATGACTCAGGAGAAGAAAGTAAGGTTGGTGACCTTGCTCAACCCTTCCTCACTCAAATCAAGGTCAACTGCAAGTCATGTCATCATCTTGATGTCATGGTCCTCTTCAAGAACAAGGGACAGACACAACAACATGTTTGCATGCATGTGATTTTGAGGTTTTAAAGATAATAACACAATTATTATTAACAAAAATAATTGATATCTATGTAGCACGTTTAAGGTCTGTCTGAAAAGTGATTTACATTTCATTTATCCTATGAGGTATTAATTATTTTTGCTTGTATTTTATAAATGAGGAAACAGGGATTGATAGTAGTTAAATTTCTTGCACAGCAGAATAAGGCCAAGTCTACATTGACAGAATCGTAAGTTGTAAATGTTGGAAAGGACGTCAGTGGTCATCTAGTTAGCACAACCTTTATAATAAAGGAAAACCCACTGTAACATACAATACCACTGTAACATGCTTGATAAATGATTGTATTGCTTCTGCTTAAAGATCTCCAAAGAGGAAGAACCCAAGGGAATTATAGTGTTTTTAAAAGCAGATGATGCATGAGCACAAATAACTATGTATAATCAGAGATGGTATGTGATGAATGATATTAAGTGTAGATATGAAGATTGTATAATGTAATAATATCAGAATGAAGGGAGAAGTCGTTTCAATTTGAAATGCTCAGGGAGGTTCATGGAGGTAGATCATGATAGTCATCAGAAATGGCAGTCAGAGAGTCGGACAGAGGCATCTCAAGAGGAAAAACAACAAAGACAAAGACATAAGGATGTACTAGAAGAAACAAAGAAACAAACAGTATGTTTGATCCTGAGCAGCCTTTTTTTAAGGACTGCACTGTTCACTTCCTGGCATGAGGAAGGGGCTAGAAAAGGTACCTTAAAAATTATCTGCTTTACCCAACCCTGGCCAATTTACTGTATCAGGCGGGGATCCCACCCTATGGTCAAAATACACAAAGAAAAAGTGCAAAAACTTTTGCGAAGGTGATTCCATCCACCACTGGTATATGGAATATGCTCACACTTATAGACAACACAAAATCCAGTAGACCTAAAGATGTATAGCTCTTGTTGTGAGAGAACTCAGTAGATATCACATCCAAATAGCCTTGAGTAAAACAAGTTTGGCAAATGAAGACCAGCATAGAAAGTCAAAGGTGGATAAACATCTTTTCTGGAGTAGCTGCAGTGAAGGGGAGCTCCATGAAGCTGCTGTAGATATTGTAATCAAAACTAATCTAGTCAGCAAGCTTGTGTGCCTCCCAAAAGGAGTGAATGACAGGCTCATGGCAATGAGATTGCTACTTGCAGGAAAACATCATGCCACTGTCATTAATGTCTATGCACCCACCATGACAAACCCTGATAGGTCAAAGAAAAATTTCGTGAAGACCTAGGGACTCTCATCATCAGTGTTCCAAAAGGGGACAAGCTTATAATTCTAGATGAATTTAACACCAGAGTAGGCAGGGAGTTCTTGAGGGGAATGAAGTTGGAAGCAGGAATTGCAACAATTGCTACCGAAGACTTGTGTGTCTTGTGACATTCTCAGCATTGACATTGTCTTCCATTTACCTAAACACAATAAAACTTCGTGGATGCATCCTTGAAGTAAACATTGGCATTTTAATAGACTATGTCAGGATAAATAGGAAATAATTAATAGAGAGAAGGCACTAGAATTAAGAGGGATCAGGAAAGGTTTCCTGTAGAAGGTGGGACTTAAAGGAAGCCAGGGAAGATGGAAGAGGAGATGAGGAGGAAAGCATTCCAGGTATGGAAGACAACTTGGAGCTGAAAGATGACATATCTTGTCTGTGGAAAAGCAAGGAACAGTGTCATTGGATTGAAGAGAAGGTGGTGAGGAATAAAGTATGAAAAGCCTGGAAAAGTAGGAAGGGGTTTATGAAGGATTTTGAACACCAACCAGAAGATCTGATATTTGATCCTGGAGGTGATAGGATGACCACTGGAGTTTCTTGAGTGTGGGGTTAAATAATCACTGAGTTGTAGAATGTAAAATAAAAAAACCTAGGGGCTCCTCTTGAAGTCTGAAAAAGTTAAACCCAAGTACAAATTCTTTAAATTACTAGTTTGAACATTAGGCAGTAAACTTATAGAATTTTATGCCCTAAAAGGTAATGTGGGTTGAAAAAACATTTGACTTTTGAGAGGTTAGATAACAAGAGGCATTACAGATCCATAATATTATTGAGGGGAGCTGATTTTTTCCAGGTTTATCACTGTCTGACCTTTTGGGACTGATATCAGAGAGACATGTCACATGCTTTTACCACATGTCCCTTGGTGCCATGACTGGAGACAGGTGTTGGCTTGGATGGATTCGGGGCACATGTCTGACTGCCCTTGCAATTCCTATGTTTTCACATTCTGTGTCTTTAACATGAAGATGCCGCACGTCAGCTTCTCTGTTTGTCTGCCACTGTGATAAGCTCAACCTCTTGAAGGTTTAAAAAAACGTTGACATGATTCACTCATTTCTATTTTGGTAGAAGGGACTCAGGATCTTATAACTGGCCACATGCACTCTCAATAAACACTTGAGCTGTGTGCCTTTACCAAGAACCTGCTCTTCAAGTTGGCTGCAAGGAAGAACTTTGTGTGCCAGCTGAAAGGATTTCTCTTTACAACCTTTAATATGGTATTGGAGCCAGGGCCTGAGCCCAGATTGTAGAGGGAAGGTACCCAGGAAGCTCCAGTTACACTCATATTGTCAAGAAATATTTCCGTGTATTGTTAACTCAGATCAGATAACTTTCCCAGGATTCCTTGACAGCAAGATGTGGGTTCAAATTTTTATCTCTAAAACTCACTAGTGTGAGACTATAGGCAAGTCATCAAATCTTTGTGTGTCTGTTTTCACCTTGGCAAATGGGATTATTAATACCTTACATGCTGTTGTCGGGCTCAAGTGATACAAGTGCTCTATAAATGGCAGGTATTATTATTTTAAACCTAACCTTCCTGATAATATCAACTCAGTTAGGGAAACGAAGGAAAATAATACTAGCTGTACCTCTTACCATTCATTCACTCTAACTATGGCATTTCCAGTGGATAGTTTGAGCCTATCTTTAAGAGTCCAGCTAACCTGCCATCCTAAGCTTATGTCCTGGGAGAAATGGATCATTGCAATAAAAGTTCCATTACGAACTAATGCTTTCTGGAAATGCTTTAAGTTAAAAGTCTCAAAATCTTTCCTTCTAATCTGACCATTTACAGCATAAGTAGGATGAAAAGGTTCATTTCAGGGAAACCTTCCCCTACAAGCCAAAATGAATCATTATCACCTCATTAGGATTTTCCCAGCATTCATCAAGTAGATATCTGTGTGTGTGTGTGTGTGTGTGTGTGTGTGTGTGTGTATCTGTCTGTCTGTGTCTCTCTTTTTCACTGAAAAGAGAGTGAAAATACCAGAGACTCCGTCCTGGGTTGGTTTTATAACTATTTGGACTTAGCCTATGGATACATATTCTTTAGATTTTTTGTGTGTGTTTGTCTTCCCAGAGCATAGTGCAGTGTCTTACACATAGTAGATGCTTAATAAACTGAATTGGAAGGGATCGAGTCCCCAGGTGCCCTGTGCCTCCGACCTTCTTTACCCTCTCTGTCCAGATTTGCTGCATCATTACTGACAACGGATGACTTGGGCGGCAAAACACCAGGGATCATGGACGAACTAGAATAGCTTGTAGTGAATTGGTTGCCAAGCAGTGTCTCCTTATACATCATCTGTGCGCTGGGCAAAGTGTTGCGTACTCTTGGGACTTGGTTACTGACATCTAAACCACTCTGATGATAGTATCTCTGTTAGCCTGCATCAATTCAGTCAAATTTCCTTAGAGAAAGTAAGAGCTATAACTACCCTGGAGATACAAAAGAATGAGGCATTTTGATGCAAGATCCCTTCACAGTTTGGCTCAGGGGCCATCTCCACTGCTAGGACCTTCCCCACCCCTCAGACAGGAGTCACTGGGACTCTCACTTACTCTTCTCAGATATTTTGTATTTACCTTGTGTAAGGGGCTTGCCATAGACATGCCCAGATCACCGAATATGGGAGGCACCCGCCATATTGGTGAGATTAGTCTCCTTTGGTGGACTGTTTAGCTGGCAGCAACATCTTTAAAACCGGCCAGACTGAAGTGGTCTTTCTTGTGCCTTCTAGTGATCACCATTCTCCCTCTATGAGGATGCCATGAACAGAAATCAGCCTTAATTAACCTTAGTTTACTATGTCTCTGTTGTGTGTTATTTATTTTCAGTTTCAGGTACCAGTAGTGATCCTGCATGAACCCAGAAGTTGAAGCCAGGGTTAGAGACATGATGATTCAGCTAGCCAGTCCAACCCAACAAAGAAGCTTAGAGAAGCCAGGGTGCCTGGGATTCAAGTCCTGGGGGGACTTTGGACTTGGAAATAGGACTGTGTGTTCTATAACTGAGCTCCCCAGAGACTGAGGGGCAAAGGGGGAGGAGGATTAAGCCCTATATGTTGGGAGTAAGTTTGCATATTTGCAGTTACACCTTTTGAAGTAAATATTCCTTTGTAAGAGCAAATCTAACCATTAAGTGGTTAAATGGAACTGGGATGCTGGGGACTCACCCCTACATTTATTGGAAGACCATCAGTGGGGAATGGAGCCTTGGGCAGATAGCCAAAACACTCCAAGTCCCCTTTAAGGACACCAGAGAACCATGGGGGAGGGGTGAAATGTAACCTACCTGGCCTTCAGGCAGTGAGGACCAGGGCAGTCAGTGTTATGAGAATATCTTGTATTTCCTTCTCTATGTACTTGTTACCAGAAATCACTCCTGGAGGGCAAGAGCTATTTGTTATGGTCTTTGTATTCACAGTGCCTGGCATATAGTGGGCATTTAATAAAGGCTTGCTGAATTGAATTAATTTATATCTGAAATACTTATAAAATATATGTATGTAGTCATTGTCAAATATATAATTACAGCTCAACTCACATGTGGCAGGGACAGAGAAATGCCCTGGGATTTGATCCAGTCTTTTCTCAAATATACTGCAGAAGAATCACAGTTAGGCATGTGATCCTTCTTCATTTCTCTCCAAGGAGATTGAGCTATTATTTGAGGTGAGAGGCTTGGAAGCCCCTTCCATTCAAATCTAGGTACTGCCTGAATATCATTCAAACCTTTGCAAACCTCCGAGAGCAGGGGTGAGGAACCTGCAGCCTTGAGGTCATGTGTAGCCCTCTAGGTCCTCAAATGTGGACCTTTGACTGAACACAAATTTCACAGAATAAATCTCCTTGATAAAAAAATTTGTTCTGTAAAACTTGGACTCAGTCAAGAGTTTGTACTTGAGGACCTAGAGGACCACATGACCTTGAGGCCACAGGTTGTCTAACCCTGTCCTAGACTATCCATTTGTGAACAATTTTTTTAATTGCATGTTTACAAATATCTTCCCTTGTTGTTCATGTAAATTCATTAGTAAGCTTAGCAAAGATTTTGGAATGCATGGATAAATGGTTTGCATTTGATGACTTTCTACAACAAATTCCATCCAAGGAACCTGCTGTCTTCGTGGAAATCTTAGGTATTTTACAAGTGTATTTTTACTCAGGAGAAGTTGGGAATCATCAAGGAGCAACTTGCTAGAAAATGTTGCTTCACCTGATTTTCTGAGTATTGAAAATAATCTAAATTTCAAGCAGCTCAATTCTTTTATTTCAGTCATCAAAAAATTACTTCATAGATTGGAAGTGGAACATAAAACCAAACTGGAGCGACTGAACATAGAACAAGAACAGTAGAAATCTTTTGGATGCAAATGAATGCATCTGAAAAGGCAAAAAAAATCCTCCTGCTGGTAGTCAGATGGACAAAGTTTTTATCACTATTGGAGCAGACCTTCTAACTGACAGTGGATCAGACAGTAAAGAGAATGGGGCACAGATTACACAGAAAAGGGTATCACTGACATTTGAAAAGAAGCAGAAGTTAGCAAAGGAACAGGAACAGGCCCAGAAGTTGAAAAGTCAACAGCTGTTGAAGCCCCAGGCCCACACCCCTGTGGTACCCATCAAACAGACTAAGGACTTGATAGAAACTTTGACAGACAACATATTTTCTTTGACCAGCCTTTCTGTTAACACTCCCAAATTTTCAGCTTTCACCAGCTTCTCATCAGTCCCATCTATGAGGAAGGGCATAGTATTTTCCACACCAGAAAATTTGACAAATGGTCTATATGCCAATACGGGTTTTCAGATGCCAGCATTCAGTCAACCAGCCAGTGCAAACCAGCATCTCTTCAGCAGCCCAAGCCCACTGGCAGCAGCCCAAATGACTCTAGTTTACTGAACCTGCACACTCAGCTGGAATGTTACAGCAGACCCCACACAGACCCATTGATATGTCTGCTGTGGGCAGTCTGTTTGGGCCTCAGAAACCCAAAATTAGCATGAACCAGCTATCTCGACAGAAACCAAACCAGTGACTTCATCAAATTCTAAGGCTCTGCACTTCAAACATTGTCAGTCTGGTGCTATATGTTATTTTGGGGCTCAAGATGAATACCTCTTTCCTTGATCGCTATGAAGAACACAGTAATTCTTAGCTTGCCATTCATTATTCGGCTATGTGGGTCATGTCCGACCCCATTAGGGGTTTTCTTGGTAAAGATACTGGAGTGGTTTGCAAGGGTTAAGTGACTTGTTTGGGGACACACAGCTGGTAAATGTCTGAATGCGAGTCTTACTGACTCAAGGCCCCACACTCTGCCCACTGTGTCCCCCAGCTACCCTACTTAGCTTACTACCACCAGTCTAGTTCTCTCCCACCAAACACTGATTTCACAAAAGACCAGTATGAATAGCTAGTACATACACCTCTTTATCAAGATAACTAGTGTAAAAACCAGTAAACAAAAATTGAGGAAGTTGCACATATTAGAATAGAGCAAAGAATACACAGGAATGAAGGAGTTATTCAACTGGGAATGAAATAAACTCTCAGCTCACTGACGACATAATCAAAGAGTGGCCTCTCTCAAGGGAGTTAGAAATGCTAGAAATCATGACTTGGTTGGGGGCTGGCTTCCTCTACATGACAAGGTTCTAGCAGCCATTCAGTCTAAGTCCCTCTCTGTCTCTCTGTCTGTCTGTCCCTGTCTCTCTCTCTCCTTCCCTCCCTCCCTCCCTGTCTCTCTTTCTCTCTCCCCCCCCTTTTCCCCATGTCTCTTTCCTTCTCTGCATCTCTATCTATCTGACTCATCTGTCTCTCCCTTTATTTCTCAGTCTGTCTCTCTCTGCATGCCTCCATGTATTTCTCTGTCCCTCTCTGTCTCTATATGTCTTTCTATCCATCTGCTTTTTGACTCCTTCTCAAAGTTCATCAACCATCTGAAGAATTCCCCCTCCATTCATGCAGATAGGCAGAATCACAGCTCAGTACTCTCTCTCTGACAATCAGAATTCATATCCCATATAGCCAGGAAGAACAATCACAGGGAAATCCTTCAGGGCACTGCTCAATCTAAGTGGGTGGAGGTTTTATATAGAAAATAATGGTAGTTCACAATTCTATAATTCTTTAAGATTTGCTAATAACATATCCATGATCTCCTTTGATCTTTGCAATAATCCTGTGAAGCAGGTGCTATTATAGCTTCATTTTAGATTAAGAAACCTTCCCAGGATTGTGACCTCAGCTGGTGACCTTCACTTAACCTCTCCGGTGCTCAGCTTCCAGTTCTGTAAAATGAGGAGATCGGATCTCTGAAGTTGCTTCCAACTCTAGACCTATGGTCCTATAAGCACCTGAGGCAAGATTTGACCCCATGGGTTCCTGATTCTTGGCCCAGAACTCTATTTACATGATGATTTTCTATATACTGGGAACAAGCCCATTAGGCATCATTATGAAGAGTAAAGAATTGATATACTCCCAAGAACCGTGGGGGCGAAGTTAGGGTGGTGTTTGTCAGGGTGTTTGTTCTAGACCTGTGATTTCATCTGTATAGGGTCTTCTCTGTCAATGCAGGGAAGCAAATAGTTGACTCTTTCCTGTAGGGGGTTGCATAATGCATCTAAGCCAAGTCTGAATCCAAGTTTTCTTGACTCCAAGGCTAGCCATCTACTCACTGGGCCTGTTGGCTTTTTGCATTCAGCAACAGGCAGAAGCAGTTCATTGTTCTTTTAGTATGAACCACAAAAACTTCAGAACCTCACATGTTAATGGTAGAGTTGGATGAATGGCTCCTAAGCTAAGCACTAATTTAGAGCCTCAATCAATTTTCAATATAAGTAGCAGTTCATCTGGGAAAACACAGAAATTTTAATGTAACTAATTTTTTTTAGAGAAATCAGAACATCAGCCACACCTTCGAAAAAGCTCAATCTTTTGTACAGTAGAAAAATTGGGGAATTCTCAGTAGCAATTTTTTTTGCCTGTGTAGGAGTTATACTTTGTGCAAAACAAACAAATGTTTTCCCAAGTGATAATTAGGTGGTAATTAATTTCCTAAAAATAGTGAAGTCACAGTTTTATTCAGGCTAGAAAAGAATAACATCAGCCTCCCTTCTACTAATTGAAGAATGATTTTCTGGCTTTCCTCAGAATTAAGGGTGACTTCTTTCTTTAAAGCAATACTCTTAATTTAATTTGAGATTAATAATAGTGTGATGATGAAGTCATAGGGCTCTAGATATTGAAGCACCTCAAAGAAAGAGCACAGCAAGATCCAGGCCAATTTGAGGTTCTTCCCATCTATAGAAAGGTCCTTGACTTATTTTTTCCCCTCTTCTTAGAATTTTTATGGTTCTACTGACCTCCATGAAATCTATAGTCATTTGAAAGAGATCAACTTTATCCCTCCCATTACAATAAATAATGTTGAAATAAACAACAAGAATCATAACAATTAAAATTTATGTGGCACTTAAAAATATTATCTCATTTTATCCTGGTAAGTAGAGTGCTATTATCACCACATTTTTACATGTGAGTAAACTGAGGTACACAAAGGCTAAGTGACTTAAGCAGGGTCACAGAGATAGCAGTGTCCGAGGAAGGAGGTAAACTCAGGCCTTCCTGATATCACATCCAGCAATCTATCCACTATACCACCTAGTTGCCCACACCCTGCAAAATGATATTATCCAGATTGTGTCATGCAGTTGAAGGGGTAATTAATCCCTCAGTACATAGGTCATTGACAAGCATTATGTATGAACAGTGATGTACACTTGGAACAGAACAGAATAGGAGGAGAGCAGGTTAGGTTACATCTAAAGAATCATATGGTGGTTTCGATTTACTCCCAGCATAAAAGCCCCTCTTTTAAACAATATTCTCCCAGTTAAGCCCTATAACTGAAAGTCATCGAATGCTATGATGCCAGAAGACTTCAAATTACAGGTGAAAGAATGAATGATGGAAAGACACATGGTGGCTGATTATAGACCATACATAGCATGTGACAAATGATTTGTTGTGGAAAAGTAATATGAAAGATATCATAGAGGCATTCAGTCTATAAGCATTGATTAAGTACTTTTTGTGCCAGGCACTGTACTAAACCTTGTGGAAGAAAAGAAAGACAAAACCACAGCCCCTGCTCTCAAGAAGTTCACATCCTAATGAAGGTGACAACATATGAATAACTGTGTAATGTATAAAATAGATATAACATAAATGGAGAGATAATCTTGGAGGGGAGGGACAAGTATCTGTCAGGACTAGAAAACTCCTGCTATGGAAGTAAGTTTGGAGCTGAGTCTTACAGGGAATCTGGGATGTCTAAGGAGAACCTTCCAGGCATGGGAGGATGGCCAGTACAAGTGTGCACAGTTGGGAGATGGAATGTCATATGGGAGAAACAGCAGGGAAGCCTGTGTAACTGGATGGCACAATTCATGGAAGGGAATAAAGTACAAGAATACTAGAAACAGAGGAAGGACTGAATAAGTGTGAAAGGAGGTGAGAGTGTATATTTTTTTGTATGTATATTTTTTCTGTTCCAGACTTCTGATTTCTTCAGTAGAAGGAATCCCCTAGTAAGGTAACTCTCTTAACTGTTGGGATACTTAGTATCTTAGAGATTCGTCTAAGCTCCTGAGAGATTACCCAAAGTCAATATGTGTCCATACATTGACCATTCTGCCTCCAAGGCTAGCTGTCTATCTGTTATGCTTCTTATATTAAAAGAAAAGGTGAGACCCAAAAAAAGGCAGTGACAAAAAGAAAGCCTCCAAATACACCAAAACAAAAATTCTAGTAGGGTTTTTGTTGTCACAAAGAACAAGAAACGAACTCGATGTTTAATCGTTCCTCAGCGATTGAGGAGTAATTGTGGTACATGAATATGATGGAATATTACTGAGCTGTCAGAAAATGATGAGCACAATGAATGCACAGGCACATGGAGAAACTGATGAAAAGTGAAGTAAGGAGAACCAGAAAAATACACACAAACATAGATATGCTTGTATGTATATATGTATATACACATACATACAGACACACACAAAATGAGTACAAAAATGTAAATGAAAAGAAGGAAAACAGCTCAAAACAATCAAAATTGAATGTTGTGAAATTAAAGAAAGAACAAGACTGGCCCCAAACATGTTAAGTGAGAAGAAACCTGCCCTTGTTTCTTTGCAGAAATGGGAAATATTGCAGATTTTTTTCAATATCTTTATTGGTTTCACTGAGTTTTTTTCTTTCCAGAATTTCTTCTTTTAAAAAAAAAGCTTTGTTTTAAGGATATGCCTTTCTGGAAAGGGGAAATCTAGGTGATACAAAAGTACAAGATTTTTTTTAGATCTGTATATTAAAAAAAAACAAACAAGAGATAGCAAACCGATGGATGGCCCAGTTACTACACTGATTCCCATAGAAGAATAAAAGACACAGAGGAGGGTTTCCAGCATACTCACTAGATCTTCTGTGGAGGGTTTAAAGATCAAGTAACAAGCATTTATAAATTACCAGCTGTATACCAGGGACCATGCTAGCCAGTAAGGATAAAAAGACAAAAGCGAGACAATTCCTGCCTTTTGATGGAAAGGCATGTGTGTGAATTGTATAAGATGTGGTGTGGAAGAACTGGGGTCTCTACGGGTGGTAGGACTTACCCACATTTATGAGATCATAAATCCATAGAAGCATTGACATGTCCATCAGTGTCTAGGTGGGAGGCACTCAGACAAACACCATCACTGCAGGAAATGATGTTCCTCAGGGAACCTGCACCACCTGAGAGATTAAGTTTCTCCATTTCTCCCTGACAGTCAGCATGAGCAGCTCTGTGATGGCTACATTTAATCAATGTCACACATTCTCCTTTTAAATGGCAAATATATCAGTTTTCTGTTTCTAGGGCAGCTAAGCTCTGAATGCCCATTCAACTATATCTTCTCCTGCAATCAGTCTCCAAGCTTTAACCTGGAGGAAATACAACTAGCAATTTGCCAGGTATCAGTTTCTGACTGCGAGAGCTACCTCAGCTGCCTATAACATGTCCAATGAGTAAAGAAAAGCTTGCCAGTGCACTAAAGAAATAAATGATACACTCTCTCCATATTTGTTGGCAGCTACTCCAAATATGTGAGCCATTCATCTCTCTGACAGTTACAGGCCTCTGGATTAAATTCTTTCATGCTCCACAAAATTATATTTTCAATAGAAAATTGATTTTCCATTTTTTATTAAAAGGAATCTTGCAATTGGTGATCTTTGGGAGAAAAAAATGACCATTCCTTTTTGGAAATTTCATAGCCCCTACATTCTTAGGGTAGAGCTAAAGATGGAATAAGCTACTTGTCCAGAAGGAAGAGGAACATTTATCACAAAATCACAGAGGCAGCTAAAAATGATGAAAGTTTTGGGCAGTTGGCCCGATGAAGAAAGATTCAAGAAACCTAGAAAGGCTATGCTAAAGGAACTCAGCAGTAATTTCCAAGCACATGAGGGGATATCATATGAACTATGCTTGGTATTTATGATCTTTTCACTATAGAAATGACAAGAGGAAATACATTTTAAATGACAATAGAGAGATTTGTGTCATGCATTAAGAAGTTTGTGATTGTAAAGACTGTGGGAAACATAGTTAGTTCTTAAGGCATTTGAGACGAGATCAGACAATGATAGGTAATTTACCTATGTTCCCGCCTAGTATATAGGCTGGTTGTACAGTTGAAAGGTAAAGAATACTAGATTCAGAGTCATTCAGTCAATTTATTTATTTATTAAGCACCTACTATGTGCTAGGCACTGGGCTCAAGTAGTAGAGGGTACAAAGAAAGGTAAAAGATGTTCCCTGCTCTCAAGGAGGAACTCACAGTCTAATGGTGGAAACAACATGAAATAGCTATGAACAAATTATATACAGGATAAATTGGAATTAATCAACAGAGGGAAGGCACTAGAATTAAGAGAGATTGGGAAAGGCTTTTTGTAGCGGGGGGAATCTCAGAAGGGACTTGAAAGAAGCCAGGAAGTGGGAAAAGGAAGGAAAGCATTTCAGGCATGAAGGGATGGCCAGTGCAAATGCCTGATGTGGAGAAGCAGAGTGTCTTGGGAGAAACAGTCAGCAGGTCTGTGACACTGGATCACAGAGTACATACATGAAGGGTATAATAGAACCTGGATTTGAATCCTGGCTGTGTGACTTCAGAAACAGCTTCTTCTCTGGGGTATCACTTTTTTCACTTGTAAAATAAAGAGGTTGGCCCCAGTCAGATCTCAATCTTAGGAGTTAGATAATTTCTTGTGGTACCTGTAGCATAGAATTCCATGATAATTATGGTAAATTCATATCTTGAGCAACTAGATGGTGCAGTAGATGAAGTTCTGGGGCTAAAGTCAGGAAGACCTGCATTCAAATCCAGCCTCAGATATTTACTAGCCATGTGACCCTGGGGAGGTCACCTAACTCTGCCTCAGTTTCCCCATATGTAACATGATCTGGAGGAGGACATGGCAAGCCACTCCAGCATCTTTGCCAAGAAATAACAAAATAGGGTCATAAAAAGTCAGACACAACTTAAATGACTGAACAACAGCAATGTGGTTATAGCTCTTTACAATTTACAGATAACTTTTTATTTTATACCCTTATAAGATAATTAATGCAATTATTGTCATTCCAGTATTATAGATAAAGTTGTAGAGGCAGCATGGCCAGCCTGGGGGTTCAAATTCGGTTTCTAAGATATACTGTAAGATTGGGTCAAGTCCATCTCTCAGAAGCCATACTCTAAGGTCCTCCATTACAGGTGAGTTACTAATTTGCATCAATGGAGAATATATTCACCCGTGATGAAATCTTAAGTATGAATACATACACACATATGTATATGTGCATATATGTATACACACATACAACATGCATGTGTGTATAATTAGAGACTGAGATACAGAGAGAAAGAGATTTAGAGAGACAAAGTGGGGATGGGGTGGGAAGAGAGAAATGGAAGCTTCCATGGGTAAATGACCTATCCCGGTAACTCAGTTAATAGAAAGAGGAGGCAGGACTCAAATCCAGATTTTCTGACTGTAAGTTTAGTCTTTTTTCCACTGTCACCCATATTAGACTAAGAATTTGTCTTTTAAAAATACATCTAAAGAAGGTAACGTTACTAATACCACTGGGAAGTTCATGCTTATTTCAAACTGAAATTCTTTATGCTTGAGTTTAAAAGAACTTTCTCTTATTTTTAACTTCAGTGCAGATGGCACATCATAATTATCTTCCCTATCATAACTATAAACATCTGGAGATAATTATGATAAGAAACTTCTACCTCCACTTTGGACCCACTTTTCTGTCTTGGAGCAGAGCTGGAATTCCTTCCCCCCGTACTCACCCAGACACAAACACTGGGCTTTCCTTCCCCCACTTCGGCCTCCTTTCCCCACTCTAACACAGCACAGGTAATCCAATTAGCCTATTCTCTCATCCAGCCCCCAGACTGTTAACTAGTAGGGCCTCTTGTCTGCCATATCCCCGGGGCATTCCATCCTCAACAAGCCACCTGGTGTAGGGACTTGCGTTGAACATCCTAGATCAACCCAGGATGAGCAGAGGGGGTCATTAGCAACTGCATCTCGTATTACTTGCCTCTACACACCAGAAGTTCCAGCCAAACAACTGTTGCTTCTGAACACTCCTTGTGCTTTTTTGTGGATGTTATTCATGCTCCCTCTCCCTCTTTGCCTATGAAATTCCCATTCCCACTTTAAATGTCATCTTCCTAAAGCCTTTCCCTGATACCCCAACCCTTGATACATGGAGTAAATGCTTCAGTTCAACTCAGTTAGGCATTTACTACGCACTTGCACTTCTTCATGAATTATTTGGGACAGAGAAAAATAATTACACTTCTGTACTTTTATAATAAACCCTAAAACTTCTATATCTTTAAGCAACTTTAACATGTAATATGCCCTCCTTTTACTGGAATGATTTGTTTATGTGCCTTGGCACTGAGTTCTCAGAATTTTTGACACATTTTTCATTCTTTAACATGAAACTACACTTTCATCATATTGGATATTAAGGGTATCTTTGAAAAATAGTTCATCTTCCAAGTTTTGCTTTATTTATAGCCTACAGGTTTGCAATGGGGTTTAAATCAAGAGTTTCCAGGTCACTTAAGCATAGTCTTGCATAATGTGTGGCATAGTGTGATGTCATGTTGCAATATTTGAGATTTCTATAATTTTGGAACAGTTCTCAGAATATCGATATATGTATCAGAGTCCATCATTTCCTCAGTGAAATCAAGACTTCCAGGCCCATTGGAAGTAAAATTTCCTAAAAGATTTTTTTGGAGAGTGGACATTTTATTCTCTGTGGAGATGCTTAGACATTGATTTGGGGATACCCCTCATGAGAAAACAAGTTTCATCAGCAAAAATGACCATTTTCAAACCCTTTTTACTCCATTCATTCCATTGTCTTGCCTATGACAAGCATTTTTTTTCAGAGAAGTGGTTAGTAGTTTGTTTTTCTAAATCTAGTGTTGCTGTTCTAACTTCAAGAAGTGTTTCAACTCTCTAGAAGGATCAGTAATTTCCCTTCCAGTTATTTGGTCCCTCCAAAGGTCTTGGCTTGTTTTCTAGGGATTAATTTTCCATCAATAATTTGTTAATTCTTGGTGGTGATTTTTATTTTCAACTGTACTTGCATTTGCACTTTGGTATGACTGGTTCTGTTTCTTTGTAGGATTGAACAATCCTTAGAAATCTCTAACTTCAACACCACCAACAGTGATTGCAATATCTGTAATTGTCATTGAACTGTGCTCTGCAAGAGTCACAACTTTTACATGTTTCTTTGAAGTAATATCCATTCTTTAAAATCCTCAAATTAAAAACACAACAAAAGAGAAAAACAACTGAGCTGACAGAGAACTAACTGTAGATATGGAAGAGAGCTCGATCCAGTTTCATCTGGTCAGGGTTAGACATTCTAAATCAGCCTAGTGTCAGGAGAAGTAAGTACATAGGCATGACCAAATGGAACCATATCAAAATGGTGGCACACCACTATACCATGTTTAAGACACTGGGAATAGATATCAAGAAAAAAAACCCCAAATCTTTAATTCTACTGTGAGAATTTAACATGACTCAGAGAAGTAGGGAGTACAGGGGACAAGAAAAGATCAAAAAGTAATCTGAAAATATTTGAGACATTAGAAAGCACTAATTAATTCCTTTATATCAAAGAAGGCTTCAGGAAGGAGGTGATTCCAAATGAACCTGAATGGAAAGTAAAGATTCTAGAAGGTAGAAGTGAAGAGGGAGTGAATTCCAGGCACAGAGACCTTGAGGAAATAGCAAATAGGTCAATTTGGCTGGAAGGAAAAGTGTTTGAAAGGAAAGAATGTGAAATAAGTTTAGAATCAGACTCTGGAGGTACTTAAACACCAAGCTAATTGGTTTGCATTTTGTCTTAGAGGCTGTGGGGAGGCACTGAAGGTTCCTAAACAAGGTAATGACAGACTTGTGTCTTAAAAATATGATTTTGACAGGTGAGTAGAAAAAAATGCATTAGAAAATGGAAGAACTTGAAGCAAGGAGACCAGTTAAAAGACTATTTGGTCCGGTGAAAGGTGACGAAAACCTGACATAAGAGAGCAGCCATATGAATGGAGAGAATAGAACTCAGCAATAGATTAGACATCTGGGATGAGGTAGGGAGAAGAGTCAAAGATGACTGTAAAATGACAAACGTAGGTGATTGAGAGATTGGTGATATCCTCAACAGAAATAAGGAAGCTTGGGGAAGGGATAAATTTAGAGAGAAAGATGAGTTTGGGATATCTTGAGTTTTAGATGCCAGTGGGATGATTTCATGGAGGTGTCTAGCACACAGCTGGCAATGTGACTAGAGCTGAATATATAGATCTGAGAGATGCCTTTCTTCTTCAGATCCCAGAGAGCACTTTCTGGTATTTCTCTAGTGTAATTATCATGTATCATTGTCTATATGATAATTACCTCTGCTTGAGCTAGACCCTGAATTGCCTGGAAAGAAGAGAATAGGTTGACTTCCACTTGGGAAACTGCACAGTGCTTTTTACTATCCTAAGTTTTTCTCTCATACAAAAACTGTTTTTTAAGAGTAAAATCACTATTTAATTTTAAAAAATACTGTATGGCATTACTACCAATAAAGGCTTAAAACCCATCCCGTAGATAATAAACCACACAAGACTGAAACCACAAATTTAAAACAATCATTTACAAAAGTGAAAGAAAAATAAATAATACATTTTTTTCAATGATAGAGAGGAAAAGTATTTGGTCAGTATAGAAGATTTTGGCAGCTTTAATTATACAAAGATTAATATTTTTATGTAACAAAAAACAAATTCAATTTCCCCAAACTGAAAAATAAGAAACAAATTGGAAAACTATTTACAGTAAGTATATCAGATAAAGATCTGATAGGCAAAATCTATATGTAATACCCAATAGAACAATTGTTAATGATTGGGAAAGTCTTTTAAATACATTGCTAATAGGAGTATATAGTTGCCAAAAATTTTAAAGAGCAATGTGGCAACATGTAACAACGGACATAAAACTAATCTTACCTTTCAACCCAAAGATTCTATTATTGTGATTTTTCCTAATATAAAAATATTCATAGTTGATCTATTTATATAAAGCAAAATAATAAATAAAAATAACAAAATTGAACTTCCTACATGTTTAACATTTGAGAATGACTGAATAAATTGGGCATATCCTATTATATTAATTTGCCCAACTTTTTCAGTCAATCTCAAATTTTAAAAACCTATCTTTTTAACATTAATTTTCTCTCATTGATGTTGTATTATTTATGAAACTTGGAATACCATTATCTCCAAAAAATCGATGCTGTCTCTGTCACAAAGTACGTGAAAGAATTCATGGCAAATATAACATTTCTCCAACAGTGGCCTATGTTTAAGGAGTGCTATAGGAAAAATAATAGCTAGGTGAGACTATTATATAGGCACTATATGAATGGACAAAGCAGTTTATGCTATCTTATTTGATTCTCTGGGAGGTCGGTGCTATTATTTTCCCCATTTTACAGATGAGGAAACTAAGTCAAACAGAAGTAAAGTGACTCATCTTGAGTCACACAGCTAGTAAGAGTCTAAAACCAAATTTGAACTTAGTGCTGATTCCAGTTGCAGCACTCTATCTACTGTACCACTCAACAATCAGAAAATGCATGATCAGAAAAGGAGGTGAACTGATCATGTGTCAAGTAAAGAAGCAACTGATGGACAAATGAACTGATGTTACATTGGAATATATATGCATATATGTGTATGTGTGTATGCATATGTATATGTATGTATGCATATATCTAGAGGAAGGATATCAAACAACTCCTTTGTGGAGAACATATAGAGAACATGGATTACACCCACACAGGGTAAGAAAACATGGATGATTTGCAGTCTGAAACAACAGAGGAAATACCCCTAATAATGAGATAGGGGATCCATTGAAGTAGGATTATAGAGCCAGAATAAACTTCATGGACTGTTGAGATCAGTCCATTTTATAGATGAAGCAATTGGAGCCCATGAAGGTTAAGTGAATTGCTCAAAGTCACACATGTAGTAAAGGTAAGTGGGTGGATTTGAAATCAGGTCCTGCAGAATCAATGCTCTTTTCACTCTCCCACAGTTCTATATACATACATACATATATACGCACACAACAAACATATATACACACATATGTACATACATACAATATATATATAATCCACATTTATATACCATATTTCACCATATAATCATTGCTACCACGTAATAGTCACACCCTAAGGTTTTTTTCAGTCAAAAAATTGGTTTACAACTTTTTATCACACAACCATCACATGGTATAATTCTGCTTGTCATGCCACCTAAAAGGTAAACAGAGCAGCAATGTATTCATCAGTGGCATATGGATAAGTATTTATCTCTTGCTCAATCCGAACCACAAGCCTAGAATTCTCAGTGCACACGTTGTCATTATTCAATTTTAACATATATTCAAGAGTATTTTATACATCCTAATCTTGCACCAAAGGCAATTTAATAATAAATGATTTTTAAGTAATATGGCACATTTTTTAAAGTATCACATAATGGTTGCACCCTATTTTTTGCAAAAAAATTGGCATGAAATCTGCGATGATTATGTGGTGAAATATGGTTTTTGTTGTGTGTGTGTGTGTGTATATACACATACACATATGAATCATATTCCTATACTAAACTCCAAGTCTCGTAAGTAGAAGTTGTAATTAAATGTAATTATGTTGCCGTTAAATCAGTTGTCTTCTCTAGTATCTAGCAGGGCGTTCTATTTGTAGGAGTTTAATACAGATTTTCTGGATTGAAACCAGTTGTGTGCTGGTAAATGTTTGACTCTCTAGGACAAAAAAATAATGTTCCCATGGTGTACTTTTCACTTCAGTCTGCATTACTAGCATTTCCTCCATCACTTTCTTAAGTCTAGGCATTCAAATAAAAATAATAAATCAAACCTTTGATTTGCAGCATTTGCTGATTTTTGAGGTGGAAACCATGGTCACACTAAACATTTAGCAATCAACTCTCTCAAGCCAGTCCAAGCTGGCTCCAGTACACCCTTGGTCAATATTCTTCAGATCTAAGAGCCACTGTGAGCTCAGTGGGAATGGGAGAAGCAATAAAAATTGAGCAATTCCTTAAGCTTCTATATCTCTCTCATCTTAGGAAACTAAAAAAAAAAAATAGTTCTGAGACCAAGAACCCTTAAAACCTATTATTATAAGCATGAGTCTGACCCTTCCATATATGTGTGTTCTCTCTGTGTTCCTTGGTCTAAAAGGGTTAATTTCACAAAGCATAACAATCATGAAAGATGTCCCAGTCTTCGAATTCATGAGCACTTTATAGTCACTCCAGTATTCAATACACTGAGTCTTACTGTCTAGCTTTTAAAGCTCAGGTAATACAAAAATAAATGTCTTGTAATGATATTCATGCAAAGGAGCTGAAAAATATAACCTTGTCTCATTTGTGTAGTTATATGAGTTTTCTGATGAGTCTTTTCACATACCTTCTTAGATTATGAGATTTCTCCCTTTTATAAAACAACTATAAAAAAGAAACATTTCTAAATTTAAATCTTTGCATCTAACTTTTCCAAGACTTTTATTTCTTGCCTTTCTCCCTCTTTGAGGTTCAGAGGCAACGGTAACTGGTAGTTCAGATCCTTGGATGAGCCTGTGGAAAGAAAGTCAGTCTGACCATCTGAAATCACATGATGAAGTCAGGTTTTAAGATGCCTCTGTGAGACCAAAGATCAAATTCAGTTTACAGAGCTGGACTTGGGCCCATATTTATCACTTTTTACCTTGACAGAGTAATGAAGCTGCATCCCACTTCAGAGCTGCCAACAAGTACTCAATTAGACCTTGTTTTCATGCAGAGAATGGAAACCTCTTAAGTATGGGGTCAAAAAGTTCGAGTAAAATATAGATTATAAAAGAAAAAAATTAATCTAAAGTTTGATGGTCACTGACCAAAAGAGGCAGACAGATGGCAGAAAAATCAGTGGGGTAAGCAAGAAAAACAGGTAGGAGAATTTCACAACGAAGGAAATATCGTTGAATGATAGATATTCAATTCCCTACAGGGTAACAGGAAACCCAAACAGTAAACAGAATATAATCTCTTTAAATGAAAAAGAACTTGAGAATTAAAGGGAGTAAGGCTATCTGTGCAGGCTCTGACAAAGCATGCCCTGTAAGTTTCGACTCAACCCTAGGTCTCTAGGTGTATACATTTCCATAAAGGCAGGGAACTGATAGTGGGTGGGGGGGGTATAGTGGAAGAATAACCCCAAATTATCCAAGAGGCCCTAAAAGGAATCCTTATGCTGTCTTACATTTCTTCTCCAATGCTTTAGGTGGCATGGTGGATAGAGTTCAAATCCAGCCTCAAGTACTTAATTAGTTGTGTTTATTTAAACAAGTCATTTAACTATTGTCTGCCTCAGTTTCCTCAACTGTAAAATGAGATATTAATGGCACCTCTCTCCTGAGGTTGTCATGAGGGTCAAATGGAATAACATTTGTAAAGGCCTGACACAAGTGTTATTTAAACGTTTGTCCCCTTCCCCTTTCTGTATTCTCCTCCCTAGCACAGTGTTATAAGTAGGCATTCATGTGGGAATGAATGAATGGCACTGATCTAGGTTGAGGAAGGGGCATAGTAGGGTGGGAGAGAAGGGAAAGATACTGGTTTAGTCAGAGATCTTTCTCATTCTATCTTAAAGTGGGTCTAAATAGCATCCTATGAACTGGCTAATCCTATAACTGACCCCCGGGATCATAACAGATTTGAATTAATTCAATTCAATGAGCATTTATTAAGTGACTACTGAGTATATACAAATAGGGATACGAAGGTCAGAAAGTAGCAGCTTCTACTCTCAAAGAACTGAATAATTTATTAGGTTGGCTGTCAAAGCACAGGCTCTGGAGATACAATGGCAGGAACCAAACTCTCTCTGCCCTCAATGAGCTTACTCTTCTGCTCAGGGGAAAGCAGTGTGCGCACAGAAAAATAAATAATACAAAGGATACAAAGTAATCTTTTGGGAGGAAAGAACTAACAAATGAGGCATCAGGAAGGTTTTCATGTAAAGAGACGCCAGTGAGCTGAGTCTCTTAGCTGAGTATTCCAAGAGGCCAAGGAGGAGAATGTCATGTTCAGGAAGTAACAAACATCAGTTTGACTAGAACAGGTTCCATGATGAAAGGAGTTTATGTAAAATGAGTCTGGAAAGTTAGGTAGGAGTCCTGTTGTGAAAGACTTTAAATGCAGTAAAAAAGAGTATTCTTATTATTGTGATTTTTTTTAAATCCTAGGAGTAATGGGGAGCCACTGAAATTTCATGGATAGAGAAGTGGCATGGTCAGACCTAAGCTTTGAGACTATCAAGCTGGGATAGAAGACGGATTAGATGGAGGAGAAACCAGAAACAGGGAAAATGTCTCAAACTGAGTATTTCCAGAGATAAATTTATCCTCTTCCCACAAATATCTGTCTCCCTCCTGTCTCCATCAGTTTCCGTATTTCTGTTGATGACATCATCTTCCCAGTCACCCAAACTTCTAACCTTGGAGTCATCTTTTGCAAGTCGCAAAAGAGTAGCACATACTTTATATCCTTTGTGTCTGTCTGGCGTGGTCACTAGCACATGGTAGGCATTTATCACATGACTGTTGAAGTGAATTAAAGTGAGTTTTTAACTTTTTCCTCCATCTTCACTCTCAAGTAACAGTATCCAGAGAGTAAGACAAGACCATCCCCATAGCGTGAAATAAGCTCGTGGTGGTCTGTAACGTCACTTCAGCCTTGGAATTCCCTTCTGAGAACATCTCCCAGAAGATGCTCCATTTAAGGGATGTACACAGGCCAGCTATCTCTTCATTTCCCACCCTGATGGACTTTTCTGGACTTTCCTATCATGCCCCAATGCCAGGTACTTTTCCCTCTCTGCCTTTTCTCTAATTCCTTGCTTCCTTTTGTGTGTTGTCTTCTCCCCACCCTACCCCCTTCTTGTATTGTAAGTTCCTTGGGACTGTCTTTTGCCTTTCTTTGTATCCTAACACAGTGCCTGGCACATAGTAGGTGTTCAATAAATATTTATTAATTGATTGCCTGTCAGTGGAAATAGAACAGGATGGATGGGGGAACTGTTAAAGAGGATGAAGGTAAGAAGCAGGCAATTGATTGGATGCCACTGGCAAGGGAAAAGGAAAGTAAAAAATGACTCTGAGGTTTTGAGTTTAGATGCTGGAAAGAATTATGGGACTAATTATTAAATAGGAAGTCAGAAGAAAATGCGAGGTGCTAACTTACATTCGTATCTAGTCTGCAGCTTGTGAGAGTTGAGGCAGAAGGAAATCGTGGTTTTCTCTTATGTAACATAACACATTTCCCGTAAGTCTTACCAATCTCTTAAATTTGCTTTTCTTTCCTACAAAGTCATATTATTATTCCTTTGAGGAAGTGTGACAGTGTTCCCCCTCCCCCCAATTCTCTTAAGAAGTTGACACAAAGGAGTTGTTGATTTTTAGAACAGAAATCACACTGGGAGTTTCCCACCTCTGATAAAATCAGAGCTTCAGATTTAAATTTGAAAAATATTTATAATTCCAATGTGACATTTTTCAGAGTTAACCTAAATTATGATGTTTCAGGGCGGGGGGAGGATGGAGAATGATAACTCTTCTTTTGAAATACAAAGAGTTCTGATATCTCTGTAGTCCCATGTAATACTGCTCACCAAGGATTCTGGAGACAGTAGGTAATCCTTTGTGGGGAACTTGGGGGGAAAAATATAAAAAAAGAGCCAAAATTATTAGGCTAAGAAATACACCAAATTGATCTCCATGATAAAATAGAAACTAAATATTAACACAACCCACAGAAATTCCTCTTGGGCCTGGCACATCTAAATTACTTCATGAATTTTTAAACTAAATCCCCCCTGGTCAGCACCAACTAATGATACTCTACACACAGTGACACCCCTGACAGATATAGCAATTAGCCTACACCCCAAAATGTAAATAGCAAGGTAATATTTCATCTGATGTTTAAAGTAAGTAGAAGGAGATTGGGGTAGAAAGCCCTAAGGCAAATGCGCTGCTTCTTATTATATTTTTCTGTACAAGACAACCAAGGCAGCCTGGTGCAATAGAAAGAACACTGAATAAGAGAGTTGGAGGATCTGTGTTTGAATCTGGGCCCCTGCCCATGTGACCTTGCCCAAATCCTTACTATGATGCGTATTCAGATTCCAAAAGTGAAAGATAAAGAGGTTGGTCTTAAGGTCCCATTCAGTTCTCTGATCTTGCAGCTGGTTCCACCTTTTGTGTCTGACATTCAAGCATTGTGTATAGTTCAGGCACATAATTTGATTCAATTTAATTCAACAAAAATGCACTCATTCTATTCAATTCAATAAGTATTTATCAAATGTCCACTATATATAGGTTACTGTTCTAGGTGCTAGGGAAACAAAGATAAAGGAGAAAAATACAGCCTGACGAAAGGAAGTTTAGCTTTTATGGGCATATAATGTTTGAGGAGGGAAAAAATACTAACAGCTGGGGGAAAGAAGGAAGGAAGGAAGGAAGAAAAAGAAAAGGAGGGAGGAAAGAAAAAAGAAAGGAAAGAAAGGAAGGAAGGAAGAAAGGGGAGAAAAGAAAGGAGGGAAGAAAGAGTTATTAAATGCCTCTTATGTACCAAGCACATAGACAAAGGGAACTTCTCTTGCAAATAGGATACGGCAATTTTACTGATCCTTGAAGGTAAGTAAAAGGCAAAAGTGAAGAGGGCATGCATTCCATATTTGAAGAACAACCAGTACAAAGGCTTGGAGGCAGGAAATTGAACGTTGAATACAGGAAACAAGAGGATGGTGCAGATATGGTGTAAGGCTCAAATCTGATAATGGATGTAAAATACTTTGCAAACTTTTAAACAAAATATAAATGTCAGTTATTATTGTTGTAAGCCTACAGTCAGTCACCAGACATTCAGTCTAGTAATGACTATCTTTCATGGGTTTCCACTGAGCTCAAGCAACATTAATAAAGTAATATAGGGGTATGCTGCTAAATATTTTATAAGCTGACTCTCTAGAAAAAAATATATGTATATATACACACTCCTAAAACTAATCTGCATTATTAAAACTTTCTTAAGTCTAAATAGTCAACAAAACAATGTCACTCCCTGCTTTGTAGGTATTGCCAGTTTCTGAGGTGGAAGTAAATGCTCACACTAAAAATTTAACAATGGCTCTCTCAAGCCGGGTCAAGCTGGCTCCAGCATACTTCTCCTAGTGTGGCTGGAATGGATTGTGCACAAAGGGAAGAAATGTGAAATGAATCAAAGAAGGTATTCTCTGGATAGATTGGGGAGGATTCCTAGCAATATTGCTTGTAGGACTGTATCCCAAAGAAATTATAAAAAATGGGAAAGGGTCCCACATGTACAAAAATATTTATAGCAATTCTTTGTGGTGGCCAAGAATTGGAAATTGAGGGGATGCCCATCAATTGCGGAATGACTGAATAAGTTGTGGTATATGAATGTAATAGAATACTATTGTGCTATAAGAAATAATGAACAGGGAGACTTCAGAGAGGCCTGAAAGGACTTATATGAACTGATGCTGAGTGAAAGAAGCAGAACCAGGAGATCATTGCACACAGTAACAACCACAGTGTGCAAGGTATTTTTCTGGTAGAACTAGCCCTTCACAGCAATACAAGAACCTAAAACATTCCCAAAGGACTCTTGAGGCAAAATGCCATCCACATCCAGAGAAAGAACTATGGAACTGGATCACAGAATGAAGTAGAATATTTCTCTTGTGTTATGTTTTGTTTTGCTTGGGGTTTTCTCATGATTTCTTCCATTCATCTTAATTCATCTATGCCACATGACTAATGTAACTTATGTAAAAATGTATTTAATAAGAATGTATGTGTAGAACCCATACAAGAATGCATGTTGTTTTGGGGAGGGAGGAGAGAGGGAGGGGGAGAAAAATCTAAGACTTATGGAAGTGATTGTAGAAAATTAAAAACAACTGATTTGTGTCTGAGACTGCAGAAACCACTTATTACTAGAAACAAATGTTCTACCTTTCATATTAGGTCCAGTGTTTCCCACCTATCTCAAGAGAATGAACTCAAATTATCACCATTAGTCAGATTAGTTTGTAGGAAAGGCAAGCAGGGTTTAAGTTGCCAGAGAGATCTTTGAAGCAAGTATGTCCTTGGAGAAGGAAATGACCTCAGTGAGAAACTTCTGGAAAGCAGTAAATTCTACTGAATTCAACATCTGTTAAGTACCTATTTCTTCCAAGATTTCTTAAATAAGTCAACTCATCATTGACCCATTTCCATTGGAGTGTAATTTGTCTGAATCCCCCTGCCACTTGCCTCTGTGTGCCCCCACTATGTGTTCCCCTTTTAACCTTCTTATGACACCTAGGTGACACAATGGATGGGGTGTTGGGCCTGGAGTCAGGAAGACCTGAATTCAAGTTCAGCCCTCACCCATTTACCACATGTATGGACTTGAGCATCAGTCTCCATTTCCTTAACCATAAAGTAGGTATACTAATAGCGCCTACTACACAGTGTTACTGTGAGGATCAAATTAGAATATCTTTATTGTGCCTAGCACTCTACTTGGCACAAAGAGATGCTTAATCAATGTCAATTTTTCCCCCTCCTCTCTTACATAACGTTACAGATCTTTACTTTGTAGCACAAGGATGTTGTATTGCCTTCAACAACCCTGTGAGGTAGGTGCTGTTGTTCATCCTTTGTTTTTGAAAAAGACCAATAACATCTCAAGGTGATGTCTTAACTCACGCAGGAATTAGATTTAAGTGAGTCAGAGTTGTACAAAATCATCAGCTTCCATTCTCCTACAGATTCATCAAAGTCCAGAGACAAGATACAAATCAGGTTGACAGGGGATGGCCTGGAATGCAGTGGTTGACCTTGGTATCTTCAATATCTTACCTAGCTCTAAGTTCTCCATAGCATCTGCTTCAGTTGCCTTCGTGGCCTTTTGGAACAAATTGTTCTCATCTGCCCATTTCAACAGGGAAAGTCTTCACATGCTTGGGGGTAGATACCTCCTTCACTCCCCAATGGGCTCCCATCAGTTAGCCTCAGTCTGGTTTTGCCAGTCTGCAGAGATGGTTTGCTAGGGTGTGGCTACTGCACATGTTATAACTTCTTGGAATCACAGGTGAGGGCTGAATGCCAAGTTGACACCAAAGATAGAAACTTGGCAAGCCTTCCCACTAGAGTTGATAATCTTCAGTGAGCGTCCTGTAAGCCCCATACGGTAGGTACAATAGGTGTCATTATCCACTCATCTTGGGTGATGATGAATGTGCTAGGTTAAGGTGAAGACGGAATTAAACATTACTCTAAGATTTTTAATCTGCATAACTGGGAGAATGGAGGCCCCATTAAAAGAAATAGGGAGGTCATGGAGGGGACCTGGATTTAAAGGAAGAGATGACAAGTTCTATTGAAACACAGGGAGTCAGTGGTCCTGGAAGAATGTCACAGTAAAAGTGATTGATAGGCAGTTGTAAAAAATTGATTGGAGCTCAGGTTAGAGTTGAAGACCACTAGTCAGTTTTGCAAACTTGGAGCTATCTTTAACTCTTTACTCTCTCTCATTCTCCATAAGGAAGGGAAACCAATTAGGAAGCAGTGAAACTAGGGTGGTGGTTGTATGAGTGGAGAGGAGGCCACACATGAGAGATGTTGTAATGATGTTAGTGTGGCAGATTAGAAAATGTATGGGCTTTGGAGCTGGGTTCAAATCCTGCCTTATCATCAATGTGACATGGGACAAATCACTTCACCCCTCTCAGACTTAGTTTTCTCATCTGTACAATGAGGGAACTAGACTTCATAGCCTTTAAGGTCCCTTTCAGCTCTAAATTTATGATCCTATGTGCTAGGTGCAGGCAGTACACCTATTGGTATACTGGTAAATGTTGAATAACTGGCTCTCTAGGAAAAAATGTATGCACAACATACTTCAAAATTTAATTTGAATTAGCACTTTCACATCACTTCCTTGAGTCTAGACAATCAGCAAAGTAATAAATCAAGCCTTGAATTATGCTCTTACCAAAAATTTAGCAATTAGCTCTCACTAGCTGTTATGAGTTGGTTCCAGCGCAGCCTTAGGCACCAGTACCCTATTGGTTCAGATACACCACTGGAATAAAATGCAGCTCTCATGGGTCACTCAGCAGTTGACAAACAGAAGCTTACCTAGCCATCATATAGAAAAGATATTCAACAAGGATGCTCTAGCACTCAGCTTGGATAGATAGATAGTCCCTTCTCCTCCATAGGGAAATGTGTCTGTAGATAAGGCAGAATGTGGTGGCTGCTTGGATTTGGAGTATCTGTCAGGTCTGAAGGCCCCTGTCTGTTCACCATGGATGGCCCCTTTTAAATGCCCTTAGGTGACCAAGAAGTCACATTAATTTGCCAAAGGCTACCAGGAAGATGTGTTAAGAGGTATCTTAATCCATGAGGTGGAGAAGGGAGGAATTCTAGTAGATAGTAGTCCTTTCACACATTGAAATAGGAAGGATGAATGAATAGAATTTCTATATTTTAGGGAAATTCTTTCCATTTTACCCAGAACCACTCTTTGCAGGTAGGATAGCCAAGGCACCGTTCTATCCTTATAGGACTCTGCTATTCCTGTGGGTCCAACCCTGAAATTTCTTGGTGATTCTTTACATGATGACAACAAAGAACAACAGATGGATTTTTAATCAATTTATCCATAATAAAATTGCCATGAGACTTTTACAGAAGCACAAAGACCCCTGAACAGTGATCAAACGATAATGATTTGATTTGGATTTTAATTAAGAACTGAGGAAGAAAGAATTTTCTGCCATATTGCGTATCTTTAGAAACACTATTTCAGTGTCTATTTTCCTGCCATTGTGAGATGTTTTGATATTCCCCAAGAGTTACCAACTATATTATGTTTTGAAAGACCATCATCCTTTAGCAAACACTCATTGTGTGGTTTGTTATAACTTATTTAGTCTCAGTAATTTCTATATTGTTACTGCTGTTCAGTTGTTTTCAGTTGTGTCTGATTCTGTGACCCCATTTGGATTTTTCTTGGCAGAGGTACTGGAATGATTTGCCACTTCCTTCTCCAGCTCATTTTACAGATGAAAAACTGAGATAAGAAGGGTTAAGTGACTTGCCCAGGGTCACACAATTAGTGTCTTGAGGCCAGATTTGAACTCAGGAAGAAGAGTCTTCCTGCCTCCAGGCTATGTACCTAACTCCCCAATTTCTATATTGAGGAACAAATTTGGATGTGCCGATGCTAGAAATAGAGGAAGAAAACAAAGTATTTTCTTAAATGTAGCAGCTAATTGCATTGTACCCTATTTGACCATGAATATATTCATCTTTCACAATAAGAGCTAATGTACTAAGAATATTGTATTTTATCTGTTTCAATTTTCCATTAAGGCAATAAGTTTAAAAAAAATCCTAGATGCAGAAAAAGACTTTCTTTTCTACTTCTTGGCTGGCAACTGGTGAAGAGTATACTCTTTCAGTGAGCCTCATCAATGGATGTATTATGGTAGGATACATTCCTCTTATTTCCTGAGGGGCCTCTCTATCTGCCAGTGTTCCTGCCTATACTAAATAGTCAATGAGTCCCACTGTGTTTCATGTTGCTTGACCACAACGCCTTCCAAAAATGTTTAGCTTCAATATACCTTTAGGCAAACTGACAAAGATGCTTCTGAATGCATGGTAGGAAAATACTGCCATTTAGGTCATCAGAACTGGGTGTATATCACAATTTAGAGAATGAGTTTGAATACTTCTTTATAGGCTAGAACTTAACGGCATGCTTGGAGAAAAATAAGGTGAGTTTGAGAAAACCAAAATATACAACAGTGCAAATAAGCTTCACGTGTCAGAAGGAACCCAGGACACTGGGAAGCTTGGACAGCAAATCATTAAGTTATAACTAGGAACATTAGCTTCTTTGTATTAAAGGGCTCAATGAGAGGCTTGTCACCAGACCATTGCTTCTGTGGGGCTACTGTGAAAGAACACCTCTGGCTCAACATATGGGTATGTGTAACCATCTCTTGAAAATCAATTCAGACAGGGGAGCGATACATTTTCCTTACCACTGGCTGGAAAGCTGAGAAAACTGGAATCCAGGATGAAATTTTTTTATAACATAAAATTCTGTATCTATCTTGTCCCATGTGGTCTGTGTCAGGAGTGGGGCCTGGATCTGATTGGATCCACAAGGAGGGGATCTGGGCATCCTCCTGCTTAGATGGGAATCTTAAGATGTGGGGGTGAAGTACTGTCCAAGGTAAACAAGCAGACAAAAACAACCAGAAACTTGTCCATAATGCAAATTAAAATCCTCAAATTTGTATGGCCATAAATCCAGTGGTAACCATGTCCAAAGGGCAGTAGCAGAGCTGGGGTCTGCAAAGGAAGCAGAAAATCAGGAAAGCAAGGAGATAAATGAAGAGGAAATCGAATCAGGGATTTAGAGCATAAATTGCCAAGGGATAATTTGCTTCACTTAGCAGCTGGAGTGCACAGTGGCCTTCTGCGCTGGGGAACAAGGGCATGAAAGAACCTCTGCTTCTTTTCTAATGTGAGGCAGCTGTTTTGGTACCCAAGCATCGTTTTGTTCACCAATTAGAAATTTTCACCTAGAAAGCACACAATTTAACTAAATAGATGTTGAAAGAATTTACTACTTGGGAATGCAAATTTTAGAAAAATTAGCCAACTAAACACTTAATTTGTTTTTTTAAATCAGCTACACAAGTATATGATGAAGAAGAAATGGTTAGAAATTTTCATATTAAAAAAACTAGAAATTTTAATTAACAGCAAGCTCAAAATGGGTTAACAGTATCATATGGCTTAAAAAAAAAACCCTAATACCCAATCTTCCTTTTTTCTTTTTCTCCTTTCTTTTTCTTCCTTTCTTCCTTCCACCTTTCTTTTCTTCCTTTCTGTTCCTTTCTTTCTCATTTTCTCTCTTTTTCTTTCATTATTTTTTCCATCCTTCCTTCCTTTTTCTCCTTTTCTCTCTCTTCCTCTTTCTTTCCTTTTCCTTCTCCCTTTTATTCCTTCCTTCCTCCCCTTTCTTCCTCTCTTTCTTTCTTCTTCCATTTTTTCTTTCTTTTTCTTTCATTTTTCTTTCCTTTCTTCCTTCTTTCCTTCCTTCCTTCCTTTCCTTTCTTTTCCTTTCCTTTACAGTGTAGAAAGCTCTCAATGCAACTTTCCTCAGTTCTCAAGGACCATCTCAACATCTTTTAAGGAAAATTCACCTAACTTACATGGGGACTAGGGAGACTTAGGATATGGTTCACACCATACCTGATCCTTCTGATTTGTAAGCTGGCTCCCTATCTACTTTACCATGCTGCAGACAACCTCTTCTAGATTTTGTTAGTAAAAGTATTTTTGCATTCCACTAAGTCCTACTTTGCTATCTCATAGTAGCATGGAGACAATCCTGCCTTCTCAAAGACTATGCTGAGGATTCTGAGCATAGGGCTGATGACAGATTTGCATATCTATCTTCTAAGAACCAGAGACACTTATCACTAACTGGCCACAAACAGATAATTTTTTCAGCCACAACAAATCTTAAAGGTCATGCCCCAAATCAGAGAGAGTTTGCAGTCCACCCTAACAGGAGGAATAACTGAACTACTGAAGTCACAGATCTTTGTAGTATTAAGCATATAAGTGGTGAAAACAAAGGCTGTAATGACCAATCACTCACTACTCTGGCCAAACCAAACCAACCAACCAAGCAACAAGTGTGTACTAAGCACCTACTATATTCTAGGCTCTGTACTAAGAATGAGGATAAAAATACAAAGCCAAATCATCTCTGCCCTCAAGGATCTCATATTCTTTTGGGAGAAATGAAATATATACACATAATTGTGTAGAAAATATACACAAAGTAAATACATAATTGTGTAGAAAATATATACAAAGTAAGTAGGGAGGATCACAGTGGTGTGATGCCACATGTTTACCAACAAGATTTCTGGGGAAAATGTACAGTTTTTAAGTTTAATATTCATTCTCCATCATGGAAAATTTAAACTGGAAGGTCTTTCAGATAAAATTTAGTCCCATTTCTTCATTGTCTCTAGTTGTTGTTCTTTGGGATCAAAGAGAATATGTCTAATCTCTCATAGATATGACAACCTTCAAATACTTGGAGATGGCTGCCACTATCCTCCAGAATCTTCTCATCCCCAGCAGAAACATAACTCATTCTCACCTAGGTAGGGTATATGAGGGCATGTGTTCACGGCATTAGGGTATGTGTGTGTGTGTGTGTGTGTGTGTGTGTGTGTGTGTGTGTGTGTAATAGGGAAAGAAGAGAGCAAGTCATTTCTGTGGAAGTGGGTCAGAATACTCCTGGCATGATTATAACCGGAAAAGAAGAGAATGTTAGGGAGCAAGTCATTTCCTTTTCTCCATCTCCTGAGTTACCAACTCTTCCCACATAGAAACCAATAAGGGACTTCTCCTTATCTCAAAGAGTAAATCTTTCACTGAAGAATTACCAAATGACCAAAAGTAGGTTCCAAAAGCTTCCAAGTGACTGCTCAGAACCAGGAAAAGTTGACTGAGCATGGTAAATGGAATGGCCTACAAAGTGGTCGCATCGCCACCTCGGCTCAGGTTTGGGGTAGATAACACGCAAAAAATTGCATGTACATTAGAGTAAATAGAAGGTAATTTCTGAAGGAAAGAACTTAGGATGGGGCTAGGTATGGAATGGGAGACTGGGGAAAGACCTTGTATAGAAGCTAGGATTTGAGCTGAATCCTGAGGAAAGCCAGAGAAGCCGGGAGTCATAATGAGGAGGAGAAGCATTACAGGTATGGGAGACAAATGGTGAAAAGGCTAGAAGTCAGGATGAAGTGCCACACGTGAGGACAGTGAATCCGATAAACATTTAAGTGCCTGCTATGTGCCAGGTATTGTCCTAAGTGCTGGCCATACAAAAAGAGGCAAAATACAGTTTCTGCCCTCAAGGAGCTCACAATGTAATGGGAGAAACAACAAGCAGGCCAAACTATACAAGAGAGCTCTTTACAGCGTTAAGTAGAAAGTCTTTTAAAGAAGGAAAGAGCTAGAAATAAGAGAAGTTGGGAATGACTTCCTGTAGAAAACAGGATTTTAGCTCAGAGTCAAAGAAAACCAGGGAAGCCAGTAGAAAGAGATGAGAAGACAGAGCATTCCAGCCTTAGGGGACAGTCACCAGAAAAAAACAGAAAGTAGACAATTTAGCTCCATAGTAGACGGTGTGGCTAGAAGTAAAGTGTAAGAATGCTAGAAAGGTAGGAAAGGCTGAGATTGGAAAGAGCTTTTAAATGCGAAAATTAAATGTAAAATTTAATCCTGAGAGTTGAAGAAGCCCCTAGAATTTAGTGAGTTTATTGAGTGGTAAGATGACGTGATCAAACCTGTGCTTTAGAAAAATCATTTTGATAGCTGAGTGGAGGACAGACTAGAGTCGGGAGAGACTCAAGGCAGGGATCACCAGCCAAAACACTATTCAAATTGTTGTTGTTGGTGGTGGTGGTGGTGGTGTGTGTGTGTGTGTGTGTGTGTGTGTGTGTGTGTGTGCAGTTTGTCCTTTGTTTTCAAAGAGGACCATGACACCAGGGAGATGATGATATTACTTGAAAGTAAATTGGATTTAAGTGAGCCAGGGCTGTACAAAGTCATCAGCTTCACTTTCTCCTCCAGAGCCATCTGGGTCCACTGGCCAGATATAGATCAAGACACCTAGAGATGGCCCAGGATACACTGGGAGACCTTAGCCTTTTTAAGCTAAGGTCTCTTTGAGTTCTCACTTTGAGTAAAGGAACACCCATTCAGTAAAGAGGCCTCTTTGTTGTGGTTTTTGTCCTTCATTCTGGAAGAGGGTCATGACATCAGGGAGATGATGACATGACTTAATCCAGGTTTGAGATTACAAGGGACTGCCCCAGAATAATAGTTGTATGAGTGGAGAGAAGGGGATGTTTAGGGAAAATATTTTGAAAGTAGAAATTACAAGATTTAGCAACAAATTGGATATGTGGGGTGAGTGCAAGCAATGTGTTAATAACTAGAACATATAGGGCTTATTATGTGACAGGCACTGTGCTAAGTGCTTTATAATTACTATTTCAACCTATTTTCCCATTTTACAGACAAGAAAAATGAGGTAAAGAGAATACCTGAAGTCATCCAGCTATTAAGTATCAGAGGCTGGATTTGAACTCAAGTTTTCCTGACACCAGGCCCTTCTCAGTCCACTGAGTCATTAGCCACCCCTAATGATGCTGAGATAGTGAGCCTGGGTGACTGGGAGGATGACGGTAATATCAACAGTAATAAAGAAGCTGGTAAGAGGGAAGTGTTTGGGGGGAAGATAATGAATTTCGTCATGGAGCTTGGTACATACATGACTTCTAATTCAAAATGTCCAAGAGGCAGCTGGTAAAGCTTTCTCATCCCAGTCACTCAGGTTCACAGTCGCTGTCATTAGGAACTCAGTGGATTGAGACTAGGGCTTAGAGTCAGGAAAAATCTGAGTTCAAATCCAGTTTCAAATACTTAACTGACTGTGTTACCTTGGATAAGTCACTTGACCTTTGTTTGCTCATCTAAGAAATGGGAATAGCACCTACCCCTCAAGGTTATTGTGAAGATCAGATGAGACAGTAGAGAAGTTTTAGGGAAATATGTTTTGTGTATATACGTATACATGTGTGTATACATATATATGTGTGTGCATATGTATTATATATACACACACATATGTGTGTATGTGTGTGTATGTATATATATATATATATATATATATACATGTATGTATATATGAATCATTTAGGAAAATGATCAATTGGCACTACCATTAGTTTCCTCAGGTCTCTAAATCAAGGAAGTAGTTCATTAATGGCTATTGACAGTGGCATATGCCTGTAATACTGGGAGGCTGAGGCAGGTGGATTGTTTGAGTTCAAGAGTTCTGAGCTGTAGCATGGCTGAAGCTGATCAGGTATGGCATTGAAATGGGGTGAGTCCCAAAAGGATGACCCAGGTTGAGAAAACAAAGCAAGTCAAAGCTCCCATGACAATTAGCAGTATGATTGAGCCCATGAATAGCCACTAAACTTCCAGCCTGGGTGAATGAGAAACCCTGTTTCCTCACTCTCTCTAACAAAAAAAAAAACCGGAGGAATTAAGAAAAAGCCAGACTCAACCCCGCTTGTGAATCAAATTATTTGGAAAATATGGATTGGTTACAATGAATTTCTGAGATTAATTCCTACAGAAAGTGGCCCAGTGAGTAGAGTACCAGCCCTGAAGTCAGGTACTTGACACACTTAGTAGTTGTGTGACTTTGGGCAAGTCACTTAACCCCAATTACCTTGCTTTCCCCCCTCCAAAAGAAAAAGAACTGAAAATAAAGGATACTTGAAATCAGGGTTTTATTATGTCTACAAAAAAAATCTGTATATTCCCTCTGGGCTCACTTTCCCATACTCTCCATCCCTCACCCTCCCAATGATAGGATAGAAGGGCAGATGACTACAGTTATCCCTTCTACATTGTAACTTTCCCCATTGTGGTTTTCATATACTACAAGTTGGCATAAGAAATTAAATGGGAATTTGTGGGGAGTTTTGTGGAAGCTGCAGACTACACACAAAAGCCAGTAGATGACACAAAGCCTATGACCAAACACTTAACCCAAATTTTATAATTAGGTACTGTAAATGCCCCATAAAAGGAAAGGAAAAAATTCAGACTTCTCTGGTATGAAGGGAGAGCCAGAAATTTTTAGGTGGATTTTCCTCAACACAAGGGCCCCATACCACTAACCCTATGATGTGAAAGGGACAACTATACTTTCTTTCAAAGGGGTTAACAGAAGCCTTGATGAACTCACTGAAATCACACAAATATTGGAAAAGCACAACCTAAAGTTATGCAACACAAATAAATGGGGGAAATGAAGAAGACAGGAGATGTACAATCTGTTCTGCTCTGAGAAAAGAAAAACTGGATATAATTTTGGTAAAAGAAACATGGTTAACTTGAAGAGTGAAATGTACTGCTTGCAAAGAGACTGGGTTTGGGACTCTTCACACTATTCAACAGGAGAAAAAAGCCATATGGGGTGGGATTTAAAATATATAATGTAGCTGTCCAAAAGATATATGAGATCTGCCATAGAAGATGTATGATTGTGGATGAGAATTGGGAACAACTAAGTCGCAAGTGTATATGTCACTGAAAAGAAATGTGAAAAGGAAAGGATGGATTTTTTAAAAGGATATGTTATCTTTCCTGCATGCAACAAAAAGGTGGCTATTGTGAGAGGATTTCAACTATACCTCAGGACAGAGTGATATTGTAACCAAAATAAAAAACTAAATGAGAGAATATTCTACAAGGATATAGGCTTGAAGAATGAATGAATGATGATGATGATGATGATGATAGTAACTGTAATTTATACTTCACTTTAATATTTTCAAAGTGTATATAACTATTATCTTGTTTAGAAGGAGCTGAAGGCAAAGTAGATAGAGAGATGACTGTAAATTCAGGAACACCTAAGTTTGAATCCTTGCTTCCTAGCTGTGTGATACTGAGGAAGTCATTCAGTTTCTCTTGGCCTCATCTATAAAAATGATCCTTGCAACAAACTTGAGGCAGGTGTAGCAGCAAGCACCTGACACATCCAGGATGACCTGCTAGCAAGGTTTCTTAGATCTGCTTTTCTTAAAGGAAAGCAACTTTTGACGGGTCAACAATCTTCTTTAATTACATATATCAACAGAGAAAATAAAAGCAGAGAAATAAAGACCAACAGACGAGGCTTCTATCTGTCTGACCATAAGTAATATATACATCACAGATTAACAGACAGATCCAACTGTCTGACCGTTACACACATACATAGTTACCAGAGAGAGAAGCACCCAACATCTGGCAAAGAGTAAGCCCCCGAGAAAAACCTCACCTCAGAGAACACACACACACACACACACACACACTTTTCACACACACACACACACACACACATACACACACACACACACACACTTTTCAGAGCTGGAGGGCATTACAACCCTCATGACCCAGTGCCTTATTAGAAATTAACAAAAGGTGTGGGCCTACCTACAAAACAAGCCTCCCCTAATTAAACTTCCCTTAATGGGCCCCAGCTGAGGTCTATTAATGGACAGGAAAGATTTTTAACTCTCATTACAGCAGGTACTACAGATATTTTACATATGAGGAAACTGAGACTCAAATAAGTGAAATGAATTGCTCATCCATCACAGAGCTCCTAAATGTCAGACGTGGGATTTGGACCTAGGTCTTTCTGGAGTGGAAGGGGCCTCTAATATTTAAACTACTAGACCAGTGAGGCCAGACTGCAATTTTCAAGATGAATCGATAGGATACCTGTAACCTGGTTTACATCTACAAGAGAGATGAGTGGAAGATGGCTTTTCAGAAACAATAGGGGGAATGCTGCCTGCTTCATTCCATAGATTCATAAACGCCATCTTCCAAAGCAAAATAAATTACGGTGTTGTAGTCTATTTGAACAGCATTCTTGCCTTCTCACATGATTCTGAAAAGCATATCCACTTAGAACAGTTTTAAACCATTTCCAAGGTTATCATCTACATGTAAAAACAGAAATGTGTGAGTTCAGCCAGAATGGGTAAGAGTTTTAGTACTCTCCTACAGGGAGAAAGGAAGCTGGGATGGAATACTAAAGAATAGAAGTGGTCTTCACATGGAAATCACCAACCAGCTTCAAAGAGGTAAGGTGATTTCAAGGTAATACTATAGATTTTTTCACACGCTTCTCTTATCTGATTCCTGCCCCTCCCCAGACTTTTTAATATCCCCCAAATATTTCTGGTGGCTACTCACTTCAGAGGAAAGCTTCCAAGAGCCAAAGAAACCTTTTGCCACCATCCTCTTCATGGCCAACTCATATCCACATTAGTTTTTCATGATAGAGATGTTCCCAGCCTTGCATTAACAATGAAGTGTGGAAAACAGCACAGTTGAACCATGGGAGCAGGTGTTGCCAATTCACCAGAAAAATACACAGGTATTTCCATCCACATTAAAGCACTTGGCAACCAGCATATTTAAGTGGAAGAAGCAAAAGAATTATTACTGATGTATTTGAGACTCGCTTCACGACCTTGGCAAACAAAAGAGACCAAAGAAAGGAATCAGTAACAGCTAGTATTTGTAACTGCTAGTGTGTATAAATATACATATACACATGTACACATGTATTTGTGTGTGCACATAATGTACTTCACCACTCCCTCAGGGTTCTCTCCCTTAAGGGAGGTTTGGGGGTATCTAGGTTCCTTGAATATGTCTCCAACCTCCACCACTGCTGTTTCCCCAAGTCTAGGGGTGGTCCCTTGTGTCCCAAGTTCTTTAATCACTGTCAGACCAACTTTTACAATGAAATATCTATTTCAAAAGCATAATCACAAAAATATACAAACATACCCCCCTCAATACATAAGGCTTAATCTTCCTTCCTCCTTGCACTAACCACCTCAGTCTCTGGGGAGGGTCATAGCTTAGTTCAGTTTCTGTAAAGCCCAATTCCAGTTCTAAGGCCAAAACCCAACTTGGGTTTGCATCCCAGGCTCCCTTGCTTTTCTGTGTTTCTGTGATGACCTGACTGGCTGCACTATTCTGCCTGGAATCTTGGTTCCAAGCTCACCATGGCTCTAACTCTTGGTCCAGTGAATACAATGGGGATCATCGCGAGATACCTGAAGCTGGGAAGGACAAACAGCACAGAACAAGCATAAATACCCCAAGGCCCAAGTCTCAATGCCAGGCTAAAAAAGAGAGTGGAGAAAAGAGGGCCTTCCCCTCTCACCATTTCTGTTAATGGCATCTGAGCTAGGGGTGAACTATGGTCTTCACCTTCTGCATACATCTGATAAGTAATCTGGACATGGCCGGGAAAAGCCCATTACCAAGTGATTGCCTAACATGAAGGCACTCTGTATCTCCCCTGTCATGTGGGTGGAGGTAGCCTCTTTTAATTGGTTTCATAGAGGAAAGGCTATGTATATGTGTATATATGTATGGGTGTATGTATATACACACATGTATATATATATAGATAAATATATGATATATGTGTATGTAACATATATGTATGTTTGTATAGATAGTTATCTACATGATTTCTCCTCCATTTGAATACAAATTCATTGAAGGTAGGGCCCTTGTTTTTTATTTTTATTGCATCCCCAGCACTTCCTGACACGTAGCAAGCACTTAATAAATGCCCATTGACTGACTCATGGTCTCATGGCTAAAGTCTACAGACATCTGAAGGTTGCCTCAGCAAAACAAATCATTGGCTTCTGTGTTCTGAGGTATAGGGGTGGGGAGAGGGAAGGTGTAATGGAAGAATGAAACAAGGAATATTCACTGGGCTATTTTTAAAGAGGAGGAATTATTGGAAATGGAAGGTCATTAATAATATTAAATGCTGGTTACCGAATTTCTGTAGGAATGTTATTGCAAAGGTGAGCAAGAATAGCAGAGGGAACAAGATACAAGGCACAGCAATGTGTTATAAAAGGGAAGAAAAGAGCTGACTGGTAAATTTAAAAGCAATTATGGGATGTTCCAAAGGGTCATGGTAGAAAGGATTTGCATTATGTTTGAATCAAGAAAAAGATTTTAATTAATTAATTAATTAAAATAATACAATAATTATAAACATATTTATATATTTATATAATATATGTAAATTTATTAAAAATAATTAAAATATTAATTCATCTTTTCTAGTGATGAATTAGGAAATATCCAAAGAAAGACAAGCAGGGCCATACCATTGTGCCACATGACCATCAGTTCAAAGAACTGGGATTGTTAAGCCTAGAGAAGAAAATACTTCATGAGGAGGGACATTAAAGGTCTGAAGGACTGTCCTGTGGTAGGGGGATAAGATTAGTCCTCCTTGGCCCCAGAGGACATAATTAGGCAGCTGATTTCAGTTCAAAGAAGAAAAAACTTCCTAACAATTAGAGCTCTCCAAAGATGGAATAAGAAGTCTTGAGAAGTAGTAACTTCCCTTTTCTTTGAGGTCTTCCAAGTCTGGATGATTGCTTTGAGGGATTCTTGGTGAGATATAAGTTGGACTAGCTGATTTCTGATTTCTATATTTTTCCTTTTTAAGCCCTTGTAAAAATATAGCCTATTATAAAACTATTGAAGTGTGTGATGGTCTCAGTAGCAATGGAATTCAGATTCCAACACTCTGGTAAAGAAAGAAAGGCACTTACTTACATGATGGGAGAATCGAAGTGGAGGAGCCATTATAGCCACCTCCTCTACTGTGGTATATAGAGTCTCTCATAAGAAAATACAAATTAAATTTGAGAGAAGTACTGTGTAAAACTGAAGAGGGGACAGTATCATACTATTTGAGAACATTCATGGCTTATGTAAATGACATCGCTCTAGCCATTAGAGAAGAGAAATTGTGAGTATTTAAAATGTACAGTTTTCCCATGAGCTAGGGCAAGTATCAGCAGAAACGAGACCAGAGCCATGAAGATGGGAAACAAGGGGAATTACCATAGTCAGAGAGAATTCTTTCCTTTTTTTTAAATAATATTTTATTTTTCCCAATGACATATAAAAACAATTTTTTAACATTCCTTTTTTAAAATTTTGAGTTTAAAATTTTCTCTCCTTCCTTCCTCTTCTCCCTCCCTGAGACAGTAAGCAATTTGATAAAGGCTATACATGTGCAATCATGCAAAACATTTCCATATTAGTCATGTTATGAAAGAAAACACAGACCAAAAAAAAAAACCACAAGAAAAACAGAGAAAATGAAAATTAGTATGCTTCGATTTGCATTCAGATGCCATCAGTTCTGTCTCTGGAGGCGGGTAACATTTTTTATCATGAGTCCTTTGGAATTGTTTTGGATCATTGTATTGCTGAGAAGAGCTAAGTAAGTCATTCACTGTTGATCACTATGTAATATTGCTTTACTGTGTACAATGTAGAGAATTCTTTTCAAAGAAAATTATTTATTATGGTCTCTACTCAAAGAACCCACACAATTATCTAAGTGGTATAAAGGACAGAGGGCTAAGGCCTAAAGTCAAATCTCAGATACTTCCTAGCTGTGTGACGACCTTGGGCAAGTCTGTTTATTTGTCTGTTTCCTCAATTGAAGAAGGAGGATCATGATAGCACCTATCTCACAGGATTGTTGTGAGAATCAAATGAGATTAAGTGTTTATTTAGTACCATGCCTGGCACATTGTAGGTACTCAATAAATGCTTGTTCCCTTTTGCATTACTTCTATCGGGTGGACAGCAACTTTGTTATTGTCAGGAAAATGGGACAAAGATTGCCAGCTTCACCCAACTCAGTCTCATTCTTGAATAGAGATTTGCATAGATCACAATAGGCATCAAGATTGTGGAAAGGAATTGAAAGGAGTTTTGCAAGTCTAAATAAAAAAGTAGACCAAACTACCAGAAATGCAAAATATCAGCATTGGAAAGGATGTCAGAGGCAACCCGGTCCATCTTATACCCAAAATACAGACCCCACAATAAACATACCCATTAAGTGGTCATCCATTCTTTGCATGGAGTCCTTCAGTGAGGGGGAACCCACAACCTCTCAAACCATTCCATCCCAGTTTTGGAATACTCTACTTATTAGAAAGTTGTTCCTTCCATGGAATCTAAATTTGCATCTTTTTTCCATGGCTCCTTCTTCTGCCCTTTGGGGACAAATCGATCAATAAGAATTAAGTATTTATTGTGGTGCTAGGCATAGTCCTAAGTATTAAGGATATAAAGAAAGAGCAAAATCAGGGCCTACCCTCAAGGATCTTGCATTTAAATAGTGCAAATAGCACATGCATAAATTGGCACATACAAGATAAATATGAAATAGACTGGTAGTAATCTTAGACAGGAAGAACATAATGGGGCGAGGGGACATGGGAATGGGAAAAGCCTGCAGGAACTCAATCTTGAAAGAAAGCCAGGCATCTGAGAAGACAAAAGAAAGGAGGGAGGGAATGCCAGGCATGAGGAATAACCAGTGAAAAGACAAGGAAATGGGAGATAGAACATTGGACATGAAGAAAAACAAGCAGGAAAGTAATGTCAGGCTATAGTGTACTTGGAGGAAAGCAATGTGTTAAAAGACTGGAACAATGGCCTTGAATGTCAGAGGAGACTCTATTTCATCCTACAGGAAAGAAGAGTTGTCAAAATTTATCGAGTAGACAGGTGATATGATCAGACCTACACTTTAGGAAGACCACTGTGGCAGTTGTGTGAAGGATGAGTTGAAGTGTAGAGAGACAAGCTGAGTTCAAATGAGGTCTCAGATACTTACTAGCTGTGTGACCCTGAACAAGTCACTTAACCCTGATTGTCTCAAAAAAAAGTTTGGAGAGACTTGAGAAAAGGCAAATAAAGAAAGAGACTATTGCTATCATTCAGATGAGAGAAAATGAAAGCCTGAACTAGGGTGATGGCCGGTTGGGTGGAAAGAAGGGGACATATAAAAGAGAGGTTGCAGAAAAAAATTACAACTAATTACAACAACTCATCCAGATAGATGGGATAAATGAATAGAGGAGTCAAGAATGAGACAGAAGTTGTAAACTTGAGTGACTTGAAGCATGATGGTGTCCTTGATGGAAAATAAGGATGTTCAGAAGACAGGTGGAGTTCAAAGGGATAGTGAACCTGTTGAGTTTGAGATACCAACAGTATACTCAGTGAAAATGTTTAAGAGGTAGTTGGTAAAATGGAACTAGAGCTCAAGGAAGGGGACTAAGGTCAGATAAATCAATTTAGGAATAATCTGATCATTGAACTTATGAGAGCTTATAACTAAGTGAGAGTACAGAGAGGGAGAAGAGAAAAAGGTGAGGGCAGAGTCAGATTAGCTGGTATGGGCTGGATGAAAAACTTGCAAAAGACACTAAAAAGTAATGGGGAGATAGACTGGAGAAGAACCATGAGAGAACAGTTATGAAAACCCAGAGAAATAGTATCCAAGAGGAGAAAGTGGTTAGTAGGATAGAGTGCCTCGGAGAGATTGAGTGATTGAATGCTATGAAAAGGTCATTTGATTGGCAGTTAAGAAATTGTTGGAAACTTTGGTGAGAGAAGTTTTGATTGAACAATGATGCATGAAATCACATTACAGAGGTTTTGAATTGAGGGAGGGGAGAATAAGTGGAGGCACCAACTGTAGACATCTTTCTCAAGGAGTTTAATCATAAAGGTAAGAAGAAACATAGAACAATACTGAGAGCCTGTCTATAGGCAGTAGAAAAGAGGCAGTAGGTAAGGAGAGGAGTGTGTTTGTATATGTGTGTGTTCATCCTTCATTGTTGAAGAAGACCATGCCATCAGAGAAATAATGACGACTTGCACTTGACTTTGTATTGAGTGAGGGAGGGCTGTGCAGGTCACCAGCCTCATTTCTCCTCCAGAGCCATCTGAATCCAGTGACCAGATATTCATCAGGATGACTAGAGGTGACCCAGGATGAGGCATTGAGGTTAAGTGACTTGCCCAAGGTCATACAGCTAGTGAGCGTCAAGTGTTTGAGGTGAGACTTGAACTCAGGTCCTCCTGACTTCTTCACTGGTGCTCTATCCACTGCACCACCTAGCTGCCCCTAAGGAGAGGCTGAAGATTAGGGAGAAAGAAAGATAATGGGAAAGACAGTGTGGACAATTCTCTGACAAAGATGGAATGGGATGGGATCAAGGATATGTATAGAGAGATCAGTCTTGGCAATAAGAAGGGTCACCTTATCAGTGAATGTAGTGAAGAAAAGGATTGTGGGGGAATAATAGATAGATGACATGACATGACATGAAATGAGGAGGGGAGAAAAGGGAGATCTCAGTGAATGATTTCCATTTTTTTTCCAGTGAAGGACAAGACAAAAATCTTCAGGTGAGAAGGTGGAATAGGAGGTGGCATGGGAAACTTTAGCAGAGAAGAAAAGAATGTGTCTAATCCCCTTTTACCTGGAAGCAGATACTTGAAGACACCTGTTCTCCTAAGGCTTCTTTCATTTGGTCTAAGTATCTTCAGTTCTTACAATCAATCCTCTTATTTCATGGACTTGTTTAGTCACCATTCTGGTCACTTTCCTCCAGTTATTGTCCAGCTGATCGATCACCTTCCAAGGTACCAAGAACCAATTCAATACTCTATATAGAGAGTCTGACAGGGACAGTATTACAGGAATATCATCACATTTCTACGGGATACTATGCCTCTTTTATTTCAGTCTAAAATCTTATCAACTTACCTGGATAAAGTATCATGCCATTGATTCATATGGGGCTTGCAACCAAATGAATTCAATTCATCTTGTGTTTATTGAGTGCTTGCTTTGTGCCAGCCCCGGGGCTCAATGCTGAGAGTACAAAGGTAAAAATGAAGCTATTTCTTTTCTCAAGAAGTTTACATTCTAGGGAGTGGGTGGGGGATCAGGACAGTGGTACAGAGATAAGCACAAAACCAAATTTATTCCAAGTAAATGAAAATTAATTTCTGGTAGATCAGAGAGGACCTACAATTGAGGAAATCAGGAAGGGTTCTCCATAGGAGCTAACATGTGAACTGTGCTTTTACAAAAGACCAGGAATTCTAGGAGATGGAGGTGAGGTAGGAGAGGATTTCAGCCTATACAGAGACACAAAAACCTCCAAATCTTTTTCAGACAAAGTGCTATTCAGGCATACCTCCTCTGTTTTATGTTTAGGAAGTTAATTTCATGAATCCAAATGTAATCTTAAATGCTGATGCCTGTTAAATTTCATCTTATTCAGACCAATATTCTGACCTATTAAGATATTTTCGAAGTTTATCATGCGCTCATTCCCCCCTAACTTTTTGTCATTTGAAAGTCTCCTAAGAATAGGGTCTATACTTCTATCTGAGTCACTGATTTTTTTTTAACCAAAAAATATTCAACTGAACAGGGACAAGAATGGATCCTGACAGCACTTACGAGAGACCTTCTTCCAACCTACTCCTTAAGTTCAGCCAATCAGACAGTTCAAAATTCTTAATGGCAAGCTGAGGAAACAATAAGGGAGTTAAAAAATAAACTTACAAACCTAGTAACTACTTTAGGGGCCAGTTAGGTGCTACAGTGGATGTAATGCTGGCCTTGGAGTCAGTAATCCTACTGAGTTCAAGTCTGGCCTCAGACACTTACTAGTTGTATGACCCTGGCCAAATCTCTTAACCCTATTTGTTTCAGTTTCCTTATCTATAAAATGAGCTGGAGAAGAAAATGACAAACCACTCCAGTATCTTTACCAAGATGGGGTCACAAAGAGTCAGACATGACTGAAAGGACTGAACAACAAAAACTATTCTAGGTAGTTGGTTAACTGCTGTGATCTAGAACACAAAAGAGCTCAAGTAGCTTCAGGGCCATGAGCCAAAAGAGCACCCTTCCCCTACCAAGGAAGAAGACACCCAGCCTATGGTAGCAAAAAGCAGCTCAAAGCAGAAGCCCAACAAAGAACAGAAAAGAGTCAGTGAAGAAGTCAGCAAAGACTGGCATGGCAGAAAAACATCTGCAGATGACCCCACAGCAGCAAAAACAGCAGGGCAAAACTCATTGACATCATCAAAGAACAGAGCTATAGAGGAGCAAACAGCAGCATTAAAAGCACAGGAGCACTCCAATGGGGACACCATCCTAGAAGCATGAGCTGACTTGGCCACTCTTGTTGCCTGACAACGTGTTCCCTAGCCCTATGCGTACCTGACATATTTCTCTCTATCATTTTCACGGGTAATATGGTAACCCTATATGTAGGGGGAAGGGAATCTTTTGTGCTATTTATTTTGCTTCATTGTTTACTTAGGTGCCCTTTTCTTTGAACTAGAATACAGGTCAGTTTATTAAAAGAATGGCTTCAGTACTGGTTCATGAGCATTAATTAACATGAAGCAGGTTTTAAAAGGTTTAATGTACACTAAGTTCCAAATAAGTCTTCCCAAATGTCTTTATATTTTTTTCATTTATACCATCTATGCTATCTACCAGCTAAATTCTGTGTAGGATTCTTCCATGATAGTGGAGAACACCTTTGTCTAGAACAGCTCTCTGTTTTTTGCCTAATTTTCTATTGATAATCAGAGGACTGTTGTCTTTGTAGTGGAACTTATCACAGAATATTCTATAATGTTGATATCTTCAACCTTCAATGATTAAAAGTTTAGTAACAGATCACAGAAGGTATAAAGTTGCATAATATAGATTTTTTTTGGTTGAACAGCATTACTTTGTTGGTAATTATGCATGGGGACTGTACCTTACTATACATTTTCTATCTCATTGCTGCTGTGTGCCCAAAATACTCTTTTTATACAATAAGGGGGCCATGGCTGGCCCTCAGCACCCAAAAGAAGTAATGCTAAAAAAGAATTCTTCCCATCCTGAGTCAAAACTTTTCTGTTTTATATGCAGATCTCATATTTATCTTTCTCAAAAAGTTACATCATCTTTGACAAACATTTGAACACCACCAAGCCCAAGCAGATGTAAACAGAAACTTCTCTTTAAGGCTAATCTCAACACATGGCCCAGTGGAACTGGTAGACTTGCCAAACCGGGAATGTAAGACATTGTTCTTGCCTCCATTTCCTCCCTTATTTTTTCCTCAGAGCCTCACAAAAACCTAGAATAGAACAGGCTGTTCACACGCATGAACTCACCTTATTTTCACCATGGAGTTACTGATAAACTCAGATTACAATAGTAACTCTTGTTGGTCATCAATATTTAGCTAATAGAAAGTTGACATATTGGTCAGTCAGCACCTGCTATGTGCCAAGCAGTGGGGATACAAAAAACAAGCAACATGTAGGCTCTGCCCCTGAAAGAGCTTGTAATCTGGTGGGGGAGACAAGGACGCAAACTTATAAAAACAATCTATATATGGATAAAGAGTAAATAATTAATTTAGGAAGGGTACATGAATTAAGAGGGCTTGGAAAAGGCTTACTATAAGGATAGTATTTTAGTTAAATTACTTAACTTAAAGTTACTCAGTTACTCAAAGGAAGCCAGGGAAGGCAATAGGTAGAGATGAGGAAGGAGAGCATTCCAAGAATGGGGGAGAGATAATCAATAAATCAATCAAACAACATTTATTAAGCACTTTATGTGCCAGGCACTGTGCTAAGCATTAGTCAGGAAAAATGCTTAGAGTCAAGAGATAGGGTGTCTTGTTTGTGGAAGTTAGGAGACCAATGTCACTAAATCGAAGAGTACATTTGGAGGAGTAAGGTGGAAGAAGACTGGAAAGGTAGGAGGTTGTAAAGGGCTTTAAATGCCAAACAGAACATTTTGTATATGAACCTGGAGGTGATAGGGAATCACTTGAGTTTATTAAGTTTTGGGGGAGATTTTGGGGGGGTGGAACACAATCAGACTCCTACTTTAGGAAAATCACTTGGATAGTGGAATGGAGGATGGATTGGAGTGGGAAGAGACTTGAGGCAAGCAGACCCACCTACAGTCTATTTCAATAGCCCAGGAATGAAGTGATGAGGGATTGCCCCAGAGTGGCAGCAATATCAGAGGAGAGAACTTGTTAGAGCAATATCAATTAAATTAATTGAATTGTTACCTAAGGAAGCCATTCAACATACCTACTTGATCCTATTTATGAAACGAGGACTAAGATAGGCCACTACATCTGGGATTGCATTGATATAGGGAACATCCTCTGCCAACTGCAGATCAGCCCCTTCTCTGCATCACACTTTATAGTATTAGAAAGTTGCCTAAACTTCTGTGGAGTTAAGTGAATTCACTAGAGTCACAGAGTCAAGGATGTATCAGAGATGGGACTTAAACCTGGGTGTGCTTGGCTTTGAGGCCACACCATGCTGCTTTTCCATTTAGGAAATACTGCCCTTAAACAATATCATAATTTGATTCTCACAGAACCTTACTAAGTACTCAAGAAAGAATTCTGGACACCTCTGAATAAGAAAAATCCATTATATTCTTAATTAATAGCAGGCCTCTATCATCCAAACATCAGCCTATCACTAGAGTGCTTCATGGATGGATCTCTCAACTTGGATATTGTGTTTCGTGCCATCCCTTCACTTTGCACATAAAGATACTGAGAAGGAAAGAGGTTAAGAAATTTGTTCCTGGCCACACAGGTAGGGAGTAAAAGAGCCAGGATTAGACTCCAGCTCTCCTAAACTCAAAATTCAATGGTTTTTGTTTTGCTATGTTTTCCCACTGTACCAGCCATTCTAGGAATCCTTAGCTGCAGTTCGTTAGAACAGAGGTGTCAAAACAAAATGACTTCTATAGTTTGCTTAAGCATTAAAAATGTTTCACAAAAAAAAAAAAACACAACAGACAAACCCAGACCCCACAAAGTATCTGGAAATCTGTAAGATCTTGTTGTTAGGCTGGAGGGCTGGCATACTACCTGCCTTGCTTATCAGGCATCATAAAAACACTCAAATGAAACTCTTCAGCAACCACATAGGTGGTTCAAGGCAATATTTTGTCAATCAGGGAAGGGACATTTTTTAAATTTTATGGAGACTTGTGGCCTCTAAATCCCAAAATTATTGTTGATGGAAAACAAGAATGATGCCATAAAATGAAATGCCATATTTTGATACTGGAGAAAAGAACAGAATTTATAGCCTAGCGGGCTTACAAAACGAAGGGAAGGAGAACAAGCCCCACAACTCTGGCACCAGAGGAATGATTCTTTCCCCAAGTTCTTCCTTTGAAATAAGCTACTTGTTAGTGCCAAAGAACAGCTCATCTGCAGAAAAGTTGTTTTCATTTCATAAGACATTTTAAGAGAGGATGAGAAAGGCATGGAAATTTTTTTTAAAATATCAAAGAAATTATATCTTAATCTTATCTTGCTTCACAAAGGCTATAATAATCTTATGGTTTTCATTAAAAGAAGGAAAACTGATGGATAAATCAACACCTATTTGGTCTGTTACTCATTACAGACCCACCTTATTTTGACCTCAGCCAGAGCAATGTGTAGTTTTCTATAAACATTACTAAGGCAAAAATTAGTCATGGATTCCTTTAAGTCCTGTAAGGTCTAAGAGCTACATGTTTTTCTGCAAGAACTGCTTTTAATAGCCGGCCTATGTTAGTAAAGTGAGATAATTCACAAAATTAAGTGTGTTTTTTTTTCTTTTTTCTCCTGGATTCTTGGGATTTTGTTGGTGAAAGCCTTAATTCTACAGATAAGTCTAAAACTCCCCAATTCAGCATTCATAAATTTGTACATTAGGTTCTCAGGGTGATGGCTATCCCCAAGTTTCAAAGATGTAACCTACGGGGCCACCTTTCTAAAAGTATAGCTCACAAGCCCCCACTAGTATGCTTCTCATTAACAGTTAGCCAATAGACACAATGAGCTCATAGCAAAGATGTTTACTATGATGTCATATTAACATTTACTATGATGTCATATTAATAACATTCACTACTAAGCATTCCCCTCATAAGCCTGTGAGAGACATTCTCTCACAAATACAACATATGTGGGAAGAATGGGTCCAAACTTAGAGTACATTGTTAAGGAGGCACAAATGTGCAGGATATAAATGATCAAAGCTACTTATTCTTTCAGTACTGCCTTCTCTCCTGGTAGAGTCCTCATAAAAGTCTTCACTAGGCACAGTGTCTGCTCAATATTCTGTTGGATGTATTGCTCATCTGAGTTCCCATAGTATTCTTTTTCCTACAGTTTGATGCTTGAGTGCCAATGATAGCTTTCTCTTGAGTCTATTGATGGCTCCCTTTCTTTACTATCAAAGGTCCCATTCCTTGAAGTTGCTTCTGGACTCAAGTGACTGCCTCTCTAAATCTGTGTCTGTTTGGAATATATCTTTCTGTTCTCTCAACTGTGCCTCACCTGACTTTCCAACTGATGGCTGGGGTGCCTTCTCCCTTCTTGAAAGTAGCTCCAATGCTAGATTCCAAGGCCAATGTAGACATGGAAGATAGAAAATTCCCTTCTCCCATTCTCATCAATTAAAGAGCTAGGCTCTTCCCCAAATAATGATGCTCTCTCTTCTTCTTTCCCAAACTGCATTGACTGATTCAAATTGACTAGATTGAGTTTTTTTTAAATGATCACCCAGGGATATGATCCATGTCATTAATCCAATCATGTTGTTCTCTTTCGACTGAATTGGAGTGGTCTTTATACTTTATAAAGAGATCACCTAGTATTATCACCTTGACACCACATTAATACCTCATCATCTCTAATTATGTCCTATTACTATATCACCTGATAAAGGACAGAACCAAATCCCCTCTATCCAAGTGTCTTGATTTTCCAATTAATTTCACCAAAGCAGATGACTTAATGCCTAGTCTGCAAAAAGCACTATGTTGGAATGCAACCTCAATGCCTGGCAGATAGCTCCTGTATTATTCAATTCCTTATTTGTTTTGACCATTAATACTTACTTTGATAATTCTTTAAATTATTAAAGAATCAGAGAGAGAGAGAGAGAGAGACTTGCTTGTTATCATTTCATTGCAGGGGAGAAAACCAAAATACTTTGAGATGCATGCATTCAATACTACTGTGATCACCTTGGTGTGGGTAGTCATTTCATAAGGAGAAATTCATTCCTTCAAGCCTTGTGCACTTCTGGCACATCTCCTCCGTAACTCCTCCACAGAAGATCTATTTGATACACTGGAGATATTTCTTTGTTTCTTTTAGTATTTCCTGAGAACAATCCAATGCTCAGACTTTCCATTATCTCATACTCTCACTTAATGATGATGATGATGAAGAGAAGGGAGAAGGTAATAAGCATTCATGTGCACCTACTATGTGCTTGGCAGTAGGCTAGACATTTTTATTTTTAACAAATATAATCTCATTTGACCCTCACAACAACCCTGTGGGTTTACTATTAGTAAACCCATTTTACAGTTGAGGAAACTGAGGCATACAGAGGTTAAGTGACTTGCCAAGGTCACACAGCTAACAAATGCTTAAGGTCAAATGTGAATTCAGGTCTTTCTGACTCCAGGCCCAGTGTCAGCTGCCTCGTATAAGATAATATGATATAATATGAGATATGAAATAATATGACAGTATAATATAACAGTAACATAACATTTGTATATCACTCTAAGATTTGCAAAGCACTTTGCAAATATTTCACTTGATCGTCACACCAATCCTGTGAGGTAGGCACTACGATTAAACCCATTTTACAGTTAAGGAAGTTCAGGTTAAATGACTTGCCCAGGGTTTCACAGCTAGCAAGTGTCTGAGGTCACATTTGAACTCAGATCTTCCTCACTTTAAATTCAGTGCTCCAGGGGGGAAGGAGTGGGGTTGGGGGGATAAAATCTTAATTTTAAGGAAGTGATTGTAGAACATTTAAAAATAAATTAATTAATTTAAAAAAAAATAAATTCAGTGCTCCAGTCACTGTACTACCTAACTACCACCAAAGTTCTGAGCATGAAAATTGAGTCAGACCAATATTCAGCTCTCTGAAACTCCCCAAATATTACTTCTGATATAGTACAGTCCTTCCCAGCTTAAATCTCCACTTCTGTACCTAGTTTCCCATTCATCTACTCTTAGAATTTAAAAGCCCCAGTGAAACCCAAGTTCTTGTCCTAGCCTGGTGGTCTTGGTCACTCGGTCTCTCTTCTCCATCCCCACCCCACTCCAACCCTACCCCATCTACCTCCAGTCATCAGTCTCTATGTGGGCTATGTGATATGAAAGTAGCTTGTGGAGCACTGGGTCCCATTCATAGTCACCATCCAGGCACAGATACACACTTAAAAGCTCTTCTCAGATCAGCCTTCTGAGTAAGAAAACAGCAAGAGACAATACATCTCTACTTCCCCTGTCTCTAAGCCAGTTCCTTCTAATATCTTCTACTATGGTTCATTTACTTCTACCCTCATGATAAAAATCTCAGGCCACTGAACATTGTGGGTCTCACTTCTGATGGAGTCAGGGACTCTTATGAACTTGATTGCCTTAGTTTCGGGGATCAGGTACCCAGAGATCAGATGCCACTCCAGAGGTGATCAAAGCAATGAATTTATGGCCAGTTTAATTTGGGCCTGTGACCCAGGATACCAAGCCCCTGTGGAGATGAGAAGGGAAACATCACAAAGAATTTAGTCTAAATATAATACACTCCCTTCTCATCCCAACAGTGCTAGGGATTGATTGGCTGATGCTGTGCAAGCCAGTCATTATTTGGAAAGAAAGAAACCTTCTGTTCCCAGAACTGCTAGAAACATTGCCTAGAACAGATGTATGCTACTTCTGGCCATAGCTACCACATGAATCCCAAGCCAGAGTTCCCCTCCCACTACCAGAGTTTTTATGATGTGTCTTTGTGAGATCAGAGTTCCCTCCACACCTACTATTTCACTATGCTATCAGTTTGTTTCCAGGAATCCCAAACATCGTCAAATTCACAGGTCAATCTAGCAACAGCTGCATGTTAGAATTCTTAGAAAAGAACCAAAGAAGAGGCCTCATCTAACCTTCTACCCCACTGTCTGGAGCTTTGATATAATTTATTAAAAAGGAAAATAGAGATTACAATTTTTCATGGTTAAAGTTAGTCCTGAATGATATCATTATATGGGACCAACCCCCACCCCAACCATGATCCCCAATCTAAGCTGATATGTCCAGTTCATCAAATTAGAATACTTGGTGGCACAGAACCTTGTCTGGATAAGGAAGAGTGAGGAAAAAGTAATGTTTCTCCAAACATGGTAAGGTGTATATGAATGCTTCAGCATTGGTTACTTCTGTTTTTTGCTATGCCTCTCAAACATTAATAAATTCATTGTTGCGGGGCCTGCTTAATCAGGGGGTGGTAATCTTAATACTATCAGTCACTCAATAAGTATTTATGAGGCATCAACTATGCAAGGTGCTGTGCTGTTTGCTCAGGATATAAATATAGTGATATCTTCTACTTCCAGTATTTAGCCCAATATGTTAACTTGCTCCAAGATATCCTGCAATACCTATATGAGGGCCAGCCATTTATCAAATTGAAGAAAAACAAATTTTGAAAGGAGGACATGTAGTTTTTGGAGCACATAAAATATTGTCAGGGAGTCCCTATGGATATGTGTAAGGTAGAAGATATACTTTGGGCATGTTCCCCATCTCTGCAGAAAACTTCAAATGGTTCCTCAGCTTCCTAGGGTCCTGCCTCCAATTTGTCTCTAGTTTCTCTGCCTCGATGATGCCTTTCACTGATCTGCTGAAGTCCCTGGGTTTTCCAGTGGATACCAGTATCACTTTTAATGACCTGAAGAAATGATTCCTCTCAGTTCCTGATTTAACATTCCCAGATCCACAGAAACAGTTTTGTGGAGATTAATGCACCCACCATTATCATGAAAGCTGTCTTCTCAGAGACTCTATTATCCTCCTCCAAACTTCAGCTCTACCTAAATGGACCAGTGCAGACTATATAGTCTGGGAGATGATGTGAGTTAGAGTCAAAACTATATCTGACATGAAGTACTAACTGAAAGGAATATGGCACCCCAGAATGGTCTGTATTGACCGTAAGGTGAATGGTCTATATTGACCATGTCTCAGGTATCTTTGGACCACTCTGCATTTCCATTAATTCCAGGTTCTCTGGCTATAATTTTTCAGTTGATTCAATTTTATTATCAAATACAGTCCTGTCATTTCTGTTATTACTTTATCTTCCAGAATGGATCAACAAATGTCACATCCAGGAGGAACCAAAGTAGTGAGCTCAACTCTTCCTGAGACCCTGAATCGTCATCTTCATTCTGACCTGTTTCCTGTCCTGGAGTTGCCATGTGCCTGCCTACCACTTCCCTCCTTCACCTCCTTTTTCTCTAGGGACTGTAATCAAATCACCAATAGCATTAACTCTGTAAAGGGTGTGTTCATGGGTGGCTTTATTCACTCACCACATTTGTGACTTCCCAGATTATAATTCTTTTTCAGATCCACTAGTCCCTTATATAAAGGGCAGTTAGGTGATGCAGTGGATAGAAAACTGGGCTTAGAATCAGGATGATTCATTTTTATAAGTTCAAACCCAGCTTTAGACACTAGCTGTGTGACTCTGGACAAGTCACTTAATTCTGTTTGCCTCAGTTTCCTCATCTGTAAAATGAGCTGAAGAAGGAAATAGCAAAACACTCCAATATCTCTGCTAAAAAATGAGGTCATGGAAAGTCAGAAATAACAACATTCCCTTAAATATACTGTCACTACCTCCACCCCATTAGAATGTAAAGGCAGAATTAGCTTTGCTGTGATATTTGTTTCCCCAAGTGCTTAATATAGGGCTTGGGTCATGGTCATTAATAAATACATTCATTCATTTATTCCTTAAGCTTTACCATCTGTACACAGATTTGCTGTCACAAATGATCAAATGTAAGTACGTGACATATAAGTCATAGCAAGAGACCCTTCTATATGAAGACCATTAAGATCTTTCTGTAGCCATTAAGGTCTAACCAGATCTGCTAGTGTTAAGCTATTAGTGGCGGGCACAAAATGCTTTTACTTAGGTCAAGCTGCTCACACTTAAAAGCTGGCATAATGTCCATGAAAGTGAGGGACCATCATGGATGGGTTCCATGCTTGTATGTCTCTTCCAGTAAGCTTCAATGGGCAATGCTTCATCTTTGTCACAGTGGTATAGCTGCAAGTCACAAGGGGCCATCTAAAGTGTTACACACTGTAACACAAGATGTTGAGGTGCTCTAATTGTAGCAGGTCTGCCAGTTTATCAAGGATGAAGCATTGCTTGGTCCAAGAACCTAATTAAGCATCAGCCAGCTTGTTGTGACCCTTGCCAACTCTACTTTGTCCCCAAGTGTTAATAATTCCAGATGCCATGGACATTCCCTCATCTAAAGGTTATAAGGATATTTGGGGAGGGAAGTAAACAGCCTAAGCAAGATGGTTCCCTCTTCCACTGTGCTGGACCTATACTACCACAGTCAAAGTTTTGCGCCTTGTTCCTAAGAAAAAAATTATCTGATTCCATATTCTCTGACTGTCACATGACTTCCACTTGGAGTCCCAAATTAATTTCACATTTTTAAATCTCATTATTCACAATACTCTAGATAATGACTCCCAATTTGGGCCTTTTCCTCTCTTTTTTGCCTCTTTTTTTAAATTACTTTTTTTCAAATGATAAACACTGACTTTCTCTCCCCCTTGCCTTTCCTCAAAAAGAAATTGAAAGAGAAAAAAGTAAAAGAAGACATTTGCAACAGATTTGCCGTCAAGCAAAGCAAATTTTTTCCTTGTCCATATCCAGAAATGTACGTCACATTCAGTGTAATGATTCCATCATTTCTCTGTCAAGAGGGAGGCAGGGTCCTTCGTCTTTGGTGCTCTGGACTTAGGACGTCATTATATTTATCCATTTCCAAGCCTTTCAAAGGTGTTTTTCTTTATGTAACGGGGGCTGATCCAATCTCTCCCATGTAAAGGTTCCAGAAGCTCTTGGCTCTCTTATACTAAGTACTGTTTTTGTCTCTCTCTGGCTACTGCAGGGACTCCAGGTCTCCCCAAAGCTGGCATCACTCAACGCTAGGACAGTGTCTTACTAGGACTCTGGGACTGCCTCTTGCTGTAGGATTAAGTTGTTCTGACTTCATCTTCCATCTACAT
>CM053769.1:179230655-179284118 GCA_028658325.1 Potorous gilbertii
CGGCTTCCACTGTTCCAGAATTTGTCAGGAGTTCTTTTTACAGGAAATCTATGGGCTGTGGGTTCGGACCTAGCATAGGTGAGTCTTTCTACTCCGCCATCTTGGCTCCGCCCCCCTCTTTGGTTTTCTTTATCATTGTTCCTTGGGGTACATTTTTTAGAACTTGACTCTAAAATTGTGTTTGTGGCAGATTTGGGCTCCTCTAGGAACTAGTTCTTTATCCCTCCTCAAGCCTCCCCATATCCCCCCTCCTTAGTCCCCATACCCTATCAACAGAGAAACCTGCTCCATTTCACTGAAAAAATTTGAGGTCATTCACAGACAGTTTCCTCTTGTTTTTCTTCATTATCATCTCCTGCGATTCAAATGACTTTTGGTACTAGTTATCCCTTGTACATTACTACTTTTCCCAGCAGTTTCAATATACCATGGATTGGCATAAGAAATTAAATGGGAATTTTGGGGGAGTTTTGCAGAAGCTGCAGATGACATGTAAAGACCAACAAATGACACAGAAAACATTGAGAAACTCAGAAATGCAGAAAATATATTGATAAAATTACATAATCTCAACATATTTTATCATTTAAAATTGTAAACACACCATTGGTATGAAGGAAGGGCCAAATATTTTACATGGATTTTCCAGATCATGGATAACTTAGTACCTTTTTCATCCATTTCTCATATGAAGGGACCCTTCTCCTTACATAGGTCCTCTTTGAAAACAAAGGACAAACACAACCTGTGAGTAGACTGAGCTGACCAGATGGGGACCAGCTGGGTAATTGAACTTGTCTTCTCCCTCTCCCTCTCCTTCTCTCCAAATGAAGGTAAATTTTGATGAGTAGAAGCTGTCCAGTCAACTTTGTGTTTACTGGCTAGATTTCTTTCTTTCTTTTCCTTCCTTCCTTCCTTCCTTCCTTTGACAAAACCTTGAACCCAATCACTCTGAAGTCCATAGATTGAACCACAATAGGTCCCTGCCCAAGCTCCATTTAATGACTGTATTTTGGGCCCTCTGCACTTGGAGTGAACGTCAATGGTAACTGTTTCTCCTTGGAACAGCAACCCTGGGGGTCTTCCCCTATTAGTTTGATTTTTTTTTTTAATTAAAGGAACCATTCCTTGACTTACTTATTAAAGAGGCTTGTTCACTGACTGGGCATTACCTCACTCAAAGTGATAAACTGAAAAGGTCTTAGCCTAAAATGACCAGGGTCTTCCATTGCCATCTCCAGTCATCCTGATGAATATATGGCCCCTAGACCCAGATGGCTCAGGAGAAGAAGGTGAGGTTGGTGACCTTGCACAGGCCTCCCTCACATAAATCAAAATCAACTGCAAGTCATGTCATCATCTTGATGTCATGGTCCTCTTTGAAAATGAAAGACAAATACAACAATATGACACAATGGGTAGAATGCTGGGCTTGGAATCAAATCCTTCCTGAGTTCAAATCAGGCCTCAGATACTTACTAGCTATGTTCCCCTGGGCAAGTCACTCAACCCTGTTTTCCTCAGTTTCCACATCTGTAAAAGGAACCAGAGAAGGAAATGATAAACCATTCCAGTATTTTTGCCAAGAAAACCCAAATGGGACCATGAAGAGTCAGACATGACTGTAAATGACTGAACAACAAAATATCCACCCCTTAGCTGAAGTCTATTAAAAAGTATGGACTCCTTTAGAGCAAGAGCTAGCTCACTTTTTACATTTGTATCTTTAGTTCTTAGCACAGTATTTGGCACTTAATGAATACCTTTTCATCAATCCATTTATTTCTCTATTATCCCTGGGGCTAATGGGAAGTTAAACTGAATAGTATCATTAGTTCCAGATATCCCACTATTAGGAAGCTTGGCCATGCTAACCATGTACTCTCTGTGGGGTCTTGTTGCAATAATGAAATCCTCTTCTCTCTCCAGAATATGCTTTTTTATATAAGGTGGGGCTTTGACCCTTGAATTGCTTTTTCTTTCTTTTAACCCACATACCACAGTGCCCATAGTTAATGATTACCTAGAGGAAGCAAGAGCCATGCTACCTGACTTTCAACATACCTTTTATGGAGCCAAAATATTGTGTCAAACCTGCCATAAATAATTTTTAATAACTTATTTAAAATTCACGCATTGTTTTGCATGAAAGAGAAATGTTCAAACTGGCAGCGTCTCCTCATGCCCCCTGATTGCTCGAATACAAGACATTTTAAAGTAACATATAGGATTTTAGAAGTCAGTCAACTAGAGTTTAAGTACCTACTCTGTTCTAGGCACTGTACTAAGAGTTGGGGATAAAAAGGAAGGCAGAAACAGTTCCTGCTCTCAAGAAATTCACAATTTAATGGGAGAGACAATATATGTCACTTTGTACTAACAAGACATATAGAGCAAAAATTGAGGGTAACCCCAGAGAGAAAATGCTATAATCTAAGAGGATGAGAAATGGCTTCTTGCAGAAGATGAAATTTTAGCTGAGACTTAAAGGAAGAAGAAAGAGCAGATGTTATTCTGTCATTTTTCAGTCATATCTGGCTCTTCACGACCTCATTATTTGGGATTTTCTTTGCAAAGATGCTAGAGTGGTTTGCCATTTCCTTCACCAGTCCATTTTCCTGATGAGGAAACTGAGGCAAACCAGGTTAAGTGACTTACTCAGGGTCACACAATTAGTAAGTATCTGAGGCTGAATTTAAACTCAGCTCTTCCTGCCTCTGGGCTTGGTACATTTTCCACTGCACCACCTAGTTGCCCTATGAGTAGATGAGGCAGAGAATTGCATGCACTGGGGACAGCCAATGAAAATGCTGCGAGTCTGTAAATGGAGGGTCTTACTCAAGGAATAGCGAGTAGGCTGTGTCACTGGACTGCTTTTTCATTCATTTCTGAACAAGAAAAATTTTACAATATGATAAAACATAGTTTAAAAACTCCAAGTTAGGTACAAGTTAATATTTTACTTCATTGATTCCCAACAATAGTTACTTAATCTTGATGAATTATTTTCCTAAAACCATTCAATCCCTCTATGACCATTCTCTTCAAAGGCTATCCCTCCTTAACAGGTAATATATTCCTTCTTTTAGGGGGATCATTATCCTAACCCTAATTCAGGACATTAGGGAAGGCAAATCTGAACTAAACAGGACCCATTTCTTGTTCTGAGTTTCCAAGTTTGTTCAACACCATTCATCTGTTTTCCCTGGACTTAGCATTGTTTGACCTTTTTATAGACTTTGCTAAAGAAATTAGGTCCAAGAGAAAGGATGGAAAGGATTATAATAGTGGGCGTTGTTTCCTGAAAAGTGTGATTAAACATTGATAAGACTTCCTTCTTCCAGGTCATTCTGGAAAGGAATTTATACTGTGAAAAACATTTATTTTGAGTATTTTCTATTGAACTAAAAAAAAGTAAGTCTTAATAGGCTTCCACGATATCCACCTGTGTTTTCTAGACTTTGTTACAATGAGCTCACCTTGATGACCAACTGTACCCTCTGAATTCTCACCCACCATCACCATTTGTGAAGGAGCAAGAGGGATATTTCGGTTTGGAATAACTCACAGAGAAAAAAAGAGGAAGGAGCCTCTAATGCCTTTTGGACTGGCAGAAGTACAGACTTGAGGAAAATACAAGGGACCCTCCATACAACATATACACTTTAGAATTGGGCCATCCACTAACAGAGTCCCTCTCAAAAAGCATCAAGGGTCTCAGAAAAGCAAAATCCTATCAAGGTAGAGATGGTGCCCAAATCCATAGCTAGGTTGGATGAGTCAATGGTAGCATGGTGGACCTAGTCCTTGACCATGATATGAATAGATATGAATAGACACAAACCAGGGTCAGGGAATGTCTATTGTCATCAGAAAAGGCTGGGAAGACAGGCTGATTTTCACAAACAGCTTTCATCATGCCCTGTAACTCCCCTCCTCATCTAATATCGCCTTCCCTGTCTGTATTTCTGTTCCTGTAACTGGATTCTTGATTCCATTTCTAATCCTTGGGCTTAGGCACTGAGAAGAAACCCTAGTACTGAGCCAGCACCTGGCCTTTGGGTTTATGCTGCCTTGGATTCTGATTTGCACTCCTCCTCTCCTCTATACCCAGAAGGGTTGGCCCTCTTCAGAGGCAATGACTGCCTGAAACCCAAACATAGGTCAGTCCTCTCCTGGGTGTGATGCAAAGCTCAGGAGCCCACAGTTTTGCACAGAGTTATCCTCCAATCTCTCTTGGAAGCTTTCCTCTCCTCCACCATTACCTTTTTTTAGAGCAGTGGTCCCAGAGGTCTTCTGTCAATTGCTTCTCCATTCCTGTCCATCACTGTGGAAATGTGATAGCCAAAGCTGTGATGTTTGAAAGTTACTAGTGAGGAATTGGGGGTTGTCAATAGAAATTCCAGAAAGGCAAAGTCTTCTGGAGAATACAGAAATCATAGGGAAAACTTTCTCTATTTGCTGGCCTCAGGCTGCCTCTCCAAGGCTATAACAAGATAAATAGGTCATATAGGTACTCCATTTCTTTACCTTATTAAACTCATCCTTTTAAATGGTGAAATAACCATCAAGAAATGGCTGAATATGAGTGAGTCTATGTCCTCATTTAGAGCTGGCACTGTCCAATCTTCCAGGAAGGGAGCTGGCATCTCTCAGCCTATTCTCTCTCTTTTCCGTTCTTGACTAATACTGCCTATTAGACTCCACTGGAGTAAGCTTTGTTCCCTGTACCTTACATAACCAGGAACTGTATATATACCAAAATGGCTTTAGAAGAGCCCTTAGCAGGACTCAGGGGCTTGCTCTTGGTTTTATTTTGCATTTTAATGACATCCATCTTTAATCTTCACTCTGGCACTTTTATATAGCTGAGCCTTAGCAGGACTCCACGCTTTCTGGGGTTTTAGCCTGGCTCAGCTATTAAGTGCCTATTTATTTTCTCTGCTTCCCCAGTCATATTTGGAATGGTGGACGTGACTTTCCGGCTTTAATCGCCTCCATCTCAAATTCTGTGTATTTTTCCTGTAGAGCTATAGTGTTCATGCTCCTTAACCTTTCATTGAAATACAGATTTGGCTGCTTAACAATGGAGCTTATCCACTTTTTCCATATTTACTATTTTACCAGGAAGGGAAAGTGTGGAAAGTCTTTGTTGTTCACGCCCCGGTCCCCTGCCTGCTGTGTTTCACTATGGTGTTTTAATGATCTCTCCTTACCAGCAAACATTTATTAAGTACTTTCTTTGTGTCAGGGATTGTGCTAATCACAGGGGACATAAAGATAAAAGTTACACAAGGCTTGCCCTCCGTGCCCTTACATTCTACCAGAGGACTATGACTTATACACAGATAAGTAAACTCCAAGATAGGGAACACCCCATTCAAAGGAGAGATCCAGACAAACTGGTTTGGGAAAATTTAGGGAGGGCACACTTTCAATTGGGCTGGAGTGGGGGGTGTAGGGAAGGCTATATATAGCTAAGACTTGAAAGGAAATGAGAAATCTGAAAAGCAGAGAGGAGTGGTGAGAGTAAGGGTGGGTGGGGGAGGAGTATGGATGCTGAAAGGTTGAAAGCAACATGCTGTTCAGGGAACAGCTAATGGTCTCGTTTGTCTCTGGAACATAGAGTACAGGAAAGAGAATAATTTAAATAAAGCTAGGCATGTAGGTTGAAGCCAGATTGATATCAGAATAAGAAGTTTGTATTTTGGAGAGTGCTATGGTCGGACCTGAGCCCTAGGAACATTATTTCTGTGGATCACATTGATTTGAGGAAAACTTGGTCTCTAATCAGTTTGATTGCCCTAAGCTGTGACTCATCCATTTTGGGATGTTGTGGACCCCTTTGGTAGGCTGCTGAAATCTCTAAATAGATAAAATTTAAAAATAGGATTACAAAGGAAGTGATTATTTTAAAATATCAATTTTTTTAAAACAAGGCTATGGACCCCAGATTAAGAACCTTTGCTTTGAAGAATTCAGAGATTCCATGGCAATTTCTTCAACAACAGAGGGATGAAAGCTGTCCCATGAGTCTTGTTACTGAGGCACCTGGCTAAGGATGAAGTAGAAAACTGAATTAAGAAAGCCCAGAGGAGGGTGATTGTGTCCAACCTCCCATAGGGCTGTAAGACTCGAACCTTACAGAGAATGTCAGCTCCTGTTTCTTTAGCAGACTCTTTGGTGTCATCTCTGAGCCATACTTAAAATTAAATGTATTTGGTTACTGCTTGTGGAACATGACTGAACCTCCCTGGCACCTGATTCTGTTTGTGGGAAATGCAAGGGAGAGCAGCTGTTGGAAAGATTTAGTAATTTCTTCTGATGGTCTGACATTATCTACAGGGATCTATTGATGCTGTAGTTCTTTTGGATGTTAAGAAATTTCTCGAATCAGATAAATTGTATTTTATAGCAAGCTATCTTTCGGGACGCCTTCATATTTCTGATGATGAATAAGAACCTTAACTCTAAGTTTGGGGATATTTGGATGACATTTTAGATGAAGTTCTAAGTGAAAGCTTATGCCTATGACTGAGTAACTTGAAACTAAACTATCTTAGCAGGAATATTGCATTGTGATCTCCATAAGTCTAAAAGCAAGATTTTTGAAAGGTAGAAGAATGCTGGTACAATTGACTGTGTAGGTGATATTTTGAACATTTCTTGCAGTTTTGATGCCATGGAAAATTATTTGAAAAATCAACTAAATCATTGATCATATTAACATTCATAGTTTGTAAATTTGATATTTCTCAGCTTATAAGTAAGCCAAATAGCTCAGTGAGAATAAAAACATTTAGATAATGAAGCATTTATCTATGAAAAAAATCAATGTGTTCTCAATTCCACCTTTAATTTCTTAGGAAATGCACTATATAGCTTATCTTAGAGTTTTCTCTTATTTCCCACAGTGTCTGACAGAATGTTGGGTATGTAGGAGAAACTTAACCAGTACTTACAATCACTGAAACTTAGAGCTATGGAAGTGAGCTAAGAATTGTCTAATTCCACGCAGATCAAATGAGATTATTTCTAAAGCACTTGGAGAAGTGCCAGGCACTTAGTAGGAGCTTCTTCCCTTCCTTTTGCCCTTCCCCTGCTTCCTACATAATACCTCTTTAAGGCAAGAGTTTTTAACTTTTTTTGTGTCTAGTGAAGGCCCTTTTCAGAATAATGTTTTAAAATGAATAAAATAAAAATATATACCATTACAAAGGAACCAATTTTATTAAAATACAGTAGTAAAAAAAATTAACTTCATATACCCCAAGCTAAGCTATTCTCAGCAATACAATGATGTAAAGATAATCCCAAAGGACTAATTATGAAGCAGGCTATCCACTTTCAGAGAAAAAACTGATAAAATTGTTTGAACACAGACTGAAGCATGCTATTTTACACTTTCTTTATTTCATTTTTTTTAATTTGACTCTTCTTGTACAAAATGACTAACATGGACATGTTTTGTGTGATTTGCATGTAGAACCAATATCTGATTGCTGACAGTCTCAGGGAGTGGGGAGGGAATGGAGGAGGGGATAGAATTTAGAACTCAAAACTTTTCTTAAAAAAGCCAACTGTTAAAAATTGTTTTAACTTGTAATTGGGGGTAAATAAAATATTATACATTAGGGAAAAAAAGAAACCCTGCTCCAGAGCATCTTAGACAAAGGGTCATCTATCCTCTGCTTAGATACTTCCAGTGATGTGGACCTCACAATTTACCATGATAAGTTTGGATGACTCTAATTACTTGGAATTTTGTCCTTAGTTCAAATCTTTCTCCCTGGAGCTGGCTAATTCATTCCTTGATTGCAGACATGATATAATTCATTTTTATAATATACCAGTAGCTCCGGGGCTCCCAAAACAAAATATGTTACCTATCTCTTGATAGAGAAATTATGGACTCAGAGGACAGATTGAGACTTTTTTAAAAAATGGCTACATTGGAATTGGTTTTGGTTTTTCGCTTTCTCAAGAGTAAGAATGAGGAGAGGGAGAGGTGGAAGGGAGAGAATGTAGATCTGAAAATAAAATAAAATATAATTTTTAAAGTTACCTGTTGAGTAGGAAGGTTTGGGAAAGTTATTGTTTCCCATTTTATATTTGGAGTCCAAATAATGGCTAAATCTCCTTTATGCTTCACAATTCCCCTCTGATGTGTGTATTGTAGCTATGATTATTCTCATTTTACGTTAAATTTGTAAAGTGACTTGCCTTTGGCCACATAGGTGGTATCACAGTTGAAATTAGTACTCAGGTCTTTTCTCACTCCAAGTGACCCTAGTCAATTAATTTTATCTCTGTGAGCCTTTGTTTCCTCATCTATCAACTAGGGATAACATTTGTATTGACTCCCTCAAGTGATTATTGTAAAGAAATACACTGTAAATCTTAAAGTCCTATATAAATGAGTTATTTCTATTATTATATTTAGTGCTTTTTCTACTATGCCATGATGGTCTAGTATATTCTTACAACCCCCTCCTTCATCACCCTATTATTCTAAGTCTTAGTTATAAATGAAACTGGTTCTCTCCAACAACTTCACCCATTTTGGGGCTAAGCTGAGATTCTTAGAGTAAGCTCTTAACTTAAGTGGGCTAGTATCAAAGCAAGTAGTGAGTCTGCATGGTGGATAGAATGTGGCACCTTGAATCAGGATAGTCATAAGCTTAGATACTGCCTCACATACTAAAGTCATATTATAAATATCATTTGCTAAAAAGCTACTTGTCTGGAAAATGCTCACAAAGTAGTCAGAAAAAGTGATGAAAGGACACACTCTCAACGTCTCTCTGAAGAACTTTGGAATTGATTGTGACCTGGGAGTTTCGGGCAAAGGACTGCCCAGCATAACATGCCCTCATCAAAGAAGGCACTGTGCTCTAAGAGCAAAGCAGAACTGAAATAGCTCAAAAGAAACACAAGACATGCAAATTTAGAGAATCCACTCCAAATGTTCAACATGGACTATTTGTGCCAACCTGTAGTAGAGCATTCTGAGGTCTTATTGGTTTGATTAGCCACAGTGGGAACACTGTAATTTGATTCTAACATACTGATGTCATTTTGGTCCTCTTTGAGAATGAAAAGCAATAATCAACTACTTGTCTGACTGATTATCAAAGGGTGCTTCTGGGGGCTTGTGAGTGACAGTACTAAAGACTTAAGTCTTCAGGGTTATCTTTAGAAATCCGAGTAGTAGTCAACTGACCCTCTCAAGACTACAGCCTATGGGTGAGAGTGTGAGGTGAGGGAATGGACAAGAAGGGATGCCACACTAAGATGATAAAGGGCTTTCAGACCATGCTCTATGTAGATCACTTGAAGGAACTGGGAATGTTTAGTCTGGAGAAGAGTGTGTGTGTCCTTTGTTGCCAAAGAAGACCATGCCATCAGAGAAATGATGAAATGACTTGCACTTGACTTTGTTTTGAGTGAGGGAGGGCTGTGCAGGTCACCAGCCTCACTTTTCCTGCAGAGCCATCTGAATCCAGTGACCAGATATTCATCAGGATGACTGGAGATGATCCAGGATGAGGCAACTAAGGTTAAGTGACTTGCCCAAGGTCCCATAGTTAGTGAGTGTCAAGTGTCTGAGGTGAAATTTGAACTCAGGTCTTCCTGACTCCTGGACTGGTGCTCTATCCACTGCACCACTGCACTGCAGCTGCCCCTCTGGGAGAGAGTAGACTTAACTAGAACATAATTGCCTTTAGGTATTTGAAAGACTGTAATGTGAAGAGGGATTAGCCTTGTTCTGCTTTAGGGACAAATTGAGAAACAATGTATTTAAAGCCCTTCACGCTTTGGCTGACATGCCATACTTTTGCTGTTCTCCTGGCTGTCATCTGTGCCTATATGAACTTTCACTTCACCTTTACTTCTTAGAATTCCTAACTTCCTTTGAAATTCAGTTCATGTACCATCTCTATCAGGAAGACTTTCCTGACTCTTTTAGTTGTTCAAGCTTTCTCCTTCCTGTTCTCAGAAATAATCATGTTTCATATTTTTGAATGTCAGAGATTCTACTTCCAGTATAAAAGAGACATTTTTAATGTATTTGGATATTTATGCTGAACTAGGAACTTTCCCCTGAAAATCCTTGTAAAAGATAGTCTCCCTTAACTCATTCTTCTCTCATTAAGAGGGGTTCAGTACTAGTGTTCACCACTGACAAAGGTTCCATGATTAATAAAGTGCTGGTCCTTTAACAAATTGGAGGTGTGTCAAGTCTCCATGATATAACTCAGGTCTAACTCCCCTGATTCTTACCCATCTCCCTCTCCATCTGAATAATGTCCTGAGGATGACAATGTAGTTTCGACCTCTTGAGGTTAACCATCACTTTTTAGAAGAAAAATAAAATACAACTAGTAATTGTTGCTTGGAAGGAAATTAATTACAATTACATTTTCTAGGGGCTATTCTGTTCACTGTTTTCCTCTGAGTTATACCTCCCAATTCTACCCTTCTGGCTTTGCAAAATGCAATAAATTACAGGCCCCAGAGGTGAGAGAACACTCACACACACAAACCTGTCAGGGCTTTGTGACAGCCTGACTTTTGGGGGGGAGAGGCAAAGAAGATCATAGGACTATGTCATGGAAACCTATTTCTCAGAGCCAACTAATCAAGACTTTACTCATAAACTTTATGTTTCTATCCAGCTCTTCTTACCATTGCACTCACCTGGCAATGTTTTCCAAACATGCAATTTAGCCCAAGAATGAAATGCCTGGTTGAAACGGATGGAGAACAAATAAACTTCTTTTTGGTAATTTAGAATTTTAAAGTAACAGTTCGAGCTTGTTGTATAAATAAGTGGAAATGGAGCCAACTCGATCTTTTAAATAATTGAACTAATCAACCTCTCATTTAAAAACTTTCTCAGTCAAGAAAACAAGATTATCATCTTAATTAAAGTTTGATGAATGAAGTAATGGATGAAAAACAATTTATTACATTCAGATTTGATTCAGTATTCTGTTTATGTATCCAATTATGCAAGAAGAACCTATCTGAGCCACCCAGTGGTTAGTGCCCCTCCCCTCCCATGTTGGGCATTTAGGTATTTGCTCTCTCTCCCTCTCTCTTTCACTCTCCCGGTGTGTGTGTGTGTGTGTGTGTGTGTGTGTGTATGTGTGTGTATGTGTATGTGTATGTGTGTATGCGCGCGCATGTGCAAAGAGACAGAGCTACCTGTGTGACCCCAGGCAGGTCATTTAACGTTTATCTGACTCAGTTTCTTCAACTGTAAAATGAAAATCCTAATACTGCCTACTTCCCAGGGTTGTTGTGAGTTTCAAATGAGTTATTTATAAAGCACTTAGCTCAGTGCCTGGAACATAGTAGATACTTAGTCAATGTTTGATGATTCCCTATATGTTGTATCATGTATGTGCGTCAATGTTGCTCACAGGCAATAAAATGTAAACTCCTTGAGGACAGGAGCTAGTTTCTAGTTTGTTTTTTTGTCTTTGTATCCCAGAACCTTGCAGAGGATCTGACCTATCACTCAATTGTTCTTCAGTCACGTCTGACTCTTTGAGACCCCATTTGGAGTTTTCTTGGCAAAGATATGGGACTAATTTGCTATTTCCTTCTTCAGCTCATTTTACAGATGAGGGAACTGAGGCAAACAGGGTTAAGTCACTTGCCCAGGATCACTCAGCTAGGAGGTATTTGAGGCCAGATTTGAACTCATGAAGATGAGTCTTCCTCACTGGGAGCCTGACTCTCTATTACCCTGATCTGACACACAGAAAGTGATTAATAAGTGCTAGCTAAACTGAACTGAATTAAATTGAATGTGGATAGTGCTAGGTGCAGTTAGCACAGGCATGCAGGGGAGGTCTATGAATTTGAAATAAGCATAGGGACAAACAGATGAGGTCATCTGAAGATGAACGTTAGAGATTCCACCCAATTCCAGTAGGTATTTAAAGTAACTATGCCCTGCCTTCAAGACCTGATCAGACTGGCCCAACCCTTGTGAAAGTTTCACCGTAGTGTAGACGGTGGGAAAAGGATGCCAAGTCAGAGCCTAAGAAGCTTGTAGCAGCAGAACTGTGATGTGCTGGGGGAATCCCCTTCCTGTCTTCCCCGGTGGTATTGCGTGTGGCCCAGGTTGTGTTTCTGGGAGGGTAGCCAATCCAATCAGGGAGCTGTGAGGCATCTACATTTCCCTAGTGAGCTTGTGAAGTCCATGACTGGTCCTGAAGTAGCAGCTACACTTACACTTGGCTTCTGGAATAGATTATAGTGCCCAGAATAAGGGACGTCATGAGCCCAGCCCTGAAATATTGTGTTTCATTATGGGCACCTGATTTTAAAAAGAAATTGGCAAGCTAGAATGCATTTGGAAGAAGAGAGTCAGGAGGTACTCAAGATGATTATGTCATGTGCAAGATAGTTGAAATAATTTAGAGAAGACTTAAAGGCCATATGATAGCTGCCTCTACATAATGAAAGAACTGCATTATGAATCTGCTTGGTCAGAAGAACAGAAATAGGAGGAATGGGTAGAAGTAGGAGGAGGAGAGTTTCAACTCAATATAAAAGAAAAAAATTTTCTAATATTAGTGCCACCCAAAAGTGGGCTGCTTTGGAAGGCAATGACTTCTAGGCCACTCAGGTTTTCAAGATTAGACTGACTGATGGCTTTCTGGAGAGAGGATTCAGGAATGGGTTGAACAAAATGATCTCTGAGAGTGACTCTGAACGAATCCCTTCAGTTCTCTGAGTCTCAGTTTCCTCATTTATAAAATGAGGGTGTTGGACAAGATGCTTGCCAAGGCAACAGTCTCCAAATTTTTGGTCATTTGTACTTAGCAAAAACATTTTTTTTAGCCATTCCCCATGTGGGAGGGAAGAAATAAGCATTTGCCTAGCATCTAAGATGTTCCAAGCACTTTGCTAAGTGCTTTTACAAGTATCTTCTCATTTGAGAGAACTGATGAACTGAGTGCAAATTATTTTTCTTGCTTCTTTTGAAATATGGTGTTTAAACATGGAAATTTGTTTTGCATGATTTCACATGTATAATTGACATCAGATTGTTTGTCTTCTCAGTAGATGGAAGGAAATTTGGAACTTGAAATTTAGAAAGAAAAGAATGTTAAAATAAATAAATATTTTAAAAGTATTATCTTATTTGATACTCACAAAAATCCTGTGAGGTAGGTACTGTTATCTCTATTTCATAGTAAAGAAAACTGAGGTAAACAGAGGTTAAGTGATTTTTCCAAGGTCACACAGCTAGTAAATATCTGAGGCTAGATTTGAACTCGTCTTCCTGCCTGTAGGTCTTGCCTCCTCCAAACATTATGAAATATTAAAATATATGCAAAGCACTTTACAAATATTAAAGAACTATATAGATGTTAGCTATTCTTACTGTGCATTTTTATTTGTGAATAATATGCTTATACTATTCTATTACATATGGTGTCCAGAACGCAGGTATGGTGGAAGAGCACTCCGCTCCAGTCCTGAGGCACTTAGGTAGTGCAGTGACTAGAGTGCTGGGTCTCAGGTTGCCTCAGTTTCTTCAACTAGAAAATGTTGATAACAGTACCTCTTCCCCATAGTTGTCATTGTGATGAGGATCAAATGAGACAATATTTGTAAAAGGGCTTAAATGCTCATTCCATCCCCTTATTCTCTGGGCTGACTCAACCCAACTTAAACTCAAACTGGCAGATTTGTGATTTCTAGAGAGGGATATACTGCATGGCTACAGTGGAAAACTCTAGGATTCTTAGGGTTAACCCTAGTATATGTGCTGTGAGAATGGGGGAAGAGATACACTCCTACTATCAATCTATCTCTTAAGCCCCCATTAATGTGCTTCCTATTTACACAAAATCAGTCACTACAACTTTTTTTTTAAGTTCATTAAAAAGTACAGTAGTCTCTTAGTTGACACTTATTTTGGCTGCAGGTTGCAACAGATGTCACAGTAGGAAATGTGTATGACTGGAAATGAATCAATAGGAATCACTGTCTAATCTAACACAGGAAAGTCTACTTTTTACTAGATTTCTAACTTAATTTTACCACTTCTAAGTGGTCCCTTCTCAGTAACTTTTAAGTATTCCAGTTTTTATAATTCTTTCAGTTTTTGTTTGAAAGTTAAATCTTCCTCACCCAACTCCTCATATTGTTTCTTTTTACCATGTTCATGGTGGAGCAGAGGTGGTGCAGTGGATAGAGCACCAGTACAGGAGTCAGGAGGACCTGAGTTCAAATCTCATCTCAAACACTTGACACTCACCAGCTGTGTGACCTTGGGCAAGTTATTTAACCCCAATTGCTTCATCTTGGGTCATCTCCAGTCATCCTGATAAATATCTGGTCACTGGATTCAGATGACTCTAGAGGAGAAATGAGGCTGGTGACCTGCATAGCCCTCCCTCACCCAAAACAAAGTCAAGTGCAAGTCATGTCATCATTTCTCTGATGGCATGGTCTTCCTTGGCAACGAAGGATGAACACACACCACCATGTTCATGATCTTGCCACTCAACTGCTCTGAATTTCCTCACTCATCATAACTTTTTAAAGTAAAATTATATTGATATGTTTTATTTTTTACATCATTTAATTTTCCCCCTTTATCCTTCCTTTTGCCTCCTCCCAGAAAACCATCCTATTTAACAAATAATGGGTTTTATTTTAAAGAAAAAAATAGCAAGAGAAAAAACAAGAATTTTGGTAAATGTATTTTAAAAATGAACATAACATAGTGTTCTATACCCGTGGACCTCCTGCCTCAGCAAGTAAGTTGAGAGGGGATATCTCCTTATGTCTCTTGTTTGGGGCCATACTATTCTTTTTAATTTTTCAATATTTACTTTTGTTTGCCTTGTGATTGTTGACCATTAACTTTTAAACAAAAAACATTTACTGAATGATAAGATAAAGGCAATAATAATTGTAACATTTACTCAATGGAAGGCAAAAAAGGAATAATTATAACATTTCCTAAATAGAAGCCCAAAGGAAGAATTATAATAAGAGTTCATCCATACATGTGGAGCACCCTTTCCCACCATTGTACATGGTTTCCATGGGGAAGAGTGATACAAGCGTACAAAAACCTGTTAGGAAGGGCCATGAGTAGAGAAACTCATGGGCATGGTGCAACTCATAGCTCCGACCTGTAGGCTTTAATATCTTTTTTCAGATGAAATATGCACTACATACAACTATTTCTCTGATATCTGCTCTCTTTCTGGTCCTCACCATTCTCTTTCTGGGCAAAATTGCTCCATTTCTGTTCTTGAGCTGACAAAGCAGTGACAAGCAGGTTTTGTTCATAGTCGCCCCTAAGAGGGCATTGAGAAAAAGTATTATGCTCTTTCAGCGATGAGTCATTTCTTTAAAGTAGAAAACAGTCAAACTCAATTAATCTACCAACAGCAGGAGATTCAGTTTTGTGAAAATAGATCCAAGCTTCTTCTCACAGCTAAGCACAGCTCCCAGAAAAATAAATCTAAAGATTCTCTTTCCTACTCAGTTTCTCTCTCAAACCCCATGGTGCCATACCCTGAGAGGTGTCCCTCTTTCCGACTGTAAAATGCTCCCATAGAGTAATAAGCCCCAATATCTCTTCATACAGCATCAGACTTTAGCTGTCCTCCAATGATCTTCCAACAGCCTTTTCTCTAGTCAGTTAACAAGGCAACGACCATCTTCAATTCAGCAAGTTCCCAGCAAAGTGGTCAAAGATTCAGATGTCTCTCTCTTCTGTCTCAGACTTCCTTTTACTTCTCCAGTGTTCGGTTTACTCTTGTGTTTTTTCTTCTATCTATTCCTAGGACTTAAAAAGTTCTTCTCTGAATTCTTGGTCAGTGAAGAATCTTTATCTTATAAGGTTGTTCAGTCATGTTCAACTTTTCATGACCCCATTTGGGGTTTTCTTGGCAAAGGTACTGGAGTGGTCTGCCATTTTCTTCTCCAATTCATTTTACAGATGAGGAAAGTAAGGTAAATAGGGTTAAGTGACTTGCCCAGGGTCACACAGCTAGTAAGTATCTGAGGCTGGAATTGAACTCAAGTCTTCGTGACTCCAGGTCCATTGCTGTATCTATTCACTGCCTCATTATTTTACCTCCCCCCGCTTTTTTTTTAACCTATTTTATCTTAGTAGGTAAAACTTAAGAAATGTACCTTTCTTTAAGAAATTAATCCTAGCAGTCCTTATACAACCTTTCCAGAGTCTCAGACAGTAGTAGTGATCTACAATTTCACAACCTATACCATTTCACTTTTTTAAAAAATCAAATGCAAATGAACTGATAGACCACAATGCCTGATAACCACGGTTACTACAATCATTTCTCTACCTCCAAAAAAGATCCTTTGAGTCCCTTCATCTGAACAGCAATTCAATAACTCAGTCATGATTTATTAAGCCCCTCTATGCCCTGCACTCAGCTAGACTCTGGGGATACCAGTAAATAAATAAACCCTAATCACAAGGAACTGACATTCTAATGGGGAGGCAATGATGTTATGTGTGTGTGTGTGTGTGTGTGTATGTACAGAAAGACAAAATCCCGGGAGGAGTAATTCAGATCAATATGAAGCAACTAAATATCAGGTAGTTTTAGTGTGAGGCACTGGCCTTTATGGGGGGAACAGGAAAGGCTTCTTGCAGAAGTTTTTGCTTGAGTTGAATTTTAAGAATTCAGTGAAGCAGAGGTAAAGAAGGAGCACATTTTTGGCTCAGGGGACAGTCAGTAAAAAGCTACAGAGATGAGATGTGGCATGTAATGTATGAGAAACAAAGAGAAGGTCAATTTGACCGAATTACGGAATCAGGAAAAGGGAGGAATGTTCACTGAGACTGGAATGATAAATTAAAATTGAGTTGGGTAGGACTTTGAAAGCTAAACAGAGGAGTTTATGTTTGATCCTGGAGACAATAAGAAGACATTGGAGTTTACTGAATAGGGAACTGACATTGTCAGATCTGCACTTAAGGAAAATCAATTTACCAGCAGTATTTGGGCATTCCCTTTATGAAAATTGCAACTCATTTGTGCCTACCCATCCAGCCCAACTCTTGTCTGTGTCCTCCTAGAAACTGACCATGGGAGGTCCATCCAACATCCCTGGAGCCTCCTTCACGTTCTCTTGACATCTTGAAGATGGCAGTGGAGCAGTAACCCTTGGTCTATGTGATCTGGCTCCTCTTATTAACTGATCTCATGTTTTCCTGGCATCCTTTTTACTGCTTCTCCTACCTAATCCCTTGTTTCCAATGACTGATAGCTTGTTTACGTTCATCATGTATCTCTCCATTGACCTTCAAGTGATCTTCAGTTCCATTTCTTCAGAGATTGTATATTCCATCATTTGGACCTGTACAACATTGTCAGAACTGGTATTTAAAAGATGATAATTTGTTTCTGGGAGAAGCTTGGGATCCCTGCTGAATTCCCCAAATTATCCCACCTATCTCCTTCTGTTCAACTCTATGCCCAGTTTTGTCCATTTTCAATATCTATACTCTCTTTCTCCTTCACCCTCCCTCCCCTCTGTGTGTATGTGTATAAACACACTTATATACATTTATGTGTATATATATATATATATGCATGTATATGTATGTACACACATATACATACATCATGCAATATATAGGTATGTATGTGTATGTAGATACACAGAGATAGATAGACAAGCACTATAAGTTTTACATTAAATTATATCATAGTCTGGACGTAAGCATTCTTCATTCACTTGACTTTTTCTATATGTATGGTTAGGTTACTCTTTAGACCAATGGTTTCAAACTTGTACAAAAATGAGGACCAGTAAAGCAGACATAAAGATCCCTCTGTGCTGCAAATTGACTTAGAAAAACACATATTAACATTATTTATATTTTGTTGAATTTTTTGGTTAAATTTTGCCAATTATATTTTAATCTTGTTCAAGCCACTTTCAGGAGAGTTCCTGGCTACATCAGCCCCTTGTCATGTATTTATTACCTCTCCTTTAGACCTATCATGGATTTCCTTTAGGGTCTGGATGACTGCAGAGATCTGAGGCTGGATGTAATTAGCTCTATATTATCTACAGAGAGGAGTTTCTGGAGGTCCTAATCAACTCTAGGGAATCGCTTTGACTTTGCACTGTTCTAGCTCTCCTCTGAGAGAGAGGGAAACACCTTGGATGAGCAAGTATCTCCCTGGTTTATGCCTTAGCAGATAGTAATGATGAGAGAATCATCAACACAAACTTCTGTTTTACTTATCTTTTAGGGAATCTTGAATAATGGAAACATATCCATGAGAGATACTTGCCTAGATCAGCAGTTCATAGTCTTGGAGTATCATCTAAACTACGGAAAGGTTAAATTATTTGCCTTAAGGGTCATACAGCTATTCTATGTCAGAAGCAAGACTCAATAAACTGTCTCTACCCTTTGACCCAGCATTATCATTCTCTGATCTGTTCCCCAGCATGATTAGGGAAAAAGGAAAAGAGTTTATATGTTCTAAAATTTATAGTAGCTGTCTTTGGGGTGGCAAGAATTGGAAATTTCAGAGATGCCTGTGAATTGGGCTAACCAAGTTGTGGTATATGATTGTGATGGAATACTTATAAGAAATAATGAGCTCTATTTTAGAAAATCATGGAAAGACTTGCATGAAATAATGGAGAGCAAAATGAGCGGAACCACGAGAATGCTGTATACAGTAATAGAAATGTTGTTTTAAGAACAACTTTGAGTGACTAAGTCATTTTGAATATTATAAATACTCAAATCAACTACAAAGAACCTATGAAGGAAGATGCTATTTGCCTCTGAGACAGAAGTATGTATAGTATGGTTGGTATGGTACAAATATACATATTTGTATCTAACAGTAGCCATCTTTAGGGTGGGATGGGAAGGGAGGGAAAAGTATGTTAAAAGTGCATACCAAATATAAAAGACAGAAGGAAGCTTAGAAAACAGAGGAGCTTTGAAAATGAAGTGTAGTACTTCTATAGTTTTTCAAAAAAAGTAAACTGTGAAATGTAAATTAGTGGTTTTATAGTGAATCTTTTTATGTTGTGCTGTGTACATGGAAATGTTCTCTTGTTTTTGTTATCTAAGTTCAAAATGAATTATTTATTTGTTTGTTTATTTTAGCAATAAACAAACTTTAGTTTTAATTATGGACCTTGGCCATTATTAAATGGTATGCAAATAGAATAAACTCTTACATCAAATCCTTTGATCAAGGAAGCAGCAAATGAATTTTTTAAAAAGAAGCAAGATTCAAACACAGATCTCTCTTACCCTAAGCCTAGCCCTCTATGCATTATGTTACCCAGCTTCCCCAAGTTAGGTCATCTCAGCAGGAAGCTCTTGTGCAGAGATGATGCTGTTATGAGTGAATGTTGACCTGGGAAAGGAGTGCGGAGAAAATAATTGCAAATTTTATGTAGTCCCCCGAGTTTGCTTCCTAGCTATAGTTCCAGGCCTGGTAAAGAGTCAAGACTCCAAGGCAAGAGGTGTGGGAGAGAGGAATAGTTGCTGCAAAAGATCTGAAAACTCTGGAGGACACATTTTAGGAAGGGTAACTCTTGAAGGAAGAAAAACCACAGGAAAAATAAAAGTTGACCTTACCCAGAAACATTAGAACTGCATGTATCCATGCCAGTTTAGTAAAAACAAACACAAACCCAAGTTGGGTTTTCCCTTTTCAGATTTCATGAAATTATTGCGCCAATAACATTTCAGTGGAAAATGCTTTGCAATTCCAATTAGATGTCTGAGAAAAAGCCAACATCCTTGTCTAGTTTGTAATGACTGTTCTCAACTTGTTTTTGCTAACAGATTTTTTAAAAAAATACTGCAAAAAGATGCTTTGTTGTATCAGGGAAATCCAAGGCCCCCAGGCAAGAAGAAAAATGAAGTTGATGGAACATCCTACTCCCTGGGAAACTACTAACCAAGCAGAAAAATACTGCATACCCTCCTTCAGAATCACCCATGGGGAGATTCGGATATAGACTGTCTAATTTTCATCATGTCTCAAAGTAAAAGTTTTGAAGAAGAGATAATACATTAAGTTGAAAGGTGGGTGTTTTTGTTTTGCAATTAGTTTTACTTAATGAAAAATAATCTCTTAGTTGTTGCATGAATTCCCTAGGGGTAAGAAACCAAACTGCCTCTTCTGTTGTCTCAAACACCTAGCTTCAACTCCGAGCCAATGAACAGGATAATAGAATACTATTGATTCCTCCTGAGTCTTTTAAAAACCACAATAGCTTTTACCCTAAATCTATCTGCCAAAAAATAAAATCTGAGAATAGGGATTTTTTGGTTCACTTTTTAAGGGCTTGTTGAAATCTTTCATCTATACTCACACACACATCACCTTATTTTATAATGCTGTACATATATACATAAATATGTATGTGTTTATATATATATATGTGTATGTGTGTGTGTACATACATGTGTGCATGTCTATCTATATTATGTTTTATTTCCCAATATAATGGAATGTCTTTTGGGAAGGGAGTGTTTCATGCTTCTTTGTATCTCCAGAGCCTACCACAGTTCTTGGCATGTAAATGCTCAATAAATATTTGTTGAATGATAGGGAAATAGAGTGTGCAAGACCTACAATGTGTTGTTGGATGAATTGTTCTGGGTTATATTGATACTAAAAAATCTTTTAGAACCAATGATGTGGATCGGCAGTATGATCTTACCATGCCTATCAAGATATGCCAAATCCTTTAGTGTATGCAACAATCAAAGTGAAGACATGGGGAACTTGGGTGGAGTCTTCAAGTACTTGAAAGACTATATGGGAAAAAAGGGATGTATATGTTTTACTTGGATCCAGAAGGAAGAACCATGAGACATGGGTGGAAGTTGAAAACAGGCAAATTTAGATTTGATATATTATAATGTTAATGAGATATAAGATCTTCCACTCCCATTAATAGGCCTCATATGGAGCCCTTGAAGGGAAGTTCACTTAAGGGAGGCTTGCTTGTAGGAAGGCTTTCACACTTTTTGCTAATTTTTAATTAGGCATTGAGTCAGGAGGGCTGTGATGCCTTCTGGCTCTGAGAAGTGTATGTATATTCTGAGTTGGTATTTTACTTTGGGGCCTGGCTTACAAGAAGGATCTTGTGATTCCTTGGTCGAGACTCTGAGTGGCCATATGTTCAGAGCTCCCCAACTGCTCAGATATAAAGGCTCTCTTGATCCAGGGATGTATGTAAAGTCTATAGTAATATTGCTTTGATTCAGGCAACAGCCCTGTCTATTGATTCTTATTTCTTTGCTTATATTTTCTCTGTAGTTTTCCTGAACATCAGGGTGCTGTCTTTTCCTCTGAACTAGTGAATGTAATTAAAAAAGATTGTTGACCCCTTAAACAGCTGTCTTTCCTGGTAAAGTAGATCTAAGAACCTGTGCTAGCAACCATCCTGGGTATGCCAATGTGATTGCTGTTACATAGATCTGTAAGAAAGGGGATCTAGGTGGCACAGTGGATAGAGTCAGAAAGTCTCATCTTCCTAAGCTCAAATCTGACTTTAGATACTTACTAGATGTGTGACCCTGAGCAAGTCATTTAACCTTACATGCCTCAGTTTCCTCATCTGTAAAATAAACTGGAGAAGGAAATAACAAACCACTCTAGTATCTTTGCCAAGAAAACCCCAAGTGGGGTCGTGAAAAGTCAGACACAACTGAACAGCAAGAAGAACAAGTCAGACACTGCCCCAAATTCTGGGAATAAAAAATACAAAAGTGAGATAGTCAAAAAGCTTACATTCTTAATGGAAAAAAATTCCAATACATATAGAGAAGTAGTGGTCACTTGGGGATATCCTAACTGATTTGTGAGGTAAACGGCAAACCCAGGCTCGTTCCCTCCAGGGCAAGGCTTAGGTTGCTCCTTCTCCCTCAAACTTGGGTACCCTTTGGTTTCCATGGCAATTGTAATCACAACAATGGTGCCTTATTTTTGCATAGCTTTTCATACGTACAGCACTTAGCACAGTGCCTGGAACATAGTAGTGTTTAATAAATGTTTATTGGGTGATTTCCATTACATATCACTTCGTTTGGTCCTTACAACAACCCTGTGACGTAGGTTAAAAAGATGCTATAATTTTCTTTATTCAGATGGGGAAAGATAACAAGAGACCTGCCTAAACTCATATAGTAAATCGACTGTTCTTACCATCTCACTGAGATGTCTCCACTGAAATTTCAGCACATCTCATTTTGAAATGCAAGCTTGGGTTTGGAGAATGTATCTTAGACTGGAAGAGAGAGGGAAATTTTACTCTAGGCCTCAGCTGGAACCCTGAAGAAAGAGCTGGTTCCAGAGTTCTCCCCAATTTTTAAAATCTGTTTTGAGAAAGAGAAGAGAGAAATCTTGGAATAATCAAATCACATATGGCCTCTTTGCTTGGTAGCCTTCCCTGGGTAGACTTCCAAATCCACGTAATACAGGGCCTCCCTCATCCAGGGACTTGTTTGGGCTGGAAGCAGTCTCTCTAGGTCAACTGCCTTTGTCTGTGTTCTGGATCTCTCCTCAAAAATCTACTCAAGGGAAAGTGGCCAACAGAAATTAAATGCCACAAAGATATTTGAAGAAAAATCTCTATATGAAAGCTAAAAATGAGCCAAAGGTAAGGCTTTAATCTTCAAAGGGCCAGTATAAATAGCAATAGTATAAAAATATTAATGAAAGTACTGTGAAATCATGATATTATTTACGTCCAAGTTCTCAATTTCTACCCAACATTACAGCTCTTACATTTAATTTCTCAGGTAGATACAGGGTAGAGGAGAAAGAACACCAGACTTGAAGAGAAGCAAGTTTGAGGTTGCTCTGACTTGACCTTCGGCAAATTCACTTAATCTTTTTAAACCTCAGTTTCCTAATCTGAAAAGTGGATCTACCTCACATGGTTGTGAGGAAGCTGCACTGAAAACTGAAGAGCTCTGTGGAAATGGGAATTATTAATTTGCTCTTTGCTCCTTCCCATATCTTTCTGAGCTGTCTGGTTAGGCAATAAGTATAAATTTATTTTATGTAATGGCAAAAAAGTTGGGCCCTATTGTAGACTTGAGTAAGGATCATGGCTTTGGCAGAAGCTATATTGCATGTACAAATGTAGTTGCTGCCTCCCTGAAATGAAGACTGGGTCCCATCTGATTACAATGAAGGAGACAGCCCAGGAGGAGTCAAGCCTTGTCTTACTCATAGACAATATTAAGAATAAAATTTCACAGGTATAATTGATATTATATTACTTGCATTCTCAATGGGTGGGGAAAGAGCTGGAGGGGGGAAGACAGAGAATTTGGTACTTCAATTTTTTTTAAATTAATGTTAAAAAATAATTTTTTTAAAAGACAGAGTGTGTCATACGCATGCCCCAGAAAATCACTTAAGAATTGTTTCCATGGCTGGCTATAAACCCTATTACTTCAGTATAAACATTAAAATGTTATAATTGAGATTTTCACCTTATTTCTTTTTCATAGAATGGCAGGGATTACTTCTTGTAAGAGAAAGGTAAAGATTTACCAGTCCTTTGCTGTTAAGTCCCACCTAAAACCCACCTTTTACAGGAAACTTTACCTAACTGCTCTTAATTCTAGTGCCTTCCCTCTGTTATTTCCTATTCATCCTATATATAGCTTGCTTTGTATATTTTTGTTTGTATGTTGTCTCCCCCAGTAGATCATAAGCTCCTTGAGGGCAGGAGCTGTCTTTTGTCTCTTTTTTGTATCCCCAGCATTTAGCACAGTGCCTGGCACAGAGGTATTTAATAATTGTTCATTGATTTGTTGAGAGATCACTTTGGATGAATCCTCAAGTAGATTCTATTCTAACAAAGGGAAGAGGATTTTTCCCCTCATACATTTAACATGATATAAAGTGGTCCCATTATTTTCTTCTGTATTTATTTTTCTGTCAGAAGCTATGATTTCATCCTGGTGTAGAAATTCTTACCATCAAAGCAGACTAACAAGACATCTGTAAATTATAACCTTAGGTAATTGCTTGGAGATACTGAGAAGCTAAGTGACTTGCTTATGGTCACACAGACTGCTCAGTACAAAGCTTTGCCATATGCTGGGGATAGAAGACAAAATGAAAAACTGTCCTTGCCTCCAAGAATTTTATTAAGCACATATAGTTGGTGTAGTGATTAGAATCTACAGTCAGGAAGATGTGGGTTCAATTTGACCTCAGACATGTACTAGTTGTGTGACCCTAGGCTAGTCACTTTACTGAGCAAGTCTGACTTGATTTCCTCATCTGTAAAATGCTGATAATAGTAAATGTAAATAGTAAATTAATAAAGTTCTTTACAAATTTTAAAGCACTATATAAATGCCAAAAGTTGACATTATTTTTATTATAATATTTTGAAAAACCCAAGTTTACTTGTCTCCAAGCCACCTCTCATCCACAGTGTCATACTGCTTCTCATGTTTTTCTGTATATAATTAATCAGAAGGGTATAATTTGAAATTATTATAATAAAATTTTTAAAGTTATGATCAGATAATAAATTAAGCAATAACTATGGCGAAAGCACTTTGCTAAGTGCTTGAGATACAAAGAAAGGGAAAAATAAGGTCCTTGCTCTCACAAAGCTCATAGTCTAACATAAAAACATCCTATTTAATAATATTTTGATAGTAATTTAGCACAACATTTACTCTACATTCGATTTTGTCTGATTACTGCTGTTATTCAGTCGTTTCGGTCATGTCTGATTCTTGGTGACCCCATTCAGGGGTTTCTTGCAAAGATACTGGAATGTTTTGTCATTTCCTTTTCCTTTCCTTCATTTTACGGATGAGAAAATTGAGGTAAACAGGATTAATTGACTTGTCCAGTGTCACACAGTTAGGAAGTGTCTGAGGCTGGATTTGAACTCAGAAATATGAGTCCTTCTGACTCCAGGCCCGGCACTCTATCTAAACATCTGCCTGCTCTATTTCTCTGATTAGTCTGATTAAAATTTTAGGAAACTGAATGTCATCTGATTCACAGGATCATAGATTTAAAGCTAAAGTCACTAAGCCTTTATTAAAGGTTTACACAGTTGCTAAATGCTAAACATGCAAAGAAAGACCCAAAAGGTCCCTCCTCTCAAGGGGCTCATGTTCTAGTGGGGAATACAACATGCAAACAAGCCATATGCAGGATAAAGTGGAGATAATCAAGAGAGGATAGGACCTGGCATTAATGAGGATCAGAACAGACTTCCTGGGGAAGGTGGTGCTTTAGTCTAGACTTGAAGGAAACCAGGAGATGGAGAAGAGGAGGGAAGAGAATCCCAAATCAATGCAGAAGCAGTGAGATGGGAGGTGGATTGTCCTGAGACAAGACTAGCAAAAGGTCAATGTCACCGGACCATAACATATATGGTAAGGCATTGGATGCAAGAAGCATGGAAAGTTAGGAAGGGGCTGGGCACAAAGGGCTTTAAAAACCTGGCAGAGGAATCCCTATTAGATCTTGGAGGTGGATAATAGGAAGATGCTGGAATTTATTGAACAGGAGGGTGATGTGGACAGACCTGCGCCTTAGGAAGAAGAATGTAATAGTGGAATGGATGATGAATACAAGAGGGGAAAGACAAGGCACTGAAACCAAACAGAGTCTATTGCAATAATTCAGGTGTGAGGCAATGAGGTCATGTTAGAGTAGCCACTACTATGCCAGAGAAGAGGAAATATATGAGAGACGCTCTGAAGGTAGAATCACCATGACTTGGCAATGGATCAGATAGATAGGATGAATGAGTGAGAGGTTGAGAATAACAGCCAAGCTTCAAGCCTGAGTGACTGAGAGGATGGTTGTGTCCTTGAATATAATATGGAAGTTTGGGGGAAGAGATCATGAATTCAGTTATGGCCCTGTTGGGTTTAAGATGTCTACAGGATATCCAATTCAAAATACTCAATAGGCAATCAGAGATGCAAGACTGGAGTCGAGAATTAGAGCCTGATCAATATATATGGGAGCCATCTATACAGAGATCATAATTAAATCCATCTCTGTGATCATTAAGTAATATAAAATAGAGGTAGAAGAGAATAGGCCCAGGACAGAGCTTTGGGATTAATCCACAATTAGTATGCATGATCTGGAAGAAGATCCAGCAGGAGAAGAGACATCAGACAGGTAGGAGGAGAACTAGAAGACAGTATTATCACAAAAACCAAGAGAGAAGAGAATATCCCAAAGGAGATGGTGATCAATAATTTCAAAGGCTATAGTGAGATCAAAAAAGTTTCAACAGGCAGCTAGAGAGAGGAAGATGGGAGCTTTGCACTGTACAGAAGTGGTAGAGTGAGACTTAAGAGCAGATGTGGAGACATACTTTACAACTGACTGTTGTGGTGAGGGTGGGATACAGCAACACACCTTCCTACCCATTGGTTGTTTGATTACACGCCACTTATGACCAAACCATCACACTCCCTAGGTTCAGGTCGCTTTATACACCACTAAGAGAATTATAATAAAGTCTTAAATATTACACACACGTATCATGTGCACAATAAAATATTTTCCATTTGTTCTAGTACAAATGAAACTTGGAAGTAAATAAACCATAAGGCAAGATGGTATTTACCCAAGAATGTTAAAGGAAACTGTGGAAAATGTAACATCGTTGGCCAAAGAGAGTCAGTGTGATGTTGCTCAGTCATGTCTGACTCTTAATGAACCCATTTGGGCTTTTTTTGGCAATGACACTGGAGTGATTTGTCATTTCCTTCTCCAGTTCGTTTTACAGATAAGGAAACTAAGGCAAATAGGATTAAGTGACTTGTCCAGGGTCACCCAGCTAGTAAGTGTCTGAAGCTGAATTTGAACTCTAGATCTCTTAACTCCAGGCCTGACATTCTATCCACTGCACCACCTAACTACGTAGTGTGACAGAGTGGAAAAATTTATAGTCAGAGGACCTAGATGTGAATCTAGACTCTGCTGGGTAATATTGGACAAATCATTTACCCTCTCTGGGTCTTTGTTTCCTAGTCTATAAAATGATAGGGTTGGATTAGATGGTGTTTAAGTCCCTTCTAGTGCTAAATCCTGTGATATTGTTGTGGATTGTCACCATAACCCCCATGAGTAGAAAGGTCAGAGGACACCTTGAGGAATAAGGATGGGCCTGCCAAGGCTGTGGAATCTATAAGAAAGAACAGGTTTGTGCAATGCTTAGCATCTAGCTGACTGACTGAATTAATCCTTAAACAAATATTGTAGTTAGAAATGGGGGAGGCCTATATCCTAGTGGAAAGAGGTACATACTTACCCTGGCTCAGCCTCCTCTTCCAGTTTTCCATGAATTCTATGATGCAGTGACTCTGGTCTATTTACTGCTCTTCTCACGTGACACTCTATATCTCCTTGCCCTGTGCACTGATCTGGAATGTTCTCTCTCTTTACCATTACCTCTTAGGCTTCCTTCAAAAATCAGCTCAACACCCATCTTCTGCAGAAGGTCATCCCTGGTCCTTTCAGATTGTCTTCCATTCTCTCTCTCTCTCTCTCTCCCTCTGTGTCTCTCTCTCACTCACTCACTCACTCTCCCTGTGTCTCCCTGTCTCTGTCTCTCTTTCTCTCTCTGTATGTGGGTATATAAAGTATTATTATATTAAAATATATATCATATAGTATAATTATGATACTAATATGTTATATTATATAGACACATATATATATAGATATCTTGTATGTACTTAGTTATTTTAATATTATTTAATATATAATATGTATTAATTATTACATATTAAATTATATATAATAAATGTTACATATTATGTATTAAATATAATAATATTTGCTATTATCTCCCAGATTACAACATGAGTGGCACATTTCTCTGTGGCACACAATCAGTACTTATGAAATGTTTGTTGACTGACTTGATTCTCCTTTCGGACTAGAGTGCCTACTATGTGCTAAGCACTATACTAAGTACAGGGGAGAAGTAATTCCTTTTCCCAAGGGTAAATTCAATGGTCCTGCCAGTGTACATTCACTCAGCTTTTCTCTTACAGGTTAGAAAGAATAGGGCTTGATATTGATTAAGCACCTTATAAGGAATGAATAGTAAATGCTTCCCATTTTTTTAGTACAAAAGGAGTAGGTAGTTTCACAAAAAATCTTTCAAATCATGTCCATAGGTGTGCAAAATACAGAGCTAAAGAAGCCCCTATTTAGTTTCATCTAATCCAGGGCACAAACACTAGTTTATATGATGTTTGGTATAACTTCATTATAAATCTCTGCTCATCTGAATTAACTCCTTTCTTTGGAAGACTCCTAGAATGGTCTTCCTATTAAGAAGTATTTTTTAATCTAATACTCTGCTTTCTCATTCCTTATTTTCTTATATTTCTCCCAATTATTTGCTACTTTGTCATAGCTGCTACACAGCTCCAAAAACCCAGGACTACCACATCTGTCTTGAATAACTCACTTGTATAACTCAGAAAAGAACAAAATATAGGTCTTTTCCCCACAGTGTCATGCCATTAGTTCTCATGTAGGCAATCATTTTCTCTTTCCAAGAAATATACTATTCAGGAATTCCTTTCTTCTCTTTCTAGAGAGCATGATTTCCAAAGTCTTGAATTTGAGTTACTCTTGAAGGAATCCCCAAGGCTGGCAATGTACAAAAAGTCTTCTTTCTCTGGCTAATAATTTGAATTTTGGGAATTATATTATCTATGAAATCCCTTACATAACCAAGAGACAAGGATTTAGGAATTAAATTGTCTATGGTCTCATGCAACACCCCTGTATTACACTACAAGGTAGTCATGAACAGCTCCTAGATGGAAAGACTATATGTATGCATATGCATGCCAAAGTCACAGATCTATTCAACTCTGCTATTCTCTCAGGATCTAAAAAACAAGGAAAAGGGAGCCCCAAAGGGCTATCTTATTTTTATAGGTTGGTAAAAAGGGATGGCTTCTCCTATAAAAGTGTGAGTCAACCAAATCATCTTGGGAGTGGCCCAAGAACCCATCCCCAGGATGCCAAGAGGCAACTCCAAACTTTCCAATTCATTTTTGGACTGCTCCAATCACTGAGACAATCAAAGTCTATCTTTTGTTATCTAAATAAGGTAGCAAGGGACATACCCATACCCTAAAGGAAGAGGTTACAACATCAACATCATTATCAACCAACTAGCATTTATGTAGTGTTTTAAGACTTTGTAAAGAACTTTGCATATACATCATCTCATTTGATCCTAATAACAACTCTGGGAGGTAGCACTATTAGGCCCATTTTACAAATGAGGAAATAGAGGCTCAGAAAAATTAAATTACATACCCAGGATCACACATTTAGTAACTGACCCAGGCAGAATTTAATCTCAGGTCTTCAGCACTCTGCACTTTGTAACCCCAAAGATTCTAAAGCTTCACTGCCTTAAAGATTCATGAAGTAAATCAGGCACTCCTTGTATCAACTCTTCATGCATGGACTTTAGAAGTTCCTCAAACATGGGTCTAATGAGAATTGCTGGCCAGACTGCTACAGTTCAGAGGTACAGTCAAGAGAAGAACATATATTGCATTCCACAAGAGCAATGGATTTTTAAATCCAGGGACCTGGATTTGAATTCTACTTCTACTAATTACTTTTTAGGTCATTTGAATAAGCCATTTAATGCCCCCACCCCAGTCTCAGTGTTCATATCTATAAAACCAAGACACTAGATTAGATTCTCTCTAAGGTCCCTTACAGGTCAGTAATCTTCTCCGTAGCCCTCCTGCCTACATAACAAGATACTGTAATTTTATTTAAGGAACAGACTTCTCATTGACAACACAGCTTCCTTTGTTCCCTAATACCACTGGTTAATGTATGTCCAACTATGAGAATATTTGTTATGTAGTGAAGTGTGAACAGGATGAAAAACATTAAGAAAATAAAAGAGTATGTAGACTTCAGGATGGCAGGGACCTTTGGACTAGCAAGACCAAAATTAAAAAGTGGGAGGGTCCTAAAAACCAAGCCAAGGAATGTCATTAAATAGATCTCTTTTCACATAGAAAGCTACACAGGGAATCAATGGGATCTCTGTGAATAATGGAAATCAAGGTGTTAGGGGCAGGTTTGATGTCAGTACCATCAGTTCAGGCTTGATTTTAAGTTATTAAACAGTTAGCAAAAAGAGGTTTACTTAATACGAACACAGCAAGGATACGCAACAAAGATACAGTGGCATTTTGCTTTTACAGATGTCTCCCACTGCACCCCTCCACCCGGTCTCCATTTAGAAACATGTTTAATCAGCTGGGCAGGGCGTGGTGACTCACACAGTCTTCTGACATTCACCAAATAAGAAGCTCCAACTTCACATGAGTGGGATTATATATTTTATATATATATATATGTATACACATACATACATACATACATACACGTGATCAGGGAACTGTGTCAAAGAAAGCAAGGGCCCAGAGACAGTTTTATTGCCTTTTAGGGAAAACTAACACTAGTAGATATTGATTCTACCACAAAGAGCAAGATATTTTAAAAGAGAAAATGTTTCCATCACAATATTAATATAAACTGGGAAAGATCATTACTTTTGGATCTGTCCAACTGAACGAGTGCTACTCTTTCTCTAGCCCTATCTTATTTTAAAAAGAGGGCAGCTCGGTGGTGCAGGGGATAGAGCCCCAGTGCAGGAGTCAGGAGGACCTGAGTTCAAATCTCACTTCAGACACTGGACACTCACTAGCTGTGTGACCTTGGGCGAGTCATTTCACCCCAATTGCCTAATCCTGGATCATCTCCAGTCATCCTGGTGAATATCTGGTCACAGGATTCAGATGGCTCTGGAGGAGAAGGGAGGCTGGTGACCTACACAGCCCTCCCTCACTCAAAACAAAGTCAAGTGAAAGTCACGTCATCACTTCTCTGAGGGCATGGTCTTCTTCAGCAACAAAGGATGAGCACACACACACATTTAAAAAAAGAAAATGCATCCCAAGATGGTTCATTATTTTTATTGAATTTAATTTAATCCATCACTTTGCGAATGCAACCCATTTCTAAATTGGATACTGCCTACACTGTGTGTGCGCACGCACACACACACACACACACACACACACACAGATCTAGCCTTCTACATGGGATAAATAGTTGTATGTAGCATATCGTATAGTTGTAGTATAATTTTGAGAGAGGCTGAAAGCCACTACCTGATTTCCAAAATCTCCTCTACTTATCTGCCATTTGCCTGAAATCTCTACCACCAGCATCATCTCTTTAAGGAATATTATTTAAAGGTCAAACATGAGGCTATAGGAGAGGAGTAACACATTGAGTAGTTAACTCTCTGACTCACTATTACCCCATGTCACCCTGCCATGTCCTGAGCTCTCTTCCTCCAGGAATGATCTCCCTAAATATGCCTGCCTTGCCACCAAGACTTAGCTTCTCCATGAATCTTTGCTTGACTCTCTCCTCCAGTTTTCCTCATAACATTTTTTTAAATGTACTACATTATAATTTTCATTACATTTACTTACTTCCATGACCCTGGTAAGATTATAACTTCTCCTATAGCAAATTCTCATCTATTATGTAAGAGTTAGCGTGGAGTAAGCGCAAGAAAATCCTGCATTTGGAGCCTAAAGAAGACTTGGATGAAATCCTTGTTTCAAGCAAGTTACTATAACTCCCTGGATGCCAGATTTCCTATCTACAAAATGAGTGGGTTGGGTTAAGTATCTCCAACTGTAACATCTTTGTATCCCCAGGGCTTTAGTAACTTATACGTTGTGGGACTTCAATGAATATTGGTTGAATTTAATTACGTATGATTGTCTATACTCACTGTAACCTAGTAGCTGTCAAGATCCTCAGGAAATAGAGTCTGGGAAGAGTTTCTTTAGGAAGAAATTTTGGGAAGGAAAACAAAAGAAGACAAGCTCATGGAGGGGGCTGCCTAGATTTCTGAGGCAAAGACCAAGAGAGGCAAAGGTCAGCACAAGGCTACCAGATAGGTACTAGTGGAGTCAATGAGCTTAACAGGACAAGAAGACATCAAAGACAAACTTCTGTTCTGTTTCCAGTCAGCTCTAGGTACATAATTCCCAATAAAAACAAGAAGAATGACATTGAATGAGTTGTTTGACAGCCAAATACAATAATTATTCAGAAAAACACAGTAGAAAAGAATCAATTCCTATTGTCTCCTAATAATGGTATGCATTTGATAGTTACATAATAATAGTAAGAGCTGTCACACATCAGACCTTGACAACAACCCTCCTTAGCAATTTTTGTTAACTTGATTTTTCCACTTGAAAAAAGTTCTAATCATGCAATTTGTAGGCTCGAATGTCTGAGAGATGATTACAACAAAGGACAATTGAAGAAATTATGGACTAAAAATATAGATTTGGTCATAAAACTCAAGGTAAATTGCAGGTCCCTTTAGCAAGATGTTCTAAGTATATGGTTTTGTAAGTTGCAAGATAATCTATTGATTCAACCACTTTATTACAACAGCAATATTAAAACATTCTGAAAGGCTCCATAAGTATTACTTAAGGAGCAGATATTTTAGCCTTTTATTTGAGTCTCATGGAAAGAAATATTTTCACTAGGGAGATTACTGCTAAATGTTGAAGTGGAATGTTTATATTGGATCCAATTATTCCCATTTATCCTAAATGGCTATACCATTTATTGACTCAAAAATAAGGGAGGAAAAAGCCTCCATTGTGAATCTTGCTTTTATCTAGGGAAGAATTATTTCATACTGCTACAGGGAGAACAGGGAGGTTTGTGCTGGAAAATTTGTTGGCAGTTATTCATAGTAGAAACAGGCATGCATGAAAAAGAAAGTGAGGCAGGGATGGAGGTCCATTATCAGACTGTATCATCCAACTCTCCTCCTTTGTTTCATTTGCATGCCAATCAGGGAAGAACTTGGGAGCAAGAGGTGCCAATTGAATGCAGCCCCCACAAGACCCTTAGGTTTTGTTTTTGTGTTTTGCAAAAAATGAGTTTAGGAGATTCCATTTGCAAGTATAGAGTATTAAAAGCAGACAATGGTCTTAGATTGGAATGGATAGAGTGTCAGGCCCCAAGTTAACAAGACTCCTCTTCCTATGTTCAAATTTGATCTCAGATACTTCCTAGATGTGTGACTCTAGGCAAGTCACTTAACCCTGTTTGCCTCAATGCCTTCATCTGTAAAATGAGCTGGAAGAAAAAATGGCAAACCATTCCAGTATCTCTGCCAAGAAAACCCCAAATAGGGTCTTCATGACTGAACAATAACAGGTAAATCATAATTCCAAATCAGATAGTTATTAAAAACCAAGAGCTTGTAGCCTACTGCTAGAGAAAAGCAGTCAAATGAATAGACAGTTTTAGCTCCCTGGTACTCTGCTGGCTTTTGTTTGCTAGGTGGGATGACTCATATAGCCTTTGGTTTGCTCTAAAAGATCTGTAGCTTTATTTGTGAGGAAGAAGTTTTCTGAACACTATGCCCTAGCTCCTTAAGTGCAGCCTTTTGACTGAATCTAAATTTTACAAATTTATAAATTTGCAAAATTGGATTTACAAATTTGGTGGAATCCAAACCCTAAGGGGTTTGTAAAATTTGGATTCAGTCAAAAGGCTGCATTTAAGGCTCCAGAAGGCCACATGTGGTCCGCAAGACACAAGTTCCCCAACCCTGCCCCAGGAGATGGCAACAGAAAACAGCAACTGGCCTGGAAGCGGTGAAAGCCGAGGTTTATGTTTGTTGTTATGATAGCCATGTGGATATTTTCTGCATGTCTCCCATTGGTGATGCTGTGATGGGCAAGAATGTGTGCATGAGGGGTCCAGGGGGGATCTTTTCTTGCCATCTTATTTGCTATGTCATTTGATTAAATGCCTTTTTTGTTTTATTGTGTAATGGAAAGAACAGGGGATTTGGAGGCCTGAGTCTGAATCAGAGCTGTGGCACTTGTTATCTGTGGGATCTTAGGTTGCTCAACTGTTCTCTGCCTCAGTTTTTTCATCTATAAAATGAAGGGGTTAAGCTAGGTGACCTCTAGATGGTCTTTCTATCTTTTAAACTGATGCTTCTATGAGCTTCTAGTTGGCTTGAGGAAGCAATCCCATAGCTTGTGAATGGGTGCTGACTCACAGACAGCCTCAAATCTGAGGGAGTTTTCTGTGAGCCCACAGGTAAAGGGTCATTTATGCCTCCTTTCCCTTCCCTCTCCCCAGATCCCTGCCTCTTTTCTGGCTATGTCAGGTCTCCATTTGTGGCCTTGCAGAATTGACTTCATTCATTATTAAGAACTGCAGCAGAGGGCTTTTTTTTTAGGTCAGTATTTTGAAAGGATATTGTAACCTCAAAGAACCCATAAATATATTATATATACATACTTTTCACTCCTCTATCAATATTCATAAAGTTTTGAATGGCAATTCTCCTTTCATATTGTGCCATGTACTTCAGTAAAGGCATAACAGATTCCTCCCCTTTCTTTTCCTTGTGCCATTACAAAAATTAATAGGTTACATTAAGAGAGAGATCTCTCTAGCTGCAGGCTAGACTCCCACAGATGTCTGCCTTCTTCAACTTAACCAAAGCACACAAAAACAAACTCATTAGTAAAATCTGCTTAGAGATTAGTTTTCAGTTCTCTCCCCTGGATATAACAAGTTTTCAATCTGATCATTTGAGGAAATGAAACAGTTTGATATTAGCTTTTTAATATGTCTTTTTAATATGTTTAAAAATTTTTTAATATGTTTTTAATATGTTTGCCAGCATGTGCTTTATGTTTTGAAAACAAGATTTTCCCACAATGTCCTGGCTGGGTCCCATACCTATAGGAGGTAAGTATTTCCAACAGACTCTATTATTTATTCCAAAATGTTATTTTTTCTTATCTGTTCTGTCTGTCTATAGGGTACACAACTAAAAAGAGTGGAAAACATGCGGGTCATGCCATAGGTGTCATTAAGCAAAGCCTTTAGGGGGTATATTTGATGTACGTTGGAAAAATGGATCCTAAGAATTAAAGACAAGTCCTAACCTCAAAACTAAACTCAGATCACCTTCAAAGCCACAAAAAGCAATAATGTGACATTTATATTGCACTTTATGGAATACAAAATGCTTTCCTTGTAACAACACTATGAGGTAAATGTGGTTATTGTAGTTCAGTCATGTCCAACTCTTCATGACCCCATTTGGGGTTTTCTTGGCAAAGATACTTGAGTGGATGGCCATTTCTTTCTCCTGCTTGTTTTACAGGTAGGGAAACTGAGGCAAATAGGGCTAAGTGACTTGCTCAGAGTCACACAGCTAGTAAACATCCGAGGCTGGATTTGAACTCAAGAAGGTGAGTCTTCTTGACCCCAGGTCCAGCATACTATCTATTGCACCACCTAGCTGAAGTAAATAGTGTATTCGTATTTTTATTTTGCAGATGCAGAATGTTGGGGGTTCCACTGGTTGATTTGACTCTCTTGTGTTCCTACAGCTAGTATTAGAGTCAAAGTTCTAGCCTAAATTTCCTGATTCCAAGTCTAGGGGTCTATCCATTATACTATACCGTAAAGTAGAAAAATTAAAAGAGATTCAGAGAGTCTAGGATTTGTACTTATTGGAAGAATTACTGGGCAAAAGATGGGTCATGGTGTTTTAGGCTAAAAGTAATTTTGTTTTGAAACATACATTTTCTTTATTCAGGATAGCAAAAACATAAAAAGTTAATGTCATTCACTTAGTTGAGCATTCCAAGATAGGTTTCACATTTTTTAAAAGTATGTATGTATGTGTGTGTGAGTGTGTATGCATGTATGTAACTCTGTCTGGTCAAAATCCAGTGAGAAAACAAGGGCTTGTAACAAAAGATTATATACCCAAATAGCTGCTAAGCATGTACATGTAGGTAGGTTTCAGGAATTCTATGCTATTATAAAATGTTATAACAAAATTGCCTATAGCTCAAATTAATATATATCATATTAATATTGTCATATTATATATGTATATTCTATTCTATATACATATCATATATGTATATTCTATTCTATATACATACCATATATGTATATTCTATTCTATATACATATTGTATAATAAACCATTTATATCTCTACAATAATATAATATATTAAACTAATATGTTTAGGGAACAGGTAAGTGGCCCAGTGGATAGAGCACTGGGCCTGAAATCAGGAAAATCTGAATTTAGATCTGGCCTCTGACACTTACTAACTAGGTGGTCCTGAGCAAGCCACTTAACTTCTGTTTTCCTTGGTTTCCTCACCTGAAAAATAAGGGTAATCATAGCCCCTACCTGCCAGAATTTTAGGAGAATCAAACGAGATAATAGTTGGAAAATGCCTGGCACCTAGTAAGCACTACATAAATGTTAGCTATTATTAGTATGTACTGTGTACATAAATATAATATAATATATCTCATCTTGCACATGTATAACCTATATCTGATTACTTACCATCTCAGGGAGCACAGAGGGCAGGAAGGAGGGATAGAATTTGGAACTCAAAACTGCAAAAAAAAGTGGTTTTAACATGGAATGCGAGAAAAATAAAATACAATAAATATATATCATATCCCTTATGTAACATGTCATATATGTGCATGTATGCATATATACACACGTATATATGTAACTCTTCTTTTTTTAAAACTCAAAATATAAAATATGCTATTTGACATATTTAGTTTTGTTATAATGTGCTATAATACTGTACCTTCCCTGAAACCTATATAGGTAGGTGTCTAGCACCTGTTCAGGCATATGATCTTTTATTCATAAGCCCTTGTTTTCCTACTGGATCTTAGCTGGAGTTTTACACACACACGCACATGCACACACATATTATAGTAAAGCAAAAAAAAATTTTAAGCTACATACAAGATGAATAACAAAAAAAATGAATGAGCACTAAACAATCCCTCCCTCCAATCTTTATGAAGAAAAGGTTTTAAGTCCAGCTTTTCACTGCCCCACGCTGCTAAATTGGTATAGCATGCTATCTTGGGGAAGCAGTAAAAGCTCTGTTAACAATATGCCTGTCAAATGAAGATAGAAAGCTCTGTATCTCAATGCTTGGGATGTTGTCATCTCTCAGACTAGACTGGGGAGTCTCTGGGACTCTGAAGTCAAGATTCGTGAGCCAATAATTCTTAGTGGAGAGGGGCCAGAGCTTCAAAGGGCTGCCAAAGCAATGCCTTATTGAAGTCCAAGGCTAACGGTGGCAGGAGTGAAGGGGGTTCCTCAAAGTATTTCAGCCTCCTTAAGAGGAGGTACAGCCCTGGGAGAGCCATGTACCCTAGCCCTACCAGCATTTCTTCTCCTACTCTTGCTCTCTTTAAAATCCCCAGGTGTTATCTGCCAGGATCTAGCATGATTGCCCAGGTGACCTCATTACCTGCTGAATTCTCCTAGAGATATCTGGGGGATGAATGCTTGCCCAAAGAGAACACAGTATCTTCCGAGGCCGGAGACACCTCAGCATGAGTCAGGAATTACTGCATTGCTTTCCACACCACATGTTTAAATAAACCACGTAACTTTCCAAACCACCATATTCTCAAATAGCTAAGTACTTTAAAAACAAAGAATCCCAGGCTACCTACCATCCATCGCATTTCTAATAAGCCACCTGGTAAACAAAGAGAGTGGAAAAAAATTAATTTGTTCCCAAGTCAATGTTTATTATTGCATAATGCCTCAGCGTGCCATGGTGATTACTGTTCTCAAAGGTTAGTTTGCTGAAATGCAAGCTCTGCCAACTCCTCCCATATTGGAAAGGCTTCAAACATGGTGCTACTTCCTCTCCAAGGATCAACCTGCAAAAATACAGAAAGGATCATTAATGGTAGGCCAGACACATAGTGATTAATTCTTCAGTCATGGCAACCCATGAAACCAAAAAAAAATTCACATTAGTTCTCAGGCTCATGCTGGCCGGAAAACAGGAAATGAGCCTGAGGGTGTGAAGTGTGAGGGAATCACAGAATTCTTAAACTATTTACCTTCACTTATCAATTGTTCTCTTAATGGTGAGATTCTTGTCCAATGTTCAACACATGAGACTTATCACTAGAGGGACTAAACCACATCAGTCTTCACATCATCATTACAAATGAAACATTAAAACAAAAAAAAAATTGCAGGTAAATGGAAAGATGGTTCACAAGTTCTTGTAGGAGTGTAAATTAATAAGTTAGAACAATTAGTTTTATTATATGTCCAAAGGCTTTATTTCTTGAGATATTAGCTCCTCTCATTTTTCTTTGCAAAAACAAACAAAAAAACACAAGTCTCTCCAAAAAGACCACTATGAAAATAATTGTGCATGTGAACATTTGTATAAAGTCAAGAAATCTACAAAGAAATTGATACGACTTTCCAAATCAAATCAATACACTGTGATATTCAGCAACTTCAATGTAAAGGTGGACATAGGTAAGGCCAGTAAAAATATGTATTGTTAGAAGTTCTGAAGAAGGAATGAGAGAGAGCAAAGATTTGCAGAAAACACAGAAACCTGTCACTTACACAGCATGAATAATTTCTCTGCAAGAAGAATTGGAAAGTGCCTCCAAAGAACATCACAAAAAAATGAAACTGATTAAATTTTGACAGGAAATGACATTACTAATATAAAAGTCACTCATGATTTTATTCTCTGAATGAAATCAGATGATGTCTTGTCAGAACAAAAACAAAAATTACTCTAAATGTAATATTCCCGCCCCACTGGAGATGAGCAAGGAATTGGAGTATGTACTGTAGATGGATACCTACAGGTCAAGATAAAATACCCAGTATACTTTGATCCAAGGACTGACAAAGTTAAAACTCTCTCTCTTTTTCTGTGTATCTGTGTGTCTTTCTGTCTGCCTCTTCCCCGCCCCCCCCCGCCCCATCCATCAAATAGTTGAGGGAGGGGTGTAAGAACTGAAACCCTATTGTATTTTTATTTATTTTGTAAAATATTTCCCAATGATATTTTAATCTGGTTTGAGCAGCTCTCCAGAATTGTTGGACATCCTTGCTCTAAGATATCATGGTGGTTCATTTAAGTAGGGATTTGTGTGTCAGGAATGAGAGAAGTCAACTACAGCTAAGAGAGAGGTTATAGTCTGCAAGATACACAGAAGAAAAATCTGCAGATTCCATTACTGCTGGGAGGCATTCCCTGATGTGGACTTAGAGGCTCGGAACAACAATGTAGATTTTATTGATACACGTTTTATAGTTGTCCCAAAGCAGATAGAACCCATGAATCCAGACCAATATCTAGAACTAATGAGCCTGAGGCAGTAGTAGGGATAAGGGTTTGTACATGAGCTAACACAGCTTTCTGAGACAGTTACCTTAGGCATTTCCCCCCTTTCTCACTGTTCTTTCCTTTAGGAGAAGGTTGGAAAAGAAAACTCCTAGACCTAAGAGATGAGTTATGAAAGAGGAAAGACAACCACAGGAGGGTGGAGGCCATAAAGAGGGTGGAACTAGCTTTACTCATCAACCTTTAACCTTCTACCCCATTTACTGCTAGAAACATCACTCCTAGTAAAAATAGAATCAAAATGAGGAAAAGGATATGATGTTTAATTAAAACAATTCCAATCTAACCTATCTATGGAAGTAATTGATTTTGAAAATGGGAAATAGATAAAGTACATCGTTACTGCTAATACTTTCATAGACGCTGGTTTTTAATACTCCAGCTCATCAGCGACCTCATTGATAGAAGCATTCCCTTCAACCCATGGACATCCACCTATCCAATGCAACACCTGTCTGAATTCTCCTGTAAATCTTTGATAGGAGTGCCACCCAACATACATCCCTTGAGTTATCATGACATTGTATAGATATCATTGGCACACACAGGCTCTTCTTACTTTTGCCAGGTGGCCTGGCCACCTTTCTGTAAAATTGAAATATTCTTCTAATCAGAATCCCTGTCTCTCGTCTTTTCCCTATCCAATCCATCTCCCATTCAATTCCCAAATGAATAATCTTAAAGCAAAGCTTGGATCATATTTACTCCTCCACTCAGAAAGTTTCAATGACTCGCTGTTGTCTCAAGGATAGAATACAATTTCTTTTGTTTGGCATTTCAAGCTGCTTATACTTTGGCTCCAGCCTACCTTTCCAGGCTGATTATATATTATTTCCCTTCACATACTCCATACTCTAGCTTAGATGGCCCATCTGCTATTCCCTAGACACAACATTCCATGAAAGGCAAGAGGGAATAATGTGACAAGTGTTGTATTCTGATTTAGAGAACCTGAGTTCAAATCCTAGTTCTGTAACTTATCACCTCCATTACTTTGGCCAAGTCACTTGATCTCTTTGGGACTCAGTTCCTCATGGCTAGACCTGATGACCTCTGAGGTCCCTTCTACCTCTAACTCCATAATCTTTCAGTCTTTGCCCAGGGTGTCCCCAAAGCCTACAATCCTCTCTCTCCTCATGTCTGACTCTTAGATTCCCTTGCTCCCTTTAAGGTTGAACTCAAGGACCCCTTCTCTTAAAAGTCTTTTCCTGATCATCTCTCTCCCGCACTCCATCCCCTACCCCATTTTTTAGCACCTTACCTTCCAATCATTTTCTATTTATTTTGTAGGTATCTTCAATATAGCACCTAGCACACTGTTGGCGCTTAATAAATGCTTGTTGATTAACTGACTAGTTGAATCATATATTTCTTCAATGATATCTTTTCTTATATAATGATTCATAATGGGAAGGAGGAAGAGGTAGAGGAGAAGATGGAGAAGGAGAAGAAGAGGAAGAAGGAGGAGGAGGAAGAGGACAAAAAGGAAAAGAAAAAGAAGAATTAGTGCTTTAAACGTTTTATGTAGTGTCTTAATGGTCCAAAAAGTTACCATTTGATCCTCACAACAGCTCTGGAATGCAGGTGCTATTACTATCTCCATTTTGCAGAGGAAGAAACAGAGGTAGACAGAGGCTTAAAGATCGGCCCTGGGTCACACAGCTAGCAAGTGTCTGAGGCTGGTTTCAGGCAGAGCTCTCTATCCTCTGCCTTACTTAGAAGGCTGTTTTGGGACCCTCAACTTCAGTTCCTTGGAGACGTTAGCATTCCTTGACTTTCAACTACGCTGTATCTGTGGAAGAGGTGTGGTCCTAAAAAGAGAGTTCTTTGCTATAGAGAAGAGCCTGGCATCATTAAATGGTATGGATGATTTTCTGAAGGTAACTCAGTCCACTTTCCTCTTACTATTCAATTCTGGGCTCAATTCACTATCTATTTAATCCAGGATTTGATGCACCTAACGCAAAGTAAAAAGAAGCAAATGGAGGACTGTGCCATCGTGGAAAGACCAGAGGCTCTGAAGGCAGAGAACCTAGGTTCATAATACCACCACTGATGCTTACTACCTTGGGCAGTTTATCACTTCATTTACCTGGGCCTTAGTTGCTTCACCTATAAACTTAGAGGACATGAAATAGATGGCATCTGAGGTCCCTCCCAGCTCTATATTTCTGATCCTGTGATTTATAAGAAACCCCCAGTCCATTTGGATATCTCCATGAAAATGGCAAGTATCTTTGGTAAATATGTATCTTGGTTGCTAAATTTCTCAGCTTACCAAATAGATCAAGTCCCTATTGGGTAAAACAGTTTTTAGACCTTGGTTTTTACATTATGACAATCTATTCATGTCACTTAAATTGCTATAATTAGTGGAGATATCCTTTCATCCAACCATTTCTAATTTTAGTCATTAAAATTTTGTTTAAATAAGTCATGTTGAAGGTATTTAATTGTACACCATATATTTCTCTCATTTTGATTCTTTCTTTTAGTTTTAAATTAATTTTCATCTTTACTAGGTACTGGTCTGATTATTCAGTATGATAATTAGAGAATGATTTTCACATCAGTAATAGGTAGTTTCCTATATGCTAAAGAAAGAATTAATTTTGCTTTCTATGACATTTTTTGGTTCCTACCACATCCAGTGTCTCCTTTTATCAGGGAAAGTTTTAATGATGCGAGGCTTGCACATTTCTTCAAGTTTTTGGCATCTCCTATTCCTTATTCTTGAATGACAACTTCCAACATATATATAGAGATACATCTATATGTATTAATGTGTACATATGGATGTATTTGTGTCTTTGTAGGTGCTATCCTCACCCATGTCCACCTTGTATTAAAGTATGAATCAATTTAATTTGGACAGTGTTATTGAATTCTTGGTAGAATTTTTCTACTTTCTCAATCTTTCATCCCTGTGCAGTAGATGATGGCACAGAAACTGCAATTATTTTTATGGTTGCATGTTTGTAGATCATAAGTATGACAACATAAGATGACTAAATGTCCCATGAAATGTATCTTATTGCAACCAACTCTGCCAACTCCTTAATTTGCCTCTCTGAAAGGAGGCCATTCTCCAGAAATAAGTCATCCTTCCATTTAACTGCAACTGCATTTTGTCTTCTGGTTTCACTCATAGTAAGAATGCCAAGATAGAGAAAAGTCAGTTCTTCCAGTAGTATGACGACTCACTGATTATTAGACATGAATCTCAGAGAAGTAGTACTTAAGTGCATACTCCTGTCTGCTGCAGGTTCTCTACCCCACCCAGATAGTCTGAAAACTGTGAGTATTAACATCCTCTGCTCCCATTTCCTGTCGTTCTGTCTCTATCCCTGAAGAAGCAGCAGGAAATAAAGTTTAACTGATGTAAATCATTTTTGATTTTTTTATTATGTTTAAATTTATAATTTGAAAAATTAAAAAACAAAAGAGATTTAAAAATAACCTTAGTCTACAAGCACATGAGTTAAATCAATTCAACAAGAGTTTATTAAAATTCTTCTATGTAGGGAGAGAGAACATAGAGAGAAACTAAGTGATATTAAAAAAAATAAATAAATAAAATATATTTTGAACCAGGCACTGTGCTCAGTGTTAGGACTACAAAAACAAAATGAAATAGGCCCTGCCCTCAAGGATCTTTAAACTCAGAGGAAATAGGATTATTGATTTACAGAGGCCATCATTTTATACATGAGGTAAAGAAGGGCCATTCAAGGATGGAAATTGAAGGAGCATAACAAACAGACCAGAGTTGACAAAGATTTCCTGCTACGCCTCCCCGATCACTTGATATTCAAGCTCAGTTTGCTAGGGACCAGCCAGGTGAGACTTCCATCTCTACCAGTTCAAGGTAACTTCCATTTCCAGCCTGATCTCCCACCTCCTGCGATGCAGAGGGTCTCCAGACTTTGGAGAAAATCTTTTATATCTATACCTATTTCTATGTCTATATCTTTAGCTATGTGATATCTACAGCTATGTCTATAGCTATAGAGAGTGAACCAGTTTCTTGTAGAAGATGGGATTTTGCTTGGGGCTTAAAGAAAGCCAGGGAAAGTAGGAGACAGAAATGAGGAGAAATAGCATTCTAGGCATGGTAGACAGTCAGACAAAATGCAGAGAGACAAGAGATACAGTATCTTGTCCGTGGAACATCCAGAAGGCCAGTGTTGTGCTGAGGAGTAAAGCCTTTTCCCAGGGGACTAAAAGGTAAGGGGAGGGATTAGGTTATAAAGGGCTTTTAACACCAGAGGATTTTGAATTTGATTTTGGAGATGAGAGGGAGTCACTGGAGTTTATTGAGTAGGGAAGATAACATGTTTGAATCTGACCTTTAGGAAAATCCTGCCTGTCTCCTACTCACTGTGACAGGTGAATGGAGGATTGATTAGAGTGCGAGACAGGCAGACTTACAAGGCTATTGCAATAGTCCAAGAGTGAAGTGATAAGGTCTTGGTGGTGGCCGTATCAGAAGAGAAAATGGATTTGTATTCAAGAGATGCTGCAATTGGCAACATATTCCATATTAGGGGGGAGGAGTGAGAGAAAGTGAGGAACTGAGAACAACATATAGATTATGAACTGGGGGAATAGTGGTATCCTTAACAGTAATAGAGAAGTTTGGAGGTGGGGATGATTTAAGATGGAAAATAATGAGTTCAGTTCTAGACATGCTGAGTTTAAGCTGTCTATTAACCATCCAGCTTTAGATGTATGAAAGGCAGTCGGCGATGTGAGACTGGAGATCAAAAGAGAGGTCAGGGAAGGACAGGTAGCTTTGAGAATCATCCGCATAGAGAAGGTAATTAAATCCATGGAAAATAGGAGAGAGGGATGAGAGAAGAAGCCCAGGATAGAACCTTGTGGGACCAGTTAGAGGACACGATCTGGATGAGAATGTAGCAAAGGAGACTGAGAAGGAGAGGTCAGAAAGGTAGGAGGAGAACCAAGAAAGAGCAATACCCCAAAAGCCCAGAGAAAAGAACATGTCAGGGAGGTCATCAACAGGGTCAACTGCTGCAGAAAGATCTCAGGAATGAGGATTGAGAAAAAGTCACTGGCTTTGACAATTAAGAGATCATTAATAATTTTGGAGAGAATACAATCTGAAAGTCAGGTGGTAAGGAGTTAAGAAAATGAGAGGAGAGAAACCTCTCTAGGGGTTTAGCCTCAAAAGGCAGAAGAGATATAGGATGATAGCTAACAGGAATGGAAAAATCTGAGTGGTTAGACAGAAGGAAAATGAAGAAGTATGTTGAAGTTCTCTGGTATGAGGGCAGGAGTTGGGGATGGGAGAAAAATTATAAGGCAAGTGTTGAACTTATAGAGGAAAAAGAGGAATGACCTGGGGGTTGGTAGATAACAGCTAAAAGGACTTAGGGTGAGGGTTAGGTGGTAGATATGGATTGTATGGAGAAGTTAGTGAGTGATGGAAATAGGAGAAACATCGGTGGCAATGGGAAGCAAGAAGTATTCCAAATCTTCCTGCCTCAACTAGTGAGCCCAGAAGAATGAGTAAATGTGCAGCCAGTCCTGGAAAGGGTGACCAGGGAGGGTTTGTTACTGTTGAGGGTGGGAGAATTGGGGGGAGAAGAAAAGAGGTTCAATGACTACCAAAGGATGGAAGGAGTTGAAGGAGAAAAGATTTAGGATAAAAAGAAGTTTGTTGCCTATAGATCAGGTATTGCAGAGGGCAGAGTGGAAAGGGTGGGTAGGGTTTGGTTAGAACTTGAGGGTGGGAAGATGGAGGAGAATGGGAGTAAGGAACTGAGTAGTGGGGGTGGGGAATGGGGTTTGGATGATGAACTACAGGGATTTCAGAATCACGAGGGTATGTAGGGCATGGCCAGGTATGAATATGTTCTTCATTTAGGGTTAGGGGCATCTCTTCTTCCCAGAGAAGGCTAGAGATCATGGAGGACACAGATGCATCATGAAATGAAAGGCACACAGTCAGGTGGGAGGCCCCATCACTTTACCTCTTCCATCTGAAGGCTGGAGATTAGGTGGGAAAAACAAGAGGAAATGAAAGACCTCCTCCCCCACCAATTTTCTTCTTCCTCTTCCCTCAGAGGACCAGTGGTACAGGAGATGAAAGGCTTGAAGTCAGAGGAAAGGTATCTTCTACTTCCTATGATGTGGAGGGCCTCTAGTTTTAAGCCTAAAGACTTTTGGGATGCCCTGCATAAGTAACAGAACATTTTCATTAGGTCTACTGTCTAATTCTTATCAGGCTCAGTGCCAATTTTATTTATATGGTCATATAACTTTAATACATATGAATCGATGTTCATTTTCATGACTGGATCCCATCATATAAACTAAGACAAAAGCTTTTACTGGAAGTAGATACCTAAAATTCATTATTTATGTTGCCTCATGGCCTCTATGATAACTTAATTTAGCCATCTGTTACAGTCGAAGACCTGATGTATGATAGAGCTATCATTTTACAGACCTAAAAACTAAAATCCCCAAGAGTTACCACAATGCCTCATATTTAAAAAGCAAACACTAAAAGTTAAGAATTCGGCACTTTTCCAAAGCTTATGTAAATGAGTTTTCATGTATCCTGAACTGAAGAAAATTTCTCTCTCTCTCTCTCTCTCTCTCTCTCTCTCTCTCTCTCTCTCTCTCTCTCTTTCTCTCTCTCTCCTTAAATATAAAACACATGTGAGCAGGACTGTACTAGTTCCAAGAACCCAGGGTCTGGCAATGGTTATATCTGTACACAGAGTCCTAGGACAGCGAGAAGTACATCAGTGTAGACGTGTGCTGAGAGTTTGTTTTGTTGTGTTTTGTTTTTGAAAGGTAGTTTGGCATGGTAAAAAGAACGTTGTGGCTTTGGCATCCAAGAACCTAGGATGGAATCCTGGGTCTACTATTTACTACTTGGACAAATGACTTACTCTTTTGAGGACTCCGTTTCTTTATGTGTAAACCAAGGGGAGGTAAGATAGATTAGATGACCTCTAAAGATCTTTTAGGCTCTAGTTAAAATAGAACAATAATGACAGCTAACATTTATACAGCCCCCTACTCTGCACCGTGCTAAGTGCTATACAATTATCTTCTCATTTTGTCCTCACAACCACCCTGGGAGGTAGGTAATTATCCCCATTTTACAGCTGAGGAAAATGAGGCAAACTAAGTGACTTGCCCAGAATCATATAGTTAGCAAGAATGTGAGATCAGACTCGCACTCAAGTTGGCCTGATTGCAGGCCCAGAATTCTAACCACTGCACCACCTAGCTTCTCCAAATATCAGTGATGTCAAAATAATGCTCTTCATTTTCTTAGAAGACTGTGTCTATTCAACATGGTCTATAAATTGCCTTAAAACGTGCTTCCCATCATGCATGGCCTGAAAGTCATCCCACCAAAGACCCAGAGACCATGGGATGGTTGTTTCCTTCCCCCAGTCCCTTGTTCCTTTGTACTCTTGCCTCCTTGGGGTTTCCTTTTAGATCTTGGAACCAGCTTTTTATGAGTTCAGCTATTGTGCAGTTTTTAAAAAATCTCTTGTTTTATACATTACTGGCCTGTTGCTTCTTCTATGAAAACCCCTCTATCTCTCTCATAAGTAGGACTGGAGCAGTGTCAGAGATATTTATATATATATATATATAAAAGGGAGCTTTTAAGTAATGATGAGAACATAAGAAAGGACCCTCCTCTGAAGTGGAATCTCTCAAATAAATGCATTAAAATAAAATACAAAACCCCAGAGTTTTCTTACAGAGGAAGACAACATGGGTAGTAGCTGCCAGTCCAGTTAACCATGTTCTCAGTTTTTCCTCCAATGTTTTTCTTGGTTACAAGGGAAGCAGTAGGGGGCTGGGATTTAAGGGGAAATGACAAATGGGATAAAAACCAAAAGGTAGCAAAACTTTTTTTTTAAGAGAAAGAAAAAGTCTCTAAGTAAGAAGACAGTATTTCTAATGGGAAAAGGAAATGATGAGATAAAATAAATGTTCTCTTTCCCTTCAGCTAAAGTTCTCAAGCTTGGCTTCCTTAGAAAGGATAGCCCATGCCAGAAGAAAAAAAATATTAATACAGTGTGTCATTAAGGACTCTTTCCTCTTTTTAAAATATAGAGACTAGTTGGGAAATAGGGTTCAACCACATTCCCCTTTTGAATGATGACTTCATGATTCTGGGAAATTGATCAGTACAGGGCTGCACAGATTGTTGTTGACTGTCTAAAATAGGAAATTCTGAATGTTTACCAGACATTCTGTAAATCTGTTTGGAATTTTCAGAACATACCCATCATATTTTCATTTGGGGGATTTTGGTAGTAAATTGGAGCCTTGAGAATTAATCTACTGAACTTAAGTAAACTGGTTTTTCAAAAATACAGCTGTGGAAAAGTTATCATTAAAAACATATCCTAAGAAAACTAGTGGAGAGAATTTTATAGCAAGTTTCTCTGATAAAAATCTCATTTCTCAAACATATAGGAAACCAAGTCAAATGTATAAAAATAAGAATCATTCCCCAATTGATAAATGGTCAAAGGGTGTGAACTGGAAGTTTTCAGAAGAAATCACTAATCACACGAAATGTTCTAAATAACTAGTTAACTACATTATGGCTTTCCCCATCATGGTTTCGATATAACACGGGTCAATATAAGAAATTAAATAGGAATTTTGTGGAAGCTGAAGGCAAAACGTGAAGGCCCGTAGCTGACACAAATCCTATGGTCAAATACTTAACCCAAATTTTACAATAAAATATTGTAAATATCCTATAAAAGAAAAATCAGACCTTCTCAACTGCAAAGGAAGGACCAAAAAATTCTGCCTGGATTTTCCAGGGGGTTAAGGGGGCTATTCCTTCATGATATAGAAGAGGCGACTGTATTGGTTAGAGAAATGCAAATTAAAACAACTCACACCTACCAGATTGAGTAACATGACAGAAAAGGAAACTGACAAATGCTGGAGGAGGTATGGAATACAAAGACACTAATGCATTGTTGGAGAGTTGTGAACTGGTCTAACCTTTCTGGAGAACAATTTGGAGCTATGCCCAAAGGGCTATTAAGCTGTGCATACCCTTTGACACAGAAATACCACTACTAGTTCTATAACACAAATCAAAGGAAAAACAAAAAGGCCTATACACACAAAAACATTTATAGCAGTTCTTTCTGTGGTGGCAAGAAACTGGAGAGTGAGGAGATGCCCATCAAGTAAGGAATGGCTGAAAAAGTTGTGGTATATAATTGTGATGGAATACTCTTGTACCATAAGAAATAAAGCGTAGGATGATTCCAGAAAAACATGGTAAGACCTATATGAACTGATACAGAGTGAGATGAGCAGAAAGAACTAAGAGAACATTGTGCATAGAACTAAGAGAACATTGTACGTATTCTAACAACGACCAATGGAGAAAGACATAGCTACCCTGATCAATGCAATGATCCAAGACAATTCTGAAGGACTCATGATGAAAAATTCTATCCACTTTCAGAGAGAGAGCTGATGAACTCTGAGTACAAATTGAAGTATATTTTTTAACTTTATTTTTCCTGGGTTTTTTGCAACATGGCTAATATGGAAATATTTTGCATGATTTCCCATGTATAACTGATATCATTGTTTGCTTTCTGAATGGGTGAGGTAGTGGCAGTGAGAGGAAGAGAGAGAATTTGGAACTCAAAAAAAATTTTTAATGAATATTAGACATAAATATGAACAAAAACACCTGCTAAACCAAAGAAGCAAATGAGATTACTGGGTCAAATATATAAGGTGTGCATTAGGGGAGAGAGAGCCAATGATTTGCTCTAGATAAGCTGTAACAACAATACCTTGTATCTGTATAGCACTTTAGTTTATAAAAGCACTTGGATATATGAGCCTCATTCAAGCCTCACAAAGATTTTGTGAGGTAGGCAGGGTGGATATTATTTTCTTTGTTTTACAAATGAGGAAATTGAGTTCTGGAAAGGGAAACAGCTTTCACAAGGTTAATTGTAACAATGATCATCTTAATAACTAATACTTATATAGTGCCAGGCATTCTGCTAAGTGTTTTACAATTAGCCTCACAACAGCCCTGGAACGTACAATTATTACTCTTGTTTTACAGATGAGAAAACTGAGGCAAAAAGAGGTTAAGTGACATAGCCAGGGTCACAAAGTTACTGTCTGAGGTTGGATTTAAACCCTGGCCTCCCTGATTCCAGGCCCAGTGCTTCATCCTAGCTGCCTCTGTACTAGAACTAGGCATCTCCTAACTAGTGATATTTCCACAATATTATTGCCCATACCAACAGCCCATATGCCCAGTGGAATTCAAAACTTATCAGGCCTCCCTTCTGTCACTTTACAGATGAGAAAACTATGACAGCATCGGGACTAGGACCTAGTTCTCCTACCTCTCAGGACCATGTTCTATCGAATAAACAATGGATTCAATTCAGTTCAACAAGCATCCATGAAAGGACTCATATGTATAAAAATACTTATAACAACATTTTGCCATAGTAAAAAGTGGGAAACAAAGTGGATGCCCCTCAACCAAAGAATGGCTGAACAATTGTGGTATGTGAACATAATTAGGTACCTATTAGGTGCTGGGCACTGTTGGGCACTGGGAATACAAAAACAGAAATGAAAGAGTCCCTAATTTACATTCTGATGAAGCTTGCCAGGTAGTACAGGCAAAGCTCCAGGGCTTCCTTGTGTAGCTCCAACTACATATGAGCCAACATCCCTGAGAATTCTTAGGAAATCGTAAGGTCTATTTTCTTTTTGAACTAGCATTCAGGCTTTACTTCAAGGCATGCACTACAACTTCAACTGAAACAGTAAAAAAAAAAAAAAACAATTCCCAAGATTTCAATAGCCCCCTCCACAATAATGCTGTCAACTCTAGCTAGCAAATCCCCTGGATCACTTGGGTGGGGTGTATGGCCTTGAGTGGAAAAAATAAGATTCAGCCATGATGAATTCTTAATGGTTACTGGATTACAGGGTTTGACTGAAGGGGAAGCCCATTAAGAGTCTGTATCACTACTTATATGTTTCCTCCAAAAGATGCTTCTTCTTCTTCCTCAACCTAGTGTAGAGAGTACCTTGGGTTTTCAAGACTGATGTCAAGAGAGTACATGGTTGGGAAGGTTCAACTATGCTGAATGGGCCTCAGATTTAGTTTCTAAAACAAACCACGTATGCTATCTAAGGGCTAGACTAGTTAAGTACAGGGAAACTCATTACCAGTAAACTAACCATGTAGTGATAAATTCATTAGCCATGACAACCCCTGAAACGAAGAAAAATATAAAATGGCCCCCAGTCCTATATGGTGTTATTCTGTGTTCACGTTAATGCTGACAGTGGCATAAAGGGGGTAGAGATTGCTAAGAATCACATGGTTTTAGACCATGTATGTGCAGGAGATGTATAGGAGTTTTCCTAAACAACTAATTTTCCTAAAACAACCTCGATAACAACTAGTATAAAAAGACTGCCTAAATGGCAAAAAAAAAAAAAAAAGTACTTCAGCAGATTTCATAAGCTGGAGATGGTGGAGATGACAGCCAAGAATCAAGGCCATACACCCCACCCAAGGTCACAAGGAATAGAGGAAGATCATCACAAGAAAACATCACTGGAGGTGCTGGGAATAAAAGCAGCCGTGGCTTTACATATTCCGTAGGTGTGTATCAATCTACTTGTGAACACTATGGGTGACCCTACTTCCCACTGATGCTATTTGATTTGTAAGAGAGGGTCCTTGGGTTTATGGGAGAGAAGTTTAATTGCAATTTTTCTTATTATAAAACTTCAGCAAATGATTTTACTTTGAGCTAATTGTTTCCCCTCACTGACAGTTGAAAAGTAAGCACATCAGTGAGGGCTTGTGCCTTGTATAATTTTAAGAGCTCAGTCCACAGATTGCTTCAAATCCCTAGGGGGACTTGACCTCCAACTATGAGTTAAGGGAATCCTCCAGAGGGTGCACGACATCTATAAATGTCATTTAACTTTTGCTACTCAAAGGGTGAGAACTTTGTCCAATTATCAGGCAGACATGCTACTGGAGGAAGTGAATCTCTGTTTTGACATTCTTATCATAAATGAAACAGCAGGCAAAAAGAAGGTACTGAAGAATGGAAAAATCACCTATCTGTTTTTCTTGAAGAGGCAAAAAAAAAAGTAATTAGTAGACTAATTAGTCTTTCCAGGTTTTCTGAAAGCATCCTGCTCATCACTTCTTTTTTATGTGATTTTTTAAAATTTATTTATTTTTAGGTATCAACATTTACATCTATAAGTTTTAAATTTTATTCCCCTTCCTGCCCTCCCCCTCTCCAAGATGGCATGAAATCTGATATAGACTCTCTATATATACATATACATTCCTATTAAACTTGTTTTCACATTAGTCATGTTGTATAGAAGAATTACAACAAATGGGAGCAACCATGAGATAGAAAAACATAAAACAAACAAAAAAAGAAAATAGTATGCTTTAATCTGCATTCATACTCCATAGTTCTTTCTCTGAATGTGGACGGCATTTTACATTATGAGTCTCTTGGAATTATTTTAGGTCCTTGCATTGCTGAGATAGAGCTAAATCTATCAAAGTCGGTCATCCCACACTAGCTGTAACTGTGTGCAATATTCACCTGATTCTGCTCTCTCAGCATCAGTTCATATAAGTCTTTTCAGGTTTTTCTGAAGTCCGCCTGTTCATCATTTCTTATAACACAGTAGTATTCCATTACATTCATATACCACAACTTGTTCAGCCATTCCCAAACTGATGGGCATCCCCTCAATTTCCAGTTCTTGGCCACCACAAAAAAAGCTGCTACAAATGTTTTTGTACATGTGAGTCCTTTTCCCATTTTTATGATCTCTTTGGGATACAGCCCTAGAAGTGGTATTGCTGGGTCAAAGTCTGCTTATCCTTTATTATAGCACCATAGTATTCCATCACAATCATATACCACAACTTGTTCAACTATTCCGCAACTGATGGGCTTCCCCTCAATTTTCAATTCTTTGCCACCACAAAAAGAGTTGCTATAAATATTTTTGTGCATATAGATACAAATATTTTTGGACAAATAATTTTATAGCCTTTTAAGCCTGGTTCCAAATTGTCTCCAGAATGGTTGAACTAATTCACTACTCCCCCAGCAGTTCATTAATATACCTATTTTCCTTATCCCCTCCAGCATTTGTCATTTCTGGGTGTGAGGTGGTACCTCAGAGTTATTTTAATTTGCATTTCCCTAATCAATAGTGATTTAGAGAATTTTCTATGAGTATAGAAAACCTTGACTTCTGAAAACTACCTGTTCAAATCCTTGAACTATTTATCAACTAGAGGAAGGCCTTTGTTTATGTAGACTCCTTTAAACTTCTCTGATAATGATAAAGGTCTTGGAAGTCATGTGTATCATCTTTGCATATAAGAATGTGGATAGTTTAACTTTATTGAGGGGAGGTGCTTGAATTAAGAGGGATTTGGAAAGGCTTCCTGTAGAAGACAGGATTATATCTGGGACTTGAAGGAATTCAGGAAAGTCAGTACACAAAAGATAAGGAGGGAGAGGATTCTAGATATTGGGAACAGCCAGAGAAAATGCCCAGAGCCAAGAGATAGAGAGTCTTGTTCTTGAGACAGCAATGAGGCCAGAACCACTAGATCAAAGTGTATGTGGCAGGGAGAAGGTATCAGAAAACTAGAAAGTAGGAGAGGGCTAGGTTGTGAAGGGATTTGAATGTCAAAAAGAGGTTCTTTGATCCTAGAGGCAATAGGGAACAAACAGAGTTTGTTGAGTAGGGGGTGTGACGTGAGTATGATGGGGTTCAGGCTCTGAGAACTTCCTTGAGCTCCCCTGGAATCTCCTTACTTAAACTGACTTTTCATACTCAAATTGAGCTCTCCCTGTATCCCCTCACAGAATCTGGCCTTTCATACTCAAATTTGTGACCATTGTCGGTTATCTCTTGATTGCCCTACCTGCTTCCCACCTAGGCGCCCCCT
>CM053769.1:179284618-179367118 GCA_028658325.1 Potorous gilbertii
CTAGCTGGGATTCTATCTGGCCTGCTTGTGAATACAAGCATTACAAAAGCTTAGGTTCCCTAAGAGCAACCCAATTAGGCAAATCTCTAATAAACTTTGTTTTCTTTGGCTTTAAGAAGGCTTGAGTTGAATTCATTCGAGCACGACCCGACTGTCCGTATTTTGGGGTTCTGATCACCTCGTAACCTCATCATTTCAAGTAGATCTGCACTTCAGAAAAATCACTTTGGAGGCTGAATGAAGGGTGGATCGGACTGGGAAGAGATTTGAAGCAAGCAAGCCTGTCCCCACTCCAATCTATCATCCATCTGGCAGTGGTTGTTGTCCTTCATTCTCAAAGAGGACCAAAATGACATCACTATGGTAGTCAAGTTTCAATGTGTCTGACTGTGGCTGATCAGACAAGCTCAGAGTGCTCTACCATAGGTCGGGAACAAACAATCCATGTGAACACTTAGGGTGTATACTCTAAATTTGTGCATCCTGCATTTCCTTGGAGCTGTTTCAATTCTGCTTTTCTCATAGAGCACAGCACCTTCTCTGATGTGGGCATGCCATGCTGAATGGTTCTGTGCCAGTGTCTCCCATGTTACACAATCAATTTCAAAGTTCTTGAGAGACCTTGAGAGTGTTCTTGTATCACTTCTGACCACCATGTGAATGCTTGCCTGGTGCAAGTTCTCCATAAAATAGTTTTTTTGGCAAGCATACATTTTGCATTTGAACAACATGGCCAGTCCATGGGAGTTGCGCTCTCTGAACAAATATGAACACTTGGCAGTTTAGTTCGATTAAGGACCTCAGTGTCTGGTACCTTATCCTGCCAGGGGACCTTCAGAATCTTCCTAAGAATTCAAATAGAAGAGATTCAGTTTCCTGGCATGGTGTTTGGTAGACTGTCTATGTTTCACAGGCATACAACAATGAGGTCAGCACAACGGCTCTGTAGACTTTCAGTTTGGTAGCCAGTCTAATACCTCTTCTCTCCCATACTTTCTTTCGGAGCCTTCCAAACACTGAGCTAGTTCTGGCAATGCATGCGTCAACCTCATTATCAATGTGTATATCCTGGGAAAATATACTACCAAGGTAAGTGAATTTATCCACAGCATTCAAAACTTCTCCATTTGTTGTAACCAATGGTTTCATGTACGGATGGTGTGGTGGTGGCTGATGGAGCACCTGTGCAACATCAGAGGCAAGAAGGTGTTTTTACCACTTGTCAAATATAGTGGAGATTCCTTTGGTGTATGCGGTTGGACTCTATACTGAGCTTCAATCCTACTTCACTGATTACCTATTGGATGTTTAAAATAGATTTTCCAGGGTAATCTCAAACGTAACACATCCAAAATACAACTTGCCTTATCCCTAAAACCTCCTCTTCCATTTCTGTCAAAGGCAAACCATTTTCCCAGTCTCGCAGGTTCATAGCCCAGGAGTTATTCTTGACTGCTCACTTTTTTCTTCTCTCATGTTCAATCAGTTGCCAAAACTGGTTATTTCTGTCACCATAACATCTCTCACATCTGACTCCTCTCTGTTTGCCAAGCTACTACCTTCACTTTTTCATCCGCATTGTTCCCTCTACCTACTCTGATCCAGCTCCACATTATTTGCAAAGTGATTTTCCTTAAATGAAGATCTGACCAAGTCTCTATCTTTCTCAGTAAACTCCATTGACTCCTCATGACTTTAGAATCAAACATAAACTCCTTTTCAGCTTTCGATCCCTTTACTACTTTACCCCAACCTCTCTTTCCAACTACATTGTATACTGCTCCTCCACACAGACTCTAGTTGCAATTTAACCAAACTACCCTCTTTATTTCTGACACATAGCACCCCTTTTCCAGTTTTTGTGCCTTTGTGCCAGCTGGCCCCATGCCTGGAATATACTTCTTCCCTACTTCTGCCTCATAAAATCCCTCTCTTCCTTTAAAATTCAATTGAAGCACCATTTTCTACATGAAACCTATCCTTATCCCACCCCTTAATTCCTAGTGTCCTCCCTCTCAATCTACCTTATATTTAACTACTTTCTATTTATTTTTATCACTTTTCTATTTTTTTCTGCTTGTTCTAGTCAGCTCCCAGCATCAGAGTTTAACTCCAAACAGATCAGTTCCATATATTTATTACAGAATCTATCCTTCTCTAGTCAGTGGGCTATATTTCCATCTATTTTACAACTCCATCAATGGCTTGTCTTCTCTCTTCTGATGTTTCAGCCTCCACATGTAGCTTCTTTCATTAGCTTCTACCTTCTAATTCCTATCTTCCTTTATGATTTCTCAGTTGCATTGACTTCTATATTCTGTGTTCTGTTTTGCCTTCTGGCTTCTGAGTTTCAACCCTTGTACACAGAAACTTATATTTATATCTAAGGAACAAATGTCAATTTGTACAGAAAAAAGACAGACAGGGAACTGATGGAGTGTGGTACTACTGGTAGACCCCAAAAGCAGATCATGGCCATTCTCCTTCCATCACCCCTAGGCTCCACCTACTCTATACTCAGAAGAGTTAGTAAAACTATGAGCAAATTGTCCATGAATCAACTACACACCCTTCTCCTCCAGGTCAAGCAGAGATAGTGGGCTAGAAAGGGGGAGCAGCTATGGTATCAAGTAAAGGGATTCCTCCATCAATAGGCATTGCTGGATACCCTGAGATAAGCTGGTTGAGACCTATGCTTGAGTCAGCTTGTACTGACAAAAATAGTCCACACTTTTCAAGAACTGAATGATGTAGTCCAAGAAAGAGCTCATGGTTCAAGCAGCATTCACTACTCAGCAGTAACAGAGGAAAATGTAATACCAAATTATAGTATGAGTCATCCTGCAGGACATGAAGCACCTACCTACCAGCCCAGAAGGTGAGCCTTAGACCAGGTGTCAAGGTCTCTTTCTTCTCTCCTGTGGACTGCCTCCTTGTTTCATTGCCCATCCACGTGGGTCTGCCAGCAGAGTGGACCCTCCAAGGGACAGGGCCTAGAGTAATCATCTTACTCTAGAGACAGCTGTATCTGAGACATTTGACTTGACTTGAAAACCTGGCAACTCTAATCAGATTTTAATTAACTAAATTCTACTAAATGATGCTTAGAAACAATAGAGTAATATGTATCTACTGTTTGAAAAACAGCACATTTCTTTAGTCACTCAACATTTGAGATGTAATGTACACAAAACAGAATTAATTCTATGCCCCTCCTAAGGAAGGGACTTTCTTCCCACCTCCTAACCTTCTTGTTTTTATTTTTAAATCACAAAATTTCTATGAATTACAACATTTTATCTTCAAATAAAATGACATAAACACAAATAAAAATTATTGTGGGGACACAAACCAAATGAACAACTTTCCCCCCAGTTCAAGCCATATCTTCTCTGTTACTGTGACCCAGAAACAATTCAATTAATTTTCTCCACCAATGGGGCTCATCAACCACTGCCAAAACACTGTGGGGAGAATTATGATGTTAATAATACTTTGATCGAGCATGCATGATAACAGATAATCAAATGACAGAATTTTAATAACATATAAGGTCTAGGAATTACAAGTTTGAGTGAGTTTATTTTAATAGCAATATCATGTCAAGTTTGTCCCAGAAGTCTTGAAAACCATAGTTTCTTGGGATTTTAAGGTTTCTTTCAGTTACAAAGTTGATGTCATATACACACATGTGTACATATATGTTACATGCATATATGCATATATATTTACCTATATACATAGGGTATATATTTTATATATATTTATGCATACACATATATAGACATACATACACATGAGTGTGTAATTGATAGATTACTGACCTCAGATTAAGGAAGACTTGGGTTTGCATCCTGCCTCAAACTCTTACCAGTTAAGTGATCCTGAGCAGATCACCCACAGAAGTCACTACTTGTTGCATGTAAGAAATAAAATAATATATGTAATATACTTTTCAAACTTCTACATGGTATACAAATGAAAGCTGTTCCCCTTATTTTATGGAAAGTAAAATAATTTTGTGAAAGAGACCCTCTTTTGAAACTTTCCTTTCTTAGTTTCTAAGCTTTTCTTGGGTTCTCTTGAGGCAGCTCAATGAGAGAAGGGAATGGTATACATTAGTGATTCAGGTCAATTACCAGGGTCCTGAAGAAGGAAACACACTTGGGGAAGAGAGGTACATCATTTAAACCCACATTAGAAGTATTAAATGTAATTCTATGTAGAAATCAACACATTTTACTTAACTGTTTGTGGGGAGTGGTACAGAGTTCAGCTTTGAATTTGTTGGGGTTTTGTATACCAGATCAAGGTTAAAGAGTTCTTTTAATCTGAGTTCACTAGTTAAGAGATTAGGCAGAAAATGATAAGTCCAACATGTGTGTGTGGGTATGTGTGTATGGTGTGCATATGTGTGTGTGCGTGCATATGTGGTGTCGGGGGAAGAGAAGGGAGGGATGATTAAATAGAATAAAAGCAAGTCAGCATCAAGGAGGAAGTAGCCAAAGGCACCAGGAATCCCATTTTGTCCCATTCAGAGCCTGACATAATTTTAAAGGCAATAGCATGATACTGATGTGTCCTTAAACTCCACACATGAGAACCAAAATGTCTTTACCATAGCTAATTTGCATTTCTAGTCTGTGTAAAAATGTGAGGCAAAAATTTCTATTGATTTTAGGGTTCTGAGATACATATACACACATTACATATATATATGTGTGTATGCATATTTATATGTATCTGTATGTGTATATATGTATGTGATATTATAATAGATGCATATATATACACATGTATGTATACATACATATATGTGTGTGTATATGTGTGTGTACGTATATATATATATATATATATATATATATATATATATATATATACGTACACACACATATATATGAGAGAAAGAGATACTGGGGAGGGTCAAAGATTTCATTCTAGAGTATGGTAATTATGCCATAGACTTCCCACTTTAATTCTCTTAAAACTGAGCTATAAATCAGATAATGATTATCTGCTTAATAATTACCAAAGAGCTTTGGAGGTTTAGGATTCCCGAGTTTTAAACTCCTAAATCTCTTTCGTTCTCCCATGTTGATAAGTAGGGGAAGGACAAAAACTGAGATAATGCCAAGTCATTGGCAAGGTCACTGTCTCTGCTATCACTTTAACTATTTCCTGACTCTTCCTATTGCAGTTTGAAAGGGGCTTTGCTCCCCACCCTTATACCTGCTGAGAGTACTTCAATCATGCTCACAAAGTTTTTATTCTATCCCTAGGATAAAATTCAAACTCCTTTGGGTTCCAGCCAAACTGACCTACTACTATTTCTGATCCCTGTATATAACATGTCATCTCCCAATTCCATATCCATGCCTAAAATGAAATTCCTTCTCATTTCAGCCTTTTAGAATTCTTGACTTGCTTCAAGGATCAACTCAAGTACCATCTTCTACATGAAACCTCTTCTAATCCCCCAATTTATTGGTGCCTTCCCTGTAATTAATTTATATCTACTTCGGACACCATTTGCATTTACTTTTCTTATTCCCAACAGAATATAAATTCCTTGAAGTCAGGAACTGATTAATGTATTGCTTGTAATCCTCAGCTTGTAGTAGAATATCTGACTCTTGATTGCTGAATGAATCTTCCATGCCTAGAGTATATTTTTTCCATCTCCATCTTTTGAAGTTGCTCCTTTTTCTATTCAAATTCCACTTCCTCAGACAGAAAAAAGAGAGAAAACAGGCAGGTTGGCACATAAGTTTTGTGATATGAGAATCATAAAATTTCAGATCTGGACTGTAGCTATAAGAGGTCTTATAGTCCAACCCCGAACAAGCACGCCTGCTACATACTTGACAAATGGTCTTTCAGCTTTTGATAGGAGACCTCCAGTGAGGAAGAATCCACTGTTTCCCAAGTTGACCTATTCTACTTATGGATAGCTTTAATTGTTAGGAAGTTTCTTTTACATCAAACCTAAATTTATCTCTCTAAGACTTCCACCCACTGTCCCTAGTTCTACCATCTGGTATCAAGTAGAATAAATCTAATCTTTCTTCCACATTATATCCTTTCAGATATTTGAAGAAAGCTATCAGGTCTCCCCTAAGACTTTTCTTCTCCAAATAAAATATAACCAGTTCTATCAGCTTATAATAATTTAGCATAACCTCAGGACCCTCTCCTATGCTAGTGGCTTTCCTCTGAAAACTCTCCAATTTATCAATGACCCTCCTAAAATGTGGTCCTCCAGAACTGAATACAATACCCCAAATATGGTCTGATCAGGGCAGAGAACTGAGGGATTATCACCTTCCCAGAATGATTGAACACTATACATTTCTTAATGCATCCTAAGATCACCTTAGACTTTTGGGTCACCATGTCACCATGTTGACTTCTATTTAAAGTCTAGTCTACTAAAATCCTCAGTTCTTTTCAGCTGAACTGTTATTTAGTCCCTCATCATGTACTCTAAAAGTTGATATCTTGAATCCAAGTGTAAGACTCTACATTTATTCAGTATCATATTATTAGAGTTGACTCAAAGTAGTCTAAGGCTATTGAAATTTTTTGTGTCACATTTCTACCCTCTTGAGCCAGTGTCCCATTATGAATTAACAAAAGTTGTGGGCCTTACTACAAAACAAGCCTCCCCCAATCAAGCAACTCTCATTAACCCTCATGCAGGGGGAAGACAATATACAAAAAGAAGTATTTGATAAGCATTCTATCCATGTCTTTACCCAGAACATTTATCAAAATTTTGAACACCACAAAATGAAACTCAGATCTCTAGGGCATCCTGATAGACTCCTTCCAAGTTGACTTTTTGGGTTCAGACATTTAACCAGCTCTGAAATGCACTCATCTGTACTTTCTTCTAGTCTGCGTCACTGCATTTTGTCAACAAAAATAGGGCAACAGGTTTTATCAAATGCTCTGCCCATGTACCTAATACAGTGCCTGGAACAGAGTAGGTGTTTAATAAATGTTTATTGTTGACTGACTGCTGAAATATACATAAATTTTATCTATAGTATTTACCTGTAAAGAGAAAAAGGAAAAGGGGTAGGAAGTCTGGCTTGAAGTAAGGAAAGAAAGAAGGAAGGAAGACAGAAGGAAGGAAGTCTGGCTTAATCTTTTCTCTTAGATGGACAGTTGATCCACAGAGCAATTAACTGACATAGGCTTTTCCAGGAACAATGGTAGCATTGATCTGACTACTGAGCCCAGAACAAGAGTTGGAGAGTCAGGAGTACAGGGGAGGAAGAAGACAGGAAAAGGAGGAAAAAGTATAAAAGGTGTATTCATGATAGCAGGGTGGGATCAAGGTGGCAGAATGACTGGCTTGATAATATATGATAGGTGGTCTCAAGTGCCCAGAGCACTTTTTGACTCAGTCTGACATGCTTTTCTAGATGAAGAGAAGTAGGGTAACAATCGTGCCAAAGGCAAATGACCAAGATGGGCAGTTGGATGCGATATAAAGTCTAGTAGTAGTCTAGTCTGATGGTCTGGGACCAGCTGGATACAGTAGGTCAGTTGAGTTTGTGCTCACTTATCATTCAAGAAAATTGGTATTCTTTATTACTGGTGAATTGCTATACCTCCTGAGTTTTTCCATGTATCCTGGTCTGTCCCTAATTAGCTGGCCCCTTTCTTTAGCTATGTGTGTATTTATATATATATGTATATATATATACATATATATATGTATATATATATACATATATATATATATATTTACACATATATACATGGCTAAAGAAAGATTTAAAAAAATAATATGCCACTATATATGGGTGTCCAGTTTAGGTATCCATTCCCTTGTTCACTTATCATATCTGAGCTAGTCAGAATATTTATTTATAAGAGATTATTAATTTATAATAATTTAAAAGGATAGGATAGTTAAAAGCATAATGGAGGATGATTATGGCAAGTAACATAGAATCTTTTCCTGGTTTTGTTTTAGTATAGTCAAGAAGTATGATGCCTCTATTTGAATGTGACTAAGGAGGATCTTTCCCTCCCATTGTCAGACCTGGGAAGATTTCTGAGAAGATCCACATCTTTTGTTAATGAGGCCCTGATACTCAAGGATATGATGCCCTCTGGCTCTAAAAAGTGTATAAAGACTGTGAGGTGAGGGTTTAATTTGTGGGCTTACTGACTGGAAGTGTTTAGTTAGCCAGAGGAGGACTCTGGGAAGCCACTAAAGAGCTCCCTGGCTTTGAGGACCCAGATGTTGTGCTTCCCTCTCAGGTAACTATGGGCAGACAGTTGAGGTCCAACTTTCTGTTGAATTCAGGCAGAGGAAGCCACGGGTCTGCTGATCTTTAATTTCTCTGTATTTTCTTTGAAGATCAAGGTGCTGACTCCTCTGAACTAGTTGCCTTTACTTTTATGAATACAGATCTAAGAACCTGTGATAGCAAGCCCCTCTGTGTATGTTGGGGTGCTTATTGATAAAGGGATTTCATTGGATGGTAGGTTAAATATAGTGCTAAAGAGCTAACACTTACACCCAGAGTCAAATGTCCCAACCACCACCATCACTACCACTACCAAAGCTGTTAGTTCAGTCTAATTTGGTCATGTGTATCTCTACTGGGTTTGCCTACTTTCCACCTCCTCAGTCCATTCTAGTTCAGCCTCCTGATATGTCTGTTCTCTCAGTCTTGTCTGTGCACCTCCATGCATCCTCAACAAAGAGATCTCACTCCATGTTTTATATTTCCCTGTTCTCATTCACAGAGAGCTGGGCACTTGCCCCACACCCTCTGTTTCTCCTAGCAGGAGAACCATGTATTTAAGGTGAATATACTTTTTCTTTCTATCTCTCTACCTGCATATACCCCCAAAATCTGAGCTGAAGTTTCCTTCCATCCCAAGGAATGAGAAATCTGGATATTCCTCCAAATGTGTGTGCCTGCCAAGTCTCTAAGCCCTTTCATGCAACGAAGTTGCTCTACAGAAGTACCTATGAAAGAAATTGCCAAGCCCAAGGCTGGATAGTATCTACTGTAAATGTTCTAAATATATCTGTAACTAAAGTTTCCCAGCATTAACTGGGCCTTGTGATTCTCTCTGGGCTTTAAATACTTGCCAAAGAGAACTGATCCTCTGCCTGTCCTATCCCAAGAATAGCACTGTCTGTATCAAAACACAACCATGCAGATTTGAGATTTGAACACCTAGAGGATCTGGTGGGAGTTCATTTGCCCAATATCAATTCCATGCTCTCTATTAGCCAATGAGTAAGCCTCTTGTTCTTTTGTCCTTTATCCACATTCTATATTGGCTACCTACCTTTCCCATAACCATGTAACCTCTGTATACCATAGGCAAGGCTATATAAACAATGAGAGTTTTCCTAGCACCTCAGAAATCAGACTCATTTCAATCCATACACCTGGTATACTCACAAACTTTACAAAAGAGAACCCCTTTCATTATAAAAGCATCCCAAAATTATAGAATTTTAAAACTGGAAGGAATCTTAGTGAACTGGCCCAACTCTATATAGACCCACAATAGACACTTGGGTCGATCTTGATTGTTTAAGTATCTTCCAGAAGTCCTCACAGCAAGGTAGCAGCAGAGCCAGGATTAAAGCTAAGTTTCTTATTCTTTGGTCCAATGCCTTTTGAGCTGTATCATGCAGTTCATATAGAGGAAGCAGCTCAGTCATGTGGTAGATAGTGGAAGACCCAAGTTCAAATCTAGTCTCAGACACTTAATATCTGGCTGACCTTGGGCAAGTCATTTAACTGCCACAATCTGCCTCAATCTCCTCACTTGTAAAATAGAAATAATAATAGCACTGACCTCTCAAGATTGCTGTGAGGATAAAATGAGATAATAAGTATAAAGCATTTTGCAAACTTTAAAGCTCTATGTAAGTACTAACTATCGTTATTTTCCCTAGTACTCATAATCACTGAATGCTTCCAGCAGAGAAAGGTTAAAGGTTTTTATCTTCTCTTGAGGTCAGGGATCATACTTTATTCATCTTTGTACCCTCCATAGCACAGGAGTACATATTCAGTAATATTTACTAAAGGAATGAATGAATATTGGGAAATTACAAGTATGTCACATTACAGATATGTCACAAGGGCAGCAGCCCTCAGTACATGTGAAACTAGAAGCACTATTGATTAAAACAAAAAACTGAAAGTGTTCACCTAAGTTTCTCTGTCAACATTTCTGTGGCAAAGTCAATAACTAGTGTGCAAGATAAATGATTAATCACCTAATGATTTTCTTTCATGGCGGCATGTATGGCAAAAAAACACAGTGATTCTCTACACATTTGCCTTCTCTGCAATAATTCATACAGCTTAAGAGGACTCCTGCAAATACCCATAGGTGCTCTCTAGCTGGAAAGAATTAATAGAAACAATGGATGGTGAAAAATCCTAATTCCGGAAAAATCTTACTTAAGCTTTCCTTGCACATTTTAAATTACACAAGCCCCTTAGCCTAAATCAATAATTCAAACAAAGAGCATGCTACCTGAACTTTGTTCACATGAAACACTGCTCTTTATGCATACACATAATCAGGGAGGGAGCCGCTAATGGGAGAGTACAGAGTACAGTAGAAGGGACATGGAATTTGGAATCAGAGTCCATGGGTCCTTCCCTTGCAAGGTATATCCACGCTTTCCTTCACTAAGCATTTATGAAGCATATACTGTGTGCTAGAGATCCAAAGACAAAATCAAAATAGTCCTGCCTGAAAAAAGTTTGCATCCTAATTGAGAAAAGGAGAAATAATAACAGAGAGAAATAAACACAAGTTTTATACAAAGTCATTATAGGCAACAATGACTAGAGTGGAGGAGAGGAGGGGAGATAGATTGGAAAAGGTAGGAGATGGTCCTAGACTTGAGCCTTGAATTTGAAAAGACTTAGGGAAGGAAGCAGTGTATTCCAAACATGGAGGAATCCTTTGCCAAAAGCATAGAGGCCAAGGATGGAATATTGTGTAGATGGAACAAAAAGTCAGTTTAACTGGAATACAGAAAGCATAAAGGGAGATAAGGTATGATAAATCTAGAAAGGTTGTTAGGAGCCAGATTGGAAAGGGCTTTCAGTGGTAAACAGAAGAGTCCATATTTTACACTAGAGGCAAAAGGGAACCCCGGGACCTTCTTGAGCAAGAAAGGGATGTGGTCAGCCTTGTGCTTGGGGAATAGCCATTAGCAGCTGAGTGGAAGGCATATTGGAAAGGAGAGAGACTTAAGGCAGCAACAACAATGACTTAAGGCAAGAGACCAAAAGAAGTTATTGCAATAGTCAGAATGAACAGTGATGAAGTGATGGTAGCATAAGTGGAGAAAAAGGGCCAGATATGAAGGATGGTGTGGAGGCAGAAGTGACAAGAGCTGTCCACTAATCAGATGTGGAGGATGAAGGAAAACAAAGAGTCAAGGATCTAAGGCTGCAAAATTGGGTGACTAGTGAAGACAGTAACTTTGGTGAAAAAAGGTAAAGTTCTGAAAGAAGGGTAAGTTTGGGGCAAAGTTCTGCTTGGGACTTTTTGAGCCACTCATAAGATATTCAGTTCAAAATATCCAAAAGGTAGTTGGTGTTGCAAGTCTAGAACTCAGAAGCAAGGCTAGAGTTGGATATATATATGTGGGAGTAATCCAAATTAAATTAATCATTAACCTATAATAACTCATAAGATCATCATGAAGGGGTGGAGAGAAAGAAATGAAAAGGTAGCAAGACAATGCCCTGGCAGATTCCTGTAATCAGGAAATCCAGAGAGGAGGGAATACAAGAATGACAGTAGCTAGCCTTTATATAGTGCCTTAAGGTTTACAAAGTGCTTTACAAACATTTTATCCTCATAAGTGAATAGGGCACCAACCCTGGAGGCAAGAGGATCTGAGTTCAAAGCCAGCCTCAGACACTTGACACTTATTAACTGTGCGACCTTGGCAAGTCACTTAACCCCAACTGCCTTGCCTTCCCCCCTCATAAATAAATAAATGCTATCATTAATCCTGTTTTATAAAAGAGAAAACTGAGGCAGGGAGGATCTGGTGACTTGCCCAGAATCATATAGCTAATAAATGTCTGATGTCAAATTTTAATTTAGATAATCCCGACTCCACATCTAGTATTCAATCCTCTGTGCCACCTAGCTATTGTTCTTTGTTTTGTTTTGTTTTTTCGAGGCAATCGGGGTTGTATTTGACCTCAGTTCCTCCTGACTCCAGGGTTGGTGCTTTATTCCCTGCGCTACCGTGCTGCCCCTAGCTGTTGTAATTGTGTCAAATGCTGCAGAAGGATTCCGGTGGATAACAACTAGGGGGGAAGCCAAGTTTTAATAACCTGGCAATATAGAAGAAAGCCATTTCAGTGATTTAATGGGGCTGTGATCCAGACCGTGAGGAGCTGGGAAGCGATTGAGTGAATAAGTGCAGCAAAGACTATTTTTTGTGTAGGAGTTTGGCCATGAAAGGAGGGAAGATATAGGAAGACAATTTGAGGGGATGTCAGTATCAAGTGAATGTGTTTTAAAGACAGGAGATATGAGCATATTTGTAGGCAACAGAAAAGATGCCAGGAGATAGGAAGATACTGAAGATCTGAGAAAAGGAGGACAATTGAAGAATGAGAGAAGGGGGGTGATGCCAAGGTGTTTTGAGATATAAAACAGGGAAGAAAAGATTGCCCAAATAGTCTCTGTTTTCACAATAAAATATGAGGTAAGATCCTCTGCAGAATAGGAGGTAAAGGATATACTTACAACATATAACTCTAGTATAATGGTATCAAACTCAAATAGAAACAGATGAAGGGGAGCATTTTTACTCAGAAACCACAAATTAACATTATCTATGTTATATTGTATTTTTCATTTATTTTATTACACATTTTCCAACTACATTTTAATCTGTTTTGAGCTGCAGCACTGGACATTTTTGTGGATGGAGAATCTGACACCTCTCCTCTATGTTTAATGTTCTAATGTTTAAGAAAAATAGTTCCTGTTTTGCTACTTGGAAAAAATGGTAATTTGATTGTCAGAGATTAAATGTACTTCTATTAAGCGTTAAATATATGAAATAATTCCTGAGAAGATTATGTATATTTCTTTTGGCACAACCAGTAGATTACTAATCAGGAAAAATATCATTTTTCCTAGTATAGAGCTAGTCTAAACCAGGGAACAAAAAACTGGGTATTTGCCCACATAAGTCTGAATGGATAGTTATGTAATTTGCCAATATACCATCTGCTGTTATCCCTGTCTTTCTAAAAGCCTTCAAATAATTTTCATCATTTTTAGTTGTACTTTCTTTTTCCAACTCTCAGTCACAAACATGTAGGTATGAACTGTGTTAGCCCAGAAGTTGTACTTAAGAATAAAAACAGACACAACAACTAGGATCCTAAGATAAGTGCATTTTCAAGTAAGTTCATGGTAAATTTAGTAATGCTGAGTATTGGACCATTAGTCACCAGAGAGTGAAAAAAGTAAAATCCCCTGAGCTATGTTACCCCTAAATAAATTTTTCCCCACCTACCACAGTCCTCACATGCTAAATTCACAGTTCCATCCATTTCCAACTAAAAGTAAGATACTGTTTTAGTAGGTGCAAACCCACTTTTACCCAAGCCCTGAGACTTTAAATTGCTATACAAAGAAACTGAATATGTATTTAAAATTAGATCTACTTACATATTCTAAAAATATGCATCCAACATTCCTAGCTAGCAAGTGTCATACTCCTCTTTCCATCATTTTAAATTATTCTCTTATAGTCAGTCCTCTGTTTTGGCTCCCCCAAACACAGTCAGATGGTGACTCCATAGCCCTAACCAGGAAAAACAAACTGTGAATTCGAACAGCTGCCTTTTATGTAGGTATGTGTTAATTTATTGGAGGAGGGTCAAATTCTCTCAGAAAATAAGTTGATCTTATGACATCTAATTTGTAAATAGAATTGTCATGCAAAAAATTTGGAAGGAGCTCTATCTCTCCTTCACATCTGGAAGAGTACACACCCCTTCAGGCACAAAGAGGAGGGTGGCCTCCTCCTCTCCCATTCCAGGCTCCAGCTATCTGAGGTAATTCCTGGATTCCTTAGAAAATAGCCCAGCTGTTCCCAAGCTCCACCCCATACTTAGCCTATGTGTTTCCAGAAAACCAAAAAAAGATTTCAGTCCCTGCATTAGAGACTCTCTGTGAGGAGGTGACAGATCGGTCAGTATTGGGAACAGGGAAGGAACATAGAGGCCTCAGACAGAAGGGACATCATTACTGTAAAAGCCCTCTGGAAGCATTCTGGCATCAACCCCCAGAACTCAAAGCGAGAAAACACCAGGGAAACCAAAAGGAATGAGATCACGCTGTTGCACTAGTGTTGCCTAGCATACGGGTAATAACAGTTCTCTCTAGTTTGTTAAGGTTATTTTGTCCAGTAGGAGGTTGCCCTGTCATGAGGCTATCTCTGTGTGACAATAGCCATAAAAAGAATGACTGCTTTCTATCCTAGCTGTTTCTGCCATGTCCTCAGGACAGGGGAGGAGAGGGGTGGCAAACTATCAGTGCCAAGAAGGAATCCAGACAGAATGTTTGTATAGGATCTGTTGTCAAGTCATTCTTGGAAGTGATTGACAAGATAAAGATCCTTCCCAGGATGACATAGGATCCTGGAACTGAAAGGGACCTTAGAAGTCATAAAATCTAATCCCTTTGTCTTATTGATGAGGTATCTTTATGACCCTGAGCAAATAACTTCAGGAACTCAGTTCCCTCACTTGTCCAATGAATGAGTTGGACTAGATACCGTCTAAGGCCCCTTCCACCCTCATGTCTATGATCCTTCAAGACCCCAAAGAGTCTCAAAGTGCCTTGCAGTGGTAATCACAGACAGCTCTGATCTAAACCCTGCTTTTATGAATCCCACCTGAGCAGTCTTTCCACTATATTCTCCCTGCTTCTTCCAGCAAGACCGCTGGAAATATCCAACGCCAGCCCTCAAACCTACCTAAAAGGAATATAGTCCCATTGACAGAAATTACGGGGTCTGACAATTTGCACCCTGCTGCAAAGAACTATTAGAAAATCTGCTCCTTAGTGTGGCTCTGCCTCTTCAAGTCCCCAGCTTCTTTGAAAGTACTGTTCTTCTTGGTCCTTCTCCCTGACTCTTCCATTCCTCCAGTTTTTATAATCAAAGGTAAAAGGAAAGAATGATCACCATCAAACAATCGAAGGTGAACATTGCCAAACTGCAAAGAACAAACATGGCCCCAAAGAAGAGATGTATGTATGCACACATACATACACATATAGATGAAAAATAAAATAACAATATAGTTTTATAGATTTTATATATATATATATATATACATACATACATACAGTATATATGTGTGTATGTATCATTTGCATGTTATCTCCTGGAATTGTATCCCCACCCCTGATTTAGCAAAATGCCTGATATATAGTGGGAGCTTAATAAATGTTTATTAAATGTTTGATTTTTGGTGGAGGGAGGAGAGAGTGTCTTCTCATATCTCTTCTTTGGGACCATGTTTGTTCTTTGCAGTTTGGCAACGTGCACTTTCAGTTGTGTAATGGTGATCATTCTGTCCTTTCCTTTGAGTATTCATCACTGGAGGAATGGAGGGGTCAGGGGGAGGACCAAGAAAAATAGTGGTACACATACACACACACACACACACACACACACACACACACACACACGTTAACTACTGCAGGATAAATAGGAAATAATTAACAGAGGGAAGGCAGTAGAATTAAAGGAATTAGGAAAGACTTCCAGTAAAAGAAGGAACTTTAGTTGGGATTTAAAGGAAGCATAGGAAGTCAGTAGATGGAGTTGAGGACACATTCCTAGAAGGTTCAAAGGTGTGGAACACTGCTTTTCTTTTTTTATGTATCCATCAGTATGACTGACATTTTTCTCTTCTCTTTTTCTCATTCCTTTAAAGATTCCTTTATTCTTCATTATATAGAATGACTCTCAAGGAGGGGGAAGGGGAAGGCTATTGGGAAAAATATAGGAGATATGAAAACAAAAGATATCATTGTATAATTTTGTATATTTGTTACATTTAGAAAGGCTGAGTGGCCTAGTGGACACAGAAATGACATCAGAAGCAGTGAAAGATCTGAATCCAAGTCCTGCCTTTGATATATACTGGACAGGTCACTTAAGCTCTTAATATACCAGAAAACTCTCTAAGACTGTCAATTGCAGACTAATGGCCCATCAGTTTGGTTGAAAGAATTTCCTTAGAAGGAGGTCCCTACATTTACTTATTTGCATTTACTTATCTGCGTATGAATTGTATTACTCCAACACCATCCCATGTAGCATGATGGCAGTAAAGATAAGCCTAGCATGTTCTGATATGTTCACTGGAAGGAACTAGGGCACTCATCTATTTCCATGCATAATCCAAAGACAGGTGACTGTTAGAGTAGAGTGTGAATTCCATTGAACACAAGGATTTTATCTCTAGCATCTAGCCCAGTACTTTGCACATAGTAAGTGCCTAATAAATTTTTGTTGAATTAAACGTAAAGGTTTAAGAGGGAAATGAGAACACATCAAGCCATTTGAAGCAACTTACCTCAAACAGGACATTTCTTAATCATCACCTCACCCATCACATACACACACACACACACACACACACACACAAGTGTGTGTTCATGCTGAGGTATGCTGAATATCCTGGTCCCAGGGTGGGGCAACATTCCTTGACATTTATTTCCTTATTTTAACACTTTAATGATCTGTGATTTCATCAATGTGAGTGTTCTCTCCTCTAGCACAAATCTCACTCCACCCATGCCTTACTGTATGAGTAGCTGTCTTTGGAATAACTCTTAACTTGACTGCCAGATTTTTAGTGATGAGAGGGGCTCCCATGACTTAACTAGGCTGGTCTTTGGATAATATATACATGCATACTTGTATGCACGTATACATGCACACAGTGAATCAGTCCAATACCCAGCCCAAACATGAAACCTCCTTTGGAGAGATGGGAGAGGGATGTTTTCAGAGCTTGTGCTTTGTTAACTTAGCCTTATACAACTCAGGGTCACTTTCATTCCATAGTGAGGCATTATGGTAGCAGTTTAATAGGGGTTCAATATTCTCTGCTGAAAAATCTTCAGAGGCTTTCCATCACCCTCGGGATAAAACTACAGATTCTTCATACAGACCTCATTTCATGTTATTCTCTTTCACATGTTCCATATTTCAGTCCAACTGGTCTATTAGTTGTTCCCTGAACTCAATATTCCATTCATGGAAGCAGCAATGAGGCAGTTGGAAAGAGGCCTGGATTTGGAGTTGGGAACTTGGCTTAAATCCTTGATCTTCCACTTGTCTCCTGTTGGACTTTTGGCAAGCCACTTATTCTCTCCAGGCCTCAGTTTCTTTACCTGTAAAATGGGGAGATTCAATTAGATGATATCTGCGCCCCCCCCCAGCAGTTTGATGGGGTTCAGACTCAGGGGAATCTCCCTGAACTCCCCTTGAATTTTCCCACTTAACCTGGCCTTTCATACTCAAATCTATTGCTCTTGGCCTAGCCTGGCCTTCCATTGTCTGTTACCTCTGGATTGCCCCACCTGTTTCCCACCCAAACCCTCCATTTTCTGATATCTCCTGATTGCCTCCAGCTGTTTCCAACCCTTGACTCCCATTGTGGTCCTCCTTGGACTTCTCCTCAAGACCCTCCCTAAACCCCTCCTCCCATCACCCTAGACTACCTAGACCACCCCCAAATCCCTTCTATAGTCTTTTTGTATTTAAATTCCATCTCGCCTCCATGAAGGCACTCAGTTTCAATCCAGCTCGGACTCTGTCTAGCTGATATTCTATCTGGCCCACTTGTGAATACAAGTGTTACAGATGCTTAGGCTCCTTAAGAGTCAACCCAATATGGCGAATCTTTAATAAACTTTGTCTTTCTTTGGCTTTAAGAAGGCTTGTGTTGAATTCATTCAACCTGGTGTGTCGGTATTCTGGGGTCCCCCAGCACCCCAAAGCTCAACATTACTTTAGACAGGATTTGAATTAGCTATGCAACCTGTGTCAAGTCACTTACCTCTCAAATTTCATTTTTGTCGTCTGTCAAGTGGAAGTAATAATGGCCCCCATCCCTCAAAGTGTTGTTGTGAGGACCAAATGCCCCAACACATGGAAAGTGCTTTACAGAGTTTAAATAACTATAGAAATGTTAGTTATTATTACTATGTAATGTAACCAAGAAAACAACCAACATCTGAAATAACAATCCACTTAGCCCTCCCCAAAGGCATCCTTTATGGCCAGATAACCCTCTCTTGATGGTTTGAGTTCCTCAGGCAGTTTTTTTGGCTTGTTACCAGAGTCAAGGGAGCAGATAGTGCTGCCAAAACCTCTAATGAGAAAACCAGCTTCTTTCTGACTCTTAGATTGCCTGAAGGCAGCATACAAAAGCATGAAGATAGAAAACAAATGGTGAAATATACCTTCCTTCTCGCAACAAAAAGACGAGAATGCTTGAGTAGAACGTTGCATACATTGTCAGATGACTAGTCACTCTATTAGTTGTGTAAGGGAGGTGGTCATCCCACCCCCAGTCTCAGTTGATGTAGTAATGGAAATTTTGTACTATGATGACAAGGTGTTAATAAGCTAACTGACTACAAAGATGCACCCATGTCCTGGTCCCTTTCTCTTCTGAAATTAAAAACATCCACCTCATTGTATGAGCCAGGGTTTTAAATAGTTAAGCCTTAGGGATTCTAAGAGAGTATACTCTCTTGGGAGAACTTTCCAAAGGAGATCAGGGAAGAATGTAGGAAGGAATTTCTCCTAGCCTCCTTTTCCGTCTTTCCCCCTCCCCATCCTTATCCCCAAAGCCCCACCCCACACCAAACTTGATGTCCAGCAAAGATTTGCCCAATAGGAGATACTCTAAGCAGGGATTCAAAGTCAAGACATCACCCTGTGAAATCATTGGTCTTCTTTGAAAACAAAGGATAAACAACAACTCCAGAGTTCATTACTCAGATGATTTGAGGCACAGTTGAGAGGGATGTGCAATCCAGACATGCACAAATACAGAAAGGCAGTCACATTAGGCAGCAGCCACCTTCTTTAGACTAAGAGTGCAGAGCAAGTTGAAGGAGAAGTCCAGAGAGCTATATTGCGATGGGTTTCGTTTTACTCTTTTTGTAATAAGGGGGTAGGAAGAGGTGTATCCAGAAATGACTTTTAAAAACAAAAAGCATCTATACAACTTACTTTTTCCAAAAAGCAGTGAGAATCCATGACTGGGCTGGTGCTCCTAAAGTGCAACTTAATACAGTTTCTATTGAGTGTATTGATATAAGAGAGAATAAGAGCAAGGTGAAACCTTGTTGTAGCAAAGTTGTACAGACCTAGATGTCTGGTTCACTAGATGGCTTTTCCCAAGGATCTATATATTTTTCCTGTGATGTGTGTGTCCCTGCTAAAGTATTATACTTTGGACTTTGCAACAAGCTGTCTGAAGTCTTGGACACTGAGAATACTGAACTCTTAGATAATCAGAATGACTTGTCACATGATCAATGATAGCTGCATCCAGCTGCATCCTTAACAACATCTTCCCCATTATCTTGGATGTGGTGCTTGTTTGAGTAGTTGACTCCCAAGATAACAAGAGGTTCTTTGTTAGTTTCTGAATCATCCTGTTCTATAGATGACACCATTATTGGACAGTAAGAAACTAGTGTGTCAGTGCCACCTGGCATTTGGGAGCTAAATACAGACCCAATATCCTAAGATTCTGGTAAGAAATAATGGTTTATCTTCATTGTACCAGCCTGTACCAGAGGCTGTGGAAGCCTAGAAGTCAATAAAGAAAAAATAAGCCAGCCTAGGATCTTAGACAATTAATTATATAATTAGATTAATCTAACAAAGTCAATACCCAACTATATATAAAGCTGCTACCATTTCCACCACTGCTACCTCTCCCCCAACCTAGAGGCTTATAGTAATCCTTACCTCAATTGCCCAAAGAGAAGGAAAGTTTGTCATTTCAAGTCTTTTCATGCATATTCACTTCCAGCTCAGCAATCTACTAAAAGGATATTTGTCACCACACAGTAAAGCAACATGAAATGGATAATACCTGTGGGTGTTCTGAGGCAGGGAGGCCTAGGATGGAAAGGTTCTCCATCCTGGAGATGAAAACCTCCTCCATCATGCATTTTAGCTTATAGGCCCACCAAGACTCCACATGGATATTGTACATCCTCTAACTTACACTGGGAGTTCTCATTGGCTAATGTCCCATTATACTCTTTCCCTGTTTAACAATTTGGTGTCCTCAAATTAGCAAACTGACTAAGGTGCATTTTGAATGCATTATCCAAATCCTCAATCTAGAACAGTCTTGCTTTAGGATCCTGGGGACCCATTGACCTTTCACTTGCTGCACCAGAGTTGTACAAGAAAGTATCTCAAAGTTTCATTGTAGCACAAATCTTAAACAGTCCCACACATATAGGCAAATATCACAACTGCCCCCAAATAATGAGTTGTGCAGGTTTACAATGTTCATCTGAGATTACTACTTGCCTAGAATATATAAAGTATCTATCTTGGTGATTTCAAATTCCTCAACAAAAAAGAAATTTTAATAAGTGGGTTTGACTCAGGCTATTTTTGACTCCTCTAGTAGTTTGGATTTAGTGTTAGAAGAAAAAAAAAGAGACCCCTGCAGGTCATTTAACAATTAACAAAATGTTTACTTAGTCATAGGATACTGCAACGTTTGGCTCAGGGAGATGTGCCCTCCCCCATTTCCATATGGGAATATATCTGGTCCATAGGGTAGTATAGGGGCATCTGCCAAATCTGAAGGCCACCTATTCCATATGAGTGGACTGTTGAGTGCTCTAAAGTTATCCATAAGCCATATCGATACAGCCAGAGGCCACCAGGAAGCTGCATAGAGGCATCAACAGATTGAGCCTTAGCCCCTGGGCTAATCAAATCCAAGTTTAGTGCTTGTGAGAGAGTGTGCAATGTTCAATGAGTAGCAACTTTTACAACAAACCAATTGGGTCCAAAGGGCCTGGAGCATTTTACCTTCCCCTCTGCTCTGGACTCATACTTATAGGTGGACTTTAGGCCTGTAAAATTCTTCTTGGATGCTGCAACAACATACAGCACCCCAAATTTTTCCCACACATCCACATAGGAAATCCAACTGGAGGACCAGGCAAAATCTCCAATTGTCCCTTCTAACATAGGACACAAAAACATCTTGAGACAGCCAAAGGTAACTTAAATTTTCTCCAGGGATCCCTAGAAGACATAGGGAATCTAACTAGGGATCTAGACAAAATTACTGTATCACATACTACACAGAGACCAACAAAATATCTCCAAGTGTCCCTGTACCACAGTTCATCTCTTTGGATATCCAGGCAACTTTCCTCGGGATATCTATTGGAAAGGGCTCACCCATATTTCCCCAAAAGATTCCTGCCATTGCAAGGCAATTCTAACAGAATTCCAAATCACCAAATGGCAGCATAATCAAGATGAGTTTGAGAGAAAAGAAAGCAGGATTAATTAAGCTACTAGTATATCGGGGGCTCCTGAAAGGGATTAAGCATTTGGATCGATTATTAAGAGTTTCTGTGCAGCCAGCAGGCTCACTATCCCAATCCATTCTCAGACTAGCAAGAAAGGTTACCAGAGGGTTTCTTCTTTCTCCCTTCTGGAATGTAGGGATAACCCTGAAGAGCTGGGATTGTTTAGTATTATCACTCATGAATCCTCATTCGATGTGTTCTCCCAATATACATTGCCGGTTAATATCTCCCCAGTATCATTTATAACAAATGAATATCAATTGACTTTTTACAGTGATATTCAGTGGCATTCCATATCCCCAACCATAGGAATTGGAGATATCTTTCTAATGTTTTTGCTCACAGATCCCCATTGATTTATCAGTTTATGTCAATTACCTAGCTAGACTTAATTAGTCAGAAGACTTCTCCTCAGTGTGACTAGATTGTCATTGGCTCCCAAATTCAGACAATATTGTTCTAGGGCTGCCACTATGATGTTGATGGGAAGTCAAAAGCTTCTGAACTTTTGAAGTTCATAATGTCATCCAATTAACATTGATTAACTTTTTTATAAAAGTGTATGTTCCTAGAGGATTTAGCAGGAATTGAAGTATAAATATCTCCATGAGGGCAGAGCCAAGATGGCAGAGTAGAAAAACATACTTATGCTTAGCTCTTCCCCCACAGCCCATAAAATACCTGTATAAAAAGACTCTCAACAAATTCTAGAGCAGCAGAAGCCACAGAAAGATGGAGTGGAGGAGATTTCCAGCCCAGGGTGACCTGGAAGGCTGACAAGAAAGGTCTGTCACACCTGATGTGGCGTGGAGCCCAGCCCAGCCTCAGCCACTTGACTCTGGGAGGAGCAGGATTGGAGCAGACCTTGGGGACAAAATCCCCAGAAGTAGCAGTGGTTTGCAGATCCCTCAACCCATAGGTGCCAAAGGTCAGTGAGAAGGCTTTTTCAACCTGAGCAAGAAAGGGAGCAGAGTCTACCCCTGGCTCTGGCCCAAGGCTGTGGCAGTCAGACAGCAGCCAGTGTCCATTGTTCCATTGTTGGAGCACTGAGCATAAAGCCTCTGGGGGAACTGAGTCGCTGATCTGAATCTCAGCCCTGAGCATGGCCCTGGGGCGAGCAGGAGCACAAAAGGACCCTCCTCTTGATAAAGGAGTCAGAAGTCAAGCAACTGACTGGGAAAATGCCCCCAAAAGGGAAAAAATATAAGACCATAGAAGTTACTTTCTTAGTGAACAGGTATTTCCTTCCATCCTTTCAAATGAGGAGGAACAAAGCATACTGTCAGAGAAAGTCAAGGCTTCTGCACCCAGTACCTCCAAAATGAATATACAATGGAGCCAGGCCATGGAAGAGCTTGAAAAGAGAGTCAGCAGCTTGCTAAAGGAGACCCAAAAAAATACTGAGGAAGATAACACCTTTAAAAATAGGCTAACTCAACTGGAAAAAGAGGTCCAAAAAGCCAATGAGGAGAAGAAGGCTTTAGAAAGCAGAATTAGCCTAATGGGAAAGGTGTTACAAAGCTTACTGAAGAAAATAGTTCTTTAAAAATGAGAGTGGAGTTCAGGGAACCTAATGACTATATGATAAACCAGTAAGTTGCAAAACAAAACCAAAGGAATGAAAAAATAGAAGATAATGTGAAATATCTCATTGGAAAAACAACTGACCTGGAAAATAGATCCAGGAGAGACAATTTAAAATTTATGGGACTAACTGGAAGCCATGATCAAAAGAAGAGCCTAGACATTATCTTTCATGAAATTATCAAGAAAAACTGCCCTGATATTCTAGAACCAGAGGGCAAAATAAATTTTGAAAGAATTCATCAAAAACCTCCTGAAAGACACCCATAAAGAGAAACTCCTAGGAATATTGTGGTCAAATTTCAGAGTTCCCAGGTTAAGGAGAAAATATTGCAGGCAGTTAGAAAGAAACAATTCGAGTATTTTGGAAATACAATCAGAATAACACAGTATCTGGCATTCTACATTAAGGAATCAAAGGGCTTGAAATAGAATATTCCAGAAGTCAAAGGAACTGGGATTAACACCAAGAATCACCTACCCAGAAAAACTGAGTATAATACTTCAGAGGAAAAGATAGTCACTCAATGATATAGAGGACTTTCAAGCATTCTTGATGAAAAGACCAAAACTGAAGAGAAAATTTGACTTTCAAACACAAGAATCAAGAGAAGCATGAAAAGGTAAACAGGAGAGAGAAATCATAAAGGACTTTCTAAAACTGAACAGTTTACATTCCTACATGGAAAGACAGTATGTGTAACTCTTGAGACTTTTCTCAGTATTTGAGTAGGTGGAGGGATTATACACACACACACAAACACACACATACACACACACACACACATAGACAGAGAGCACAAGCTGAGTTGAATCAGAAGGAATGATATCTATAAAAAATAAAATTAAGGAGTGAAAAAGGAATATACTGCATGGAGAAAGGGAGAAATGGAATAGGGCAAACTATCACTCATAAAAGAGATAAGAAAAATCTTTTTCAATGGAAGAGAAAAGGGAGGAGGTGAGAGGGGGAAAGTAAAGCTTACTTTCATCACATACGGCTCCATCACATAAGGAGGGAATAACATGCTCACTCAATTTGGTATGAAAATCTAGTTTACACTACAGGAAAGTAGAGGAGGAGACAAGTGGGTTAAGGGGAATGATAGAAGGGAGGGAAAATGAGAGAAAGGACTAATTAGAAGTAAACACTTTGGGGAAGGGACAAGGTCAAATGAGAGAATAGAATAAATGGGGGACAGGGTAGGATGGAGGGAAATATAGTTAGTCTTACACAACATAGCTATTATGGAAGTCTTGTGCAAAACGACACATGTATAGCTTCTATTGAATTTCTTGCCTTCTAAGTGGGGATGGATGGGAGGGAGGAAGGGAGAGAAGTTGGAATTCAAAGTATTAGAAACAAATGTTGAGAATTGTTATTGTATGTAACTGGGAAATAAGAAAACCAGGTAATTGGGTATAGAAATCTATCTTGTCCTTCAAGAAAAGAGAGAAGATGGGAATAAGAGAAGGGTGGAGTGTGGTTGAAGGGAGGGCACATTGAGGGAAGGGATAATCAGAATGCAAAGTGTTATGGGATGGGGGCAGGAAAGAGATGGGGAGAAAAATTGGAACTCAAAATTTTGTGGAAATGAATGTCAAAATCTAAAAATAAATAAACAAAACTATAAAAAAATAAAAACTTTAAATAAATAAATATTCCCCACCCCCAACAGCTACAGGCACACTCTCCCTTATACCACCTTGATTCCTGTGAATGAGCTTAGGCTTAATTCAGTTTCTACATGGCAGTTACCATACCAAGTTCATTTCCAAATATGATATAACCTCTGGGTAAGTCTATGTCTTTGCTACCACCAGACAGGGTCCCAAGGGTTCTTCCTTAGGTATCAAAGCTATACCAAGTGGCCACAAAACCCAACATAGACACCATTCCTGGATCTCTGACATCTTTCTTGACTTTTAAAATCTCACAGGATCACAGCAAATCCTAATAATCTTCACCTAGAAGATAATAAACATTAATAGCTAATAATAGCTAGCGTTTATATAAACACTTACTGTGATGTGCCAGGTACTGTGCTAAGTACCGTACAATCATCATCTCATTTGATCCTCACAACAACTCTGGGACATTAGGTGCTTTGTCATCTCCATTTTATAGAAATTGAGGTAGAACCTAAGAGACTTGCCCAGGGTCACATGGCAAGTATTTGAGATTAGATTTGAACTCAGACCTTTTTGACTCTAGGTTCAGAACTCTGTTCACTGTGCCATCAAATTACCCCTTTGAATGGACAACAGAGACAGAAGCAACAGCAGGGCCAAGGGTTCTCAGCTTCATGACCAGGTAAGAGAAGACTCAAGTCCCTTCCACTACCCAGAGACCTTCGGCAGCTTGTCCTCCTTCTATGCTAACAAACCTAGAAAAGAGCCAATACCAAAAGACTCATCCTAACTAGGTAGTGCCTTTTTGAATGCTCCCCAATTCTGTCCTCCTTCCCAATGAGGTTTCTCCTCCCATATATTGTTGAATGTGAATTTTGGGGAGAACATTACTGACTTCATTTTGTTCTGTATCTGCCATCTTCCTGTATATGACCCCTGCATGAACTACAACGCACGTTAACTGCAATTGCTGATTTCTTTCAGTGTCTTCTTTTCCTTCTCTAATTGGTATAAAAAGACTTAATAAGTTTTAAAAAAAAAAAGACAATTTCAGAATCTCTGAAATGTGCCCTTCATGTATCTATCCTTGTGACCTAGCAAAACTAGCTATACTAACGAGGAGACATCTCTTATCCATCTCCTGAAGAAAATGATACCCATTTTCCTTAAGATGAATCTTATTTTTTGTTTCATATGGCTAGCTGCATTGTTATGATCAACCATTTTTTCTTTGTTTCTTATGTTTGCTTCATATGAGTTCTTTGTTTCATATAATAAGTAAATATTGTTTGCTAAATTGTGAATGACAGCAATCTCCATCAATTCTTAGTGGGGTATGCCATTCTCTGAGTGTAATAAAACCCATCTTCAGATTTGTTCTGGCTTTAAATTAACCTTAACTGGTCAAGTTCATTGTTTTAAAAAATCATGCCACAGTATTTAGCAGATTGAAACCAGTTTGTAATATCTACATAGGTTTCAAATCTCTCCAAAGTACTTCCATTACATGTCATTATATTTTTCTAAAAGCAGACTTCCCACACCAACTTACATGGAGGATTGCATCAGAACCTCTGTTATATAATGACACACTGTGATTGGATAAGATCATAGATTTAGAACTGGAACAAGCCTTGAATGTTATCTAATCCAGCCTCATCATTCCACAGATGAGAAAATGGAGGACTAAGGAATGTGAATGACTCACTCAAAGTCACGCAGGTGGAAAATGGCAGAGGTGTGATTCAGAAAGTACCATGGCAAGGTTTTATCATTCACTCCACATATATGGTGATCCTGTTACATGTTATCTAAGAAATTTCATAGCTTCAAGGTTGTGCCAGATGGTGTGAAATAAACAACAATGCCCTTCCAAAGTAGAATGTTAATTCCAAGTGCAAAATTTAAATATCTGAGTAGGGGCAGATAATGTTAGTGGAAAGGATTCTTTTAATAACTCCACAGGATAACTCATGCCTTAGTTTTAGGTGAAACTGAGGCAATGATAGATCTTATTATGATATACATTTGGACCCCATAGAATTTCAGAAGCAGAGCGCAGCACTCTTTGGGACCCTCTCTGCCTTATTTGCTTCAAGGTAGAGACAAACAGCCTCTGTGTAAGAATTCTGTTTATCTGACTAATAAAATAACTCACAGTTACATAGCTCTTTACAATTATAAAACACCTTGCAAGCATTTCATCTTCACAGTATTATTTTTCATAGGTAGCAGTAGTAAGGTGTGGTGATGAACAAGGCTGTTCAACCACTCCTATTTGCTCTCTTTGCCCTACTACTGACAAGTTTGTATTTGTATCCCAAAACAAACACCCCTGTCAAAATAAACACTCCTGCTTCACTCTGGGAAGTTCTATCAAAGGATCTGCCATTACATCTGTCATTTTGAGGGGCAGAATCCTGACTACATACTTCAGTGTTAGCACAGCACCTACCTTGTAGTAAATACTGAACAAAAATGCCTTTAGAGTTTTAGAGATATTGCTTCTTCTGAAGGTTGAGGAGAGAGAGGAAGGATTTAAAAAAAAAAAAAGGAAGGGCAACCTCCTGTATTGCCTTATTTCCAATAAGCACAAACTAGCAAAGGCCTGCTATTAACATTATTTATAAAGACAAAATAAACATTTAAAGCAAAGAAAGATAAAAACCTTTCTGACCCAGAAGGAGAGGCTTTGCCCTTCCGGAATGGAGCCCAAAAGGAAAAAGGATATATAAGATTCTCACTTTGAGGTCTATAATGCAATACAGCAAACATCTGTCCCAACAATCTTCGAACCCAATTGGCCCACATAACCTTTTTCCTAGAATTTTAGCCTCAGGGCTCTTCCTGCTGCCTATTTTTCATCTTCTATGTACCTCATCAAGAGCTTACTACTGAAGTCTGGTCTCTGCCTGTCCTTCCCTGGAATTTAGTTTTTGTCGGATAGCCAACTGTTTAACTATTTAAAAGCTTGCCGAGGTGTATCAGATTTTCAGTGCAGGAAATCCCAAACTCTTGCTTGAATTGCATCAGGGACGGATGTTCTCACTTTGTTAAAGGATCATTGGGTGTGGACACCCTGTTAACACGCTAATATATCTTCTGCGAGTTAATCCCTTACCAATACATCACTAAAAGAATGGTCAATGAAGAGCTAGAAAATTAAGCAATGATCACAGAGCCTGAATGGCTTCATCAGTGACTAATTTCATTTCCTGTTTCAGAGATTATTAGACTTACAGATCCTGAAAATGCTATAGAGTTTGCTTAGATTTTAATGTAGTGTGGAATACTTGACAAAATCTGTCATACTGTTCATCTCTCTGTGGTTGTTTTTAAAATAAAATTTCATTGATCTCTTATATTTTTACATCCTGTACATCATTCAGAATGTCATTATTAAGTCTACATTTGGTCATACTTCAACTACTATTTCAACTTCAACTATTATATTCAACTATTTTTGTGTTATGATCTATAAAGATTAGGTTTAACATCACTACTTTCTTACAACAATCAATCATTTCTGTTTCTTAGTATATGGTTTATTTTTGTAAAGACACCATGAGGTGCTAAGAAATATTCTTTATTTTTCCAGTTCAGAAAATATCATAAGTCTTTCAGCTCCAACAATGGAACACTAATCTTACTATCTTTGTGTTATTATCCATATCTTTTTATAATTCAGTTAACTTTTCCTCAATGAATTTAGATACTATACTATTTGGTATACATACTTACCTATTGTCTATGGTTCATTGAAATAATTTCCTTGTTTCTCTCTATTGATATCGTGATTTAGTTTTGCCTGAGAATCTGACTGCAATTTCTGCTTTTTTTTGATTCATCCAATGCTTAGTAAATTTAGTTGCAGGTTCTCATTTTGATTCTGTGTATGTCTTTGCTTTTCAGATCTATTTCCTACTTGGGTTCAAGTGCTATGGGCCAAGTCACTTAAACCTCTCAATCTTTTGGAGTCAATGATGTCAAATTCAAATAGAAATGGGGGTCACTAATCCATACATAAGGATCCCTAGTTTTTAAATTGTATTTTATCATATTTTGGAGGCAACACTTTGGAGTATTATAGCATTCATGTTTGATGACGCTTTTCTGCATAATCCTCTAAGACAATGGGTTGCAGAGAAAAGTCCTGGATTATGTTGTTAGAGGGAATTTCCTTACCTGGGTGTTTTCTAAATCAATAAAATCACAAGTACAGTACTATCCCTTGTTATATATAACAGATTGTTGGATTTTGTTTCTGAAAGTCTAGCACTTCCATGGGATTGTTTAGTTGAGTATCATCTTTTTGTTTTCTTCATTCATATTTTTAGTATAACTAATTTTTTTTATCTCTTTTCTCTTTTAAGTCAGTTTTCTCTAATACTAGTTTTGCTTAAACAACTTGATGCTAATCTGTTCCCACTGGCTATCTTTCTCTCCCCTACTACTATTTGCCTACCTTTCCCCTAGTGTTTGTGTTTTACTTCAACTATTGATTTTTTTCTTTCTTTTATTTATTTAGTTATCTATTTCTTCTACTCTTTTGCCCCAAATCTTTCCCCTCCTAATTAAATGCTTACTTCAAAATCTTCTCTCCCTTCCTCCCCTTCAACTCCTTTTATTTATTAATTTTTTAAATTTTCTTTTCTTTCCTTTCCTTCACGATTTCCCTTCTAATCTATAATGCAAATTTATTCTCCTACTTATGGATTCTACCACTATTTATTACACCTTTTTTCTTTCTGTTTTCCTCATGGGGTCAAAATACTGAAATACTTAGTTTAGGTTCCCTCTTCTTTTTTAATGACCAGATTTCCCTATCTTGCCCAGTCTGAAAGTAGTCCAGGGGACTACTCAAGACAAAGTCCTGCTTAGATTTGCATGGGAACTTTGGCATGTTCTGTCCAACCTCTGCCAATTCACCTTTCTTTGGGCAACTTGGTGTACCACCCCCCTCCTGAAGGCTCATCATATTCATGTCAGTGGGAACCCTTAATCCATTTAGCCTACTTCAGAACTCCCCAGCTCAAGAGATCGATCAGCCTTATCTTCTCCAATTGCAAGGATTACAGATATGAACCTTACCTGACTGAATTCCCTCTTCTAACCAAATTCAGTTACTTCTTTTATAGACTTTTCCCCATCATTCCTTTTTTTCTACTATGTCTCACTCTTAGAAGTATTAATTCATGATGGAAGCAATGTTGAACAGAAATAGTATTACAAGACTACCTGTGCTCTAAATTGTGTGACCCAGTCTTTCTCCAATACCAACCATGATCAGTCTGCTTCCCAAATGTTCCTCCACGGTTTGAATATTAACTTCTAATGTTCTGGGATATTACTAGTAATAAGTTACTAGGTTCTTTTCTAATCATTCTTTTAATCCTTAGTCCTTCATTCTCCTGCTTTAATCTTTCTTTTATTCTTTTTTTTAACCTCCAAACTTGGGCTAATTGATTTCAACATTATTCTTTTTTTTAACCTCCAGACTTGGGCTAATTGATTTCACCACTTATCTTATTTTTATTGTATCAAAAGTGAACTTAAGAGCTACTCTTCCAATACTCACTAACACAGATGAGTAGGTCCCCAGAGTGTGGCTTCTACATTTGGGAAAGTATCTATCTAATGCTATTGCTGATGAGTTCCCACCTGTGTCCTTTCTACCATGATTATCAGTTAATGATGCTTAATCAACCAGACCAATTTTAGATAACAAAAGTATTTATTAAAGTGGCGCATAAGGACAATCAGTATAAAAAACCCCCCAAAAGTCTCAAGCTTAGAGAATATGTATGGAAAAGGAAAAATTCACAGATCCTGGAAACTCTTTTCCTGAAATCTTCAAGTTGTTCCCTTTTGAGGCCTCATTTCTCAAATATATAGAGAATTGATTCAAGTTTATAAGAATACATGTCATTCCCCAATTGATAAATGGTCAAAGGATACGAAAAGGCAGTTTTCAGAGGAAGAAATCAAAGCTATCTATAGTCACATGAAAAAATGTTCTAAATGCTAGTGATTAGACAAAAGCAAACTAGAACAACTCTGAAGTACCACTTCACACCTATCAGATGGAATAACATGACAGAAAAAGAAAATAATAAATGTTGAAGGGAACGTGGAAAAATTGAGACACTAACACATCATTGGTAGAGTTGTGAACTATTCTGGAGAGCATTTTGGAACCATGCCCAAAGGGCTATAAAATTGTGCATAGCCTTTGATCCAGAAATACCATTGCTAGGTCTATATCTCAAAGAGATAATAAAAAGAGGGAAGGACCTATCTGTACAACAATATTTTTTAGCAGTTCTTTTTGTGATGGCAAAGAACTGGAAATCAAGGAGATCCCCATCACTTGGGGAATGACTAAAAAGGTGGTGATTGTAATGCAATATTCCTGTGCTATAAGAAATGACGAGCAGGCAGATTTCAGAGAAACATGGAAAGTCACATATAAATTGATGCAAAAGTGAAGTGAGTAGAACCAAGAGAACATTATACACAATAACAGCAATACTGTACAATGATCAACTGTGAATAATTTAGTGATTCTCAGCCATACAATGACCTAAGACAATTCCAAAGAACTCTTGATAAAAATGCTATCCACCTCCAGAGAAGGAACTGATAGATTCTGAATGCAAATCAAAGCATACCATTTTTCACTTTCGGTAATTTTTTTGGATGTGTTTTTTTTTCTTTTGAGTCTGTGTCTTCTTTCACAACATGACTAATATGGTAATATGTTTTACATGACTGAACATGTATTACCTGTATCAAATTGTTTACTGTCTCAGGGAGGGAAGAAATTTTGGAACTTGAAAACTTTTTAAATTCAATATTACAAATCATCTTTACATGTAATTGGGGGGGCATAAAATATTGTTTTTTTTAAAAAGAGGTCTTCTTTGAAAAAGGAATGGCATTGTTTTTTCTGCAGAGTCTAGAATAGGGGTGGGAAATCTGATTTGTTTTTGGAAGTTTGGATTCAGTCAAAGGGCCATACTTGAGGACCTAGAGGGTCACATGGAACCTCAAGTCTGCAGGTTCCCCACCCCTGGCCTAGAATTTTCTTTCAGTCTGCCTTTAGTTTCCAGCAGACATTGCCATCAGCTGATGCTGCTGGGATATCAATGGTAAGTTAGGAAGTAGAACATTGAAGTTTACAAGGTCTTCTGACCAAGATGAGACCAAGACAAAGACTCTGTTCCTACATCCCCCCTCAAAAACTGATTCATTCTCAGGAGTTTAGTTGGAACATCCACCTCTCAGCTTACTTGAATCTCTCTAACAGCCTGAAATGACTTAATATATTATAGGTGACCCACAAGGGAATGCCAAACTTCTTCAGTCAGTATAATCCTAACTTATTCTATGACTTTTGGCACCAAATCTAAAATCTTTAATTGTTCGATTTAATAAATGTATGAAGGCTAAATGAGATGAAGTGATTTCAATCCCAGCTGGACACTTGATCATAGTATTTATTTTTAGAGGGTCTGTTGTTTGAGGTGCCTGTAAGTCAAATGCTCTGCTCACATATTTTTTGTTTTTATTTTTGCAGAAATGTCTCTCCATCTTTTTCCTGATATTAAGACTAGGTGTGTAGCAACTATGATTTTTAGGTTGAAGCTTAACCACCTGTGGTTTTCCAAATATACTTTTCTACCTGTATTCTCTCTAGGCTGCAGAGTGAAATGAAGAAGTGTAAAGGAACACCAAAGGAAAGTGTAAAGGTTATGAGCCTAGAAGATGAGGAGAATGGTGGTGCCTTCTCCCTCACTCCACAGCTATGATCCAGTCAATAAATCCTGCTTTTTCTACCTTTATATCTCCCAATGTCTGACCCCTTCTCTCTATTCATACAACACCACCTGAATTCAAGTCAGACCCTCAACTACACTCCTCTGGTTTATTTCATTGACCTCCTAATGGTACTCCCTGACTCAGTTCTCTCCCCATTTCCTTCTTATCCTTCACTCTTGCCAAAGTGATTTTTTTTTAAATGCATATCCAACCATGTTACAGGCCTATTCAATAAACTCCAATAGCTCCTAACTGTCTCCAGGATCAAATATAAACTCTTTTGTTTCGTTTTTAAAGTCTTTGCAACCTTGTTCTCACCCATCTTTCCCATCTCATTGGATATTATTCCTCCTGCTGCCTTCTTGAAACTCAGCAAAATTGGTTTTTTCTTTCTCTCCCACACAATACTCCCCTCTTGCTTTTGTAGTGCCCATCCCTATGCTTGGAATTCATCTCAGTTGCATAGAATCCTTCTCTTCCCATAAGACAAAGTTGAAATCAAATCAAATGAAGACAACAGACACTTTTAAATCACCTATGTTCCAGGCCCTAGGATCGTACATAGCTCCTGGCACATATTAGTCACTTATTAAATGCTTTATGATTGGATAATTGATTGATACTTAGGTTGAAACTGATCAAGCCACTCTCAGATTCCAGATATTTCACTGGTTGTCCCTCCATGCCTGGAATAATCTCCTTTCTCATATTTGTGACCTGGCTTCCCTGACTTTCTTCAAGTCCTAGCTAAAATTCCATCCTAAATAAGAAGCCCTTTAAGATCTCCCTTCATTCCAGTGCCTTTCTTCTACTGATTATCTCCAATTTATCCTTTTTTATGTCTTATCTGTACATAGTTGCTTGCATGCTGTCTCCCCTGCCATTAGACTGTAAGGTCCTAGAAAGCCGGACTATTTTTACTTTTCTTTATATCCCCTGGACTCAGTACAATGACTGGAACATAATAGGTGCTTTATCAATGCTTATTGACTGACTAAATGTAATTGAATTGAAAAGCCATGATTAAGGAAAATTCCAAAATTTCTTGTCCAAATGTTTCACAGTATTACTAAAGTAACAAATGCTTTTGCCTGCTTTTGGTCAAAAACAAAGCAACTTTATAATATAAATTATTGCAAAAGATTGAAGAGGTTGGAGCTAAATCATCATTATTCAAATTCTATAATTTTGTGCTTTTAGTTATTTATTAAAATAAAAATATTTTTAGAATTTTTGAACAAATGTGAGAAATAGTTAAAATAAAGCATTAGTGAAATGAATGATAACCATATAATATTGGTACTTTCTTGTCTCTTAGAGATAATAAAAGGAAATATGATATTAAAATTATTTTCTAACAAATTCTTGCTTCATCCAGTACTATATATGGTGAATGATTTCTCCAGCCTTGATCATGTACTTTCCTCTATTTCTCTTGCATTGGTAAATATAATTTCAGATTTCACTCATCAGTTTTATTTTTAAATACTTCATAGAATCATAGACTTATGATTATGAAGAAACCTTTAAAAGTCCAGCCCCTCATTCTACAGATAAGAGAGCTGAGAAGTCCAGAGAAGTAAGAGATTTCCTGAAGGCCACATAGGTAGTAAGTGACTGAGCTGAGATTGGAATCCAGCTCCCCAAAACTCTAAATCTAGCACTCTTCTATGGTACCATACTTCAGAGAGATGATCAACATGGAATATATGATGAGAAGAGGACCAGACTAAGAGTTAGATTCAATCTGTATTCTTAGGACTTACTATACCAACTGACCTTGGGTGAGGGGAAAGGATTTCTGTTCTTTTTTAAATGTAAGTGACTTATTCAAATGTATCCAGTTAATATCTCTCCTTTATTTCATATCTCAACTGCCTCTCTGGCTATTTCTCCATTTATGACCACGTCTAAACTTAAGGGGTCAAGGATGTGCCTTTTTTGCTAATGATTACTAACAGTAGCTGTGGCCAAAGGCATGGTAGGGTTGAAGGTTTAAAACTATTTTGCTAAAATGACATACTGCATTATCTGTACATTTTAATAACACATGTTTTGTTTCCAGTTATCTCAGAGAACCAAAAGTTGACCAAGTTCTCATCTTTTTGGTTGAATCCAGGGAATTTCCATGAACTGGAGCCATTTGAAATAGAAAAACTATGAGACAATGTTAAGAGCTCCCTATGAGCTTGAGATTTGACCTATTTTACAAACTCCCAAACTAGAATCACACACACACACACACACACACACACACACACTAGTAGAAGCAAGCAGGCTCCCAGACCCAAGTTTGCATTGCCAGGTGGTGTGCACATGCTAAGCTTGTGATATACTGTGGCAGAGATTCTATTACGAACCTCTCTCTCATCCTTTTAATATAAGCTTCTAAAGTTTCTGAATAAAGTTCAAGCTGAACTTTGTTCTAGGCTCCCAGTTGGCCTTATTTCACAATATCTCATTAAGGTCTTAGTTTAGAAAAAGAAAAAAAATACAAGTTCTTTTGAGGCAAGTTGTTCATTGTTAACCTCCTTAAATTACAATCACTTCATTAACACTTTATGCCTTAACTGTTAAAGCTGTCTGAGCCAGATTCTTAGTTTAACATTCTAACAAAGGTCAATAAGCTCTTAATAGCTTTTAATTATTTATTAAAATAAAAACATTTTGTGAGTTTTTAACAAATGGTGGAAATATTCTGTGAAAATAAACATTAAGGAAATGAATGATAACCATATGATATTGGTACTTTCTTGTCTCTTAAAGATAATGAAAGGAGATACGCTATTATTTTTCTAACAAATTCTTGCTTCATCCATTACTATATGTGGTAAAAGATTTCTCCAGCATTAGTCATGTACTGTCCTCTACTTCTCTTGCACTGATAAATATAATTTCATATTTCACCTATCAGGGGTTTTTTCTTAGCCTTCATCTTCCTTTGGTTCAAATCTACCAGAAGGTCACCACCAGTGACCTCTTAATTGCTAAATCTATGTGGGATCCTGTTCTGGGCTTCATCTTCCTTGACCTTTCTGCAGCACCCAACATCACTGCCCATCCCCCTCCTCCTGGTGTTTCTGACATTGCTTTTTTTCTGTATCTCTCCCTACCTGTCTCACTACTTTCTCAATTCCTTTTTGCTGTTTTTCTTATTGTAGCATAAACATAGGTGTGCACTAGAATCACAGAATCTTAGAATGGGAAAGAAATTCAAAGTCATCTATCTCAACTATGCTCTAGGCATATCTCCCCCGCCTTGTTCTTCTGAAATAGCTTTTTTTTAACTTGAGTGTAAAACTTGACACATACCTCTTTTAAACTTAATTAAATCCAGCCTAATATTCTAGCTTGCCAAGATATTTTTGGATCCTAACTTTGTCATCTAATTTATTAGCTATTCCCTTTAGTTTTTGTCTCATCTCATATTTGATAAGCATGATACCTCTGCCTTTAGCCAAGTCATGGGTGTAACTGTTCATCAGTACAGGATGAGGCACAGATATCTGAGGATACTGCACTAAAAGCCTTCTTCTAGGATGATATCAAATAATTTTTCTTTCCATCCGATCAATCAACTAATTCTAAATCTATTTAACTTTGTTATACCCACATCTCTCTGTGTTCATAAGAGTAATAGGGTAACTTTGTCAAGTGCCTTTACTAATCAAGCTATCTGATTTCTAGAATATTCCCCTGACTTACCTTACCAGCCTGAAAGACCAATTCTGTCATAAAAGTAAATGATGTTAGTCTGAAATGACCTGTTCTTAATGAGGACATGAGAAAATTAGACATGCCATTCATTTATTAAAGCATATTAACCATTCCTTAATACTCATGCAACTATTTGATAACAACAAATTGAATGCAAGAGAGGTTTTATTTCATCCAATAGAGAATACAAAATATGGAAAACTAACACCTAAAGCATGAAATCAAATATTAGAGATAATTTTCCTTCCCTCTCTCATGAGCCCCATCTTCCCTAGAAACTATACAGACTTATGTATGATATGTCCTTAGGGTTGAGTACCCTTTGAAGGGAAAGGACCCACTCTCCCTCTAAAGAATCTTAACTCTCCCAGAGACATACATGGTCTTTCAGACTTATACCTCTACTATGAGCTTAAAGCTAGCTCTCTCTCTTTCTCTCTCTCTCTCTCTCTCTCTCTCTCTCCACACACACACACTCCTCTCTCACACACAGACAGAGACATAGAGAGACGGAAAGAGAGAGAGAGAGAACTAAGGGACACTAGAAAGTCAACCCCCTTCTAATTTATTAATCCTAAGGAAAAGCAAGGTCCAGCTTTGTTTCTCTACATTGTGACCCTCACTACTCCTTAGCATCCCTCCAGCTTCCAGGACCAGTGTTGTATAAAAATTCAGTCAAAAAACATTTATTAAGCTCCTGTTTTGTGCCAGACACCATGCTAAGCACTGGGGATATAAATAAGAAAAAAACTCCCTGATCTCAAGGAGCTTACAATCTAATGGGAGAAGACAAGATATAAAAGAAGCTGACATGGCAGGCATCGGAGAGAAGGTGCCTGGATTGGAATCATGATAGAGTCCAGTCCAAAGGAGGGTGAGCAGGTTGGAAATGTAGAGATGACTGTCCAGGGAGCCCTCCTTAAAGAGAGGCTTTGGGAGAAGTTCTTTTCTTTGCCCTCCCATTAGAAGAAATAAGAATATTAATGAGGTGTGACTACTAAAGTTGAAACAATATTGAACTTTTTTTCTCTTTCCCCAAGGTTTTTTCCTTTGCTCATCTATCTCCCACATACTGACCATAAGTGTTCCTGAAGACTGTCCTGGGCTTTCTTTTCCTTTCTCTTTACATCCTTCTTCTTGGAGTTACTATCAGCAAACAATGATTCAAGTGGCGCACATGGAAATTCTAGGATCCTGTCCCAACCTCTACCTCTACTGAAGAGCTTGGTTCCACAGCATTAGGCTGTGGAGGTCACAGGGAATTCTCTAACTCCGTTGACTGGAGACCTCATGGTTGTGCTTCATCTCAAGATTATGAAATGAGAATCAATTTAATCAGCCAGCCTTGAGTAGATTTTAGAAAAAGAATATTTACTAAGATGGCACAAAAAAGGATCGTACACAAGATTTGTTGGTTGTTGTTCTGTCAGGTCCCATTCTTTGTGACCACATTTGGGGTTTTCTTGGCAAAGGTACCAGAGTGATTTTCCATTTCTTTCTCCAGCTCATTTTACAGATGAGGAAACAGAGGGAAACAGGGTAAAGTGACTTGTCCAGGGCCACACAGCTAGTGTCTGAGAAGTTGGATTTGAAGTCAGAATTCAAAGCCCACTGTTCTATCCCCTAAGCCATCTACCTACCTTGTACATATCTCTCCCCTCAATTGTCTGTAACAAACTATCATACCCATACATACAAAATCCAGGGGAAGGTGGGCTCAAGCTTAGAGAGCACATTGGCCGGCTGCTGGAAATTCTTTTCTCCCTTTTAGAAGTATTCAAGAAGTTCCCCTCAGGCTTGGCGTAGTTTCCTTGCCCATCTCCTTATTGAGCTTTGAGTCCAAGATGGTCTGGGCTCCTTCCTCTCTTTCTGTCCAGAAGAGGAGTGAGAGTGGGTGGATAATGCTAGGACGCGAGACAAAAAGAAGCCTTTGAAACTCACAAGACCCTCTTCCAGGAAAAAAATAGGTGAAGAAAGGAGACCTAGCCAGAACAAAAGCTGAGACTGACTTTTCCTCTCTTCCCCTCAGGCAACTTTTTCCTCTGGAACTTCAATTTGGCAAATTCAATGAACATTTTTTAAGTGTCTACTATATGCCAGGAAGGAGCAGCTAGGCTATGCAGTGGATACAGCACAGGGGCCTAGAGTCAGGAAGACCTAAGTTCATATCTGATCTCAGACACTTAACTGTGTGATCTTGGGCGTGTCACCTAACCCTTATTAGTCTTAGTTCCTGATCTGTAAAATGGGAACACACTAAAGGAAATGGCAAACCACTCCAGTATCTTTACCAAGAAAGCCCCATGGACACAATCCATTGGGTCCATGGAGTTTATGGCTCTTCATTCCAATCAGAGAGGAAGAGGCAACTGCAGGAGTTGAGAAAGTATTGAGTATAAAAAGCTGAATCGACCTGCATGGTGATGGTATTTCAGGTGATCATTTTATCCTGGGAAATGCTTAATGTAGAGTGAAAAACCAAGCAAAACTACTGAAAATAAATTCAAAAGGCACATTCATTCCAATTTCTGAATTTCTTCCATCCCAGCTAACTCTATAGCAGGACTAAGAGATGCACAATTAAATCTCCATCAATTGTAACATACTTCCTATCTGGCATCATTTCCCTTCATCAAATAAATTTCTAAGACATTTCACATTTAAAGGATGGAATATGATTGTAGTCTAAGAACTATGATTGAAACTGATAGACTGGGCATCTTATCATTTACTTCAAGTAGAGTGAAATGATTTAATAAAATATCACTCAACTCACCCTAATACAAGTATTTCTACGCACATGGTTCTCTCCCTTTTTAAACTATCTGTACAAGTTATATACTCCTACCATACTATAAACTCTGCAAAGACAAGGATCATTTTTACTCTTGTGTCTAGAAAAGTGTTTGGCACATAGTAGGCCCAGTAAATGTTTCTTAGCAAATGAATAGTTGGTAAGTGATCATCAACTGCTTCATCTTTTAGTATAAAGCACATCCAAAAAATTATAAAAATTTGGTTCAGAATATGGTTGCAGTGTAGGGCATTTGGCCTTTTTATGGATCTGTTATTTAGTCTGGAGTTAAGTAAGTGACAATGTAAGGCACTCATGTCATTTTTGGTGAGGCTTATTGTAAAGTCATGTTGGTTCAGGAGACAGACACTTCAGTCACAAGTCACCTTGAGCCCCAACCTCCACGGTATGCAGAAGATTATATCTCAAAGACATGCAGGGCAATGATCAAAAACTGAGTAATCCACTGATACCATGTCTTATGCCCTGAATCAAAGCCTATATACTCCCAGAAAAAGGCTAGAACTTTCTAGTAAATGAAATGAGGGTAAATCCTTCCATATTTGGACATGCACATGTATCCTCACAACAGCCCTATGAAGTAATGGCTAGCTGGAGCCACTCTAGATAACTGACACCCCAGAGCAGATCATTTGTAATGTCCTCACTCTCTTTAGAATAAAATTATTTCCAGCCTTAATCATAAAATAAAATTAAATACTAATGGTCGGAAAAATGCAGACATCAAAATTTTTTCTTATTGAGCTGGCATAATCATGCCAATAATAAAATAATCAAATAAGCATTACAACGTAAAAAAGGGGAAAATGATTGATTAATGTCTTTAAGTCCCACTAATGTATTTTCAAAGGGGGAAAAGCTTTCACCTACATATTAATCTGTTGGAGCAATAAGAGTCCAGTTTCCATTTTTCAATCCTCAATTTTTGACAATAATTTTATTAAATGTCAATGACTTTATCAAAATTGTTCATCTTCATGCATTCTTGTTCAGTAGACAGTAGAGCCAGTTTTATCAATATTTCTTCACTAAAAGTTGATCAAAGAATACTTTTTATCCATTTGAATTTTGAAGTTTCACATGAATCAACAGATACACTATACAAATAGCTAAGAAAAGTCTTAAACAAAAAGGTAAGTTTGAGAGTGATTTATAAAAATTCCATGGTACAATTTAGTCAACAACTAAATTGTACCACTGATAAAAATGTTTAGTTTCCTTTATTCATTCAAAATAATAGTCAATAAACATTTATTAAGCATCTCCCATGGGCCAGGAACTGTGTTAAGTGACTGGCTGGCATATAGTAGGTACAAATACGAGAAGAAGAAGAAAAAAGACATGTCCTGCCTTCAAGAAGCTTCCAATCTATGGAGGAAGATGATACAATCCAAATAATTGATGAATAAAAACAATACATTTCATTTTAAAAGCTATTATTCACATTCAGCAAATTATTTTACAACAACATAAAATTTTCATTCACCAGACAAAAATATTATATGTCACAGTTTACACTTTGTTTACTATTTTAAACACAAATAAAAACTACATGTAATCTCATAGAAGGACAGTAGGAAAGAAATTCTAATTCCATTTCTTCGTCTTTTAAAATCGCTATTGCTTGTTTTCAATCCAACCTTTAAATTCAGCAATATGTAGTAACATAGGGATTAGGAGCTTGAACGGGGCCAAAACAACCTCAAACAATTCCAAATGATTACAATTCACTCTCCAAAAAAAGGTGTGTAAGCTTAGCCGCAGTAGGTGCACCCACTAGAGTCACAGAACTTAGACCAACAAAAGAGTTTTTTAGGGAGGAATATTTTATCACTGACATTGTCTAGAATAGCTGGTGCATGGTGATGATAAAAAACAGACTGACTCTTTGGTTTTATTATTGTTTTGAAATTCTCTACAGAAATGCACCGAGGGAGGACAGCTCCTATCATTCTGCATTTGGTACATTAGAGCTATGGGAAAAGACAACCCAATGACCTTGGAGGCAGCTTGATCTACTCTCCTCTAAACTATGAGGAAACAAGCATTGTATAACATCTTACTTAATATCCATTTGTTAACAGTCTCTTGAATAAGATGGAATTTAAATTAGAAACATTAAAATGAAAACCTTTTATATCTATTAATATCTACAACATTGGCTTTCTAATCTTTCTTGAATGTATGTACTTAAATCACAGTAATTTAGTTTTTGTTTTTTTCAGAAGCCATATGGTAGGGGACAGAGCAAAGTCAGAAGACCTGGGACAAAATCCTGACTCTGATACTAGGTATGTGACCCTGGATGGTCACCTCTGCGTCTCAGGCAACTCTCTAAGATATATCCAGTTAAGTCAGATTTAGTGGAGAAGGATCCCAAACCCAAATATGCCACTTATCCTTTGTATCTAAGCACTTTAGAGTGTGAAATTGAGCTCAGGCCAGGCTAATACAAAATGCTTTTGCATGTGACAAAAGAAAAAGGAAAAGCCACAGATAACTAATCTTACGGCCAGGCTGGCATCTCCTCAATGAAACTAGACATTTTTCTTCTATAGCCTAGTGTCAAATTTAACAATACATAGGTCAAACTGAACTTGTCTTGAGTTACACTATTCATGCCATTTTATATAAATACCAAGATTCTCTAAGTGGTATCACAATAAGCAACTGCTTGAAAGTACCACTGTCTTCATTTTTATTTTTCTTTTTTAAGTTTAAACTGGGCAATTTCCTGCAAAAAGCAGAATACATACAGAAACATGGTTGAGGCTCTCAAGTAATTTTCACTCCAGACACCAGTGTTATAGAATGACCCAGGGAACTGTCCTGGCAAATACTATTTACCACCAAAGTGGTCCATTGTAATCTTTAACTGCTTCTCTTATAATCGCTGACCAACCTTCTCTGACTTGAAACTCCAAGGCCTGAGGAAAAGGTGATACAATTTTGTAGCCCAAAATGTCATCAATATGTCTCCGTTGCCCATCTGTGTATGTGCATGGTGTAGTTTATGTACAGTACGTGCAGGAGTGTCATTAAATTGATGGCATTCAGAATCTATTATGTGGGACACGGCTAAGGACATAATTTTGCAGACGGCAATTAAGATGAAAGGTGTCCTACTGTTTTTTTACAAATTACAAGTAGGAGGACTGATAGGGAGGGGAAAGACAGCGAACTTGTTTATGCTCAGAAAGTCAATGAGTTTTTATTTATCAAGTGTCCACTATGTGCCACAAACTGCGCTAAACTGTTCTTTCTCTGTTGAGAGAGAGAGAGAGAGAAAGTATCCCCACTCTGGAGAGACCACTCTGGACAGATTCAAAGCATTATGGGGACTGAAAAAATATAATAATAACTTGTTAGACTTAAGTAGCTCTATAGAGTTTTTTTAGCAGAGCCCCCCCGAATGGATATGTAGTCAAAGGATTCTGATTAAGGACTTAAATAGGGAGTTATAAGAAGTTTAGTGGATTCATACCACGTCTACACATTGGTCAGAGACAACATACACAGCCAAGACTACATACCACAATAGAGGGGCAGAAGCAGTAAGTTAACATTAACAGAAGCATGAGTTGCTTTTTCCATGTATATATTCTGGCCATATATATTCACCAAATCTGACACCCCCACATATGCCCTGACCCCATGTGTTTCCTACATGATGTGCCCACTCATCCCACTGATAGACATATTTATTGGAGAGTATACCCTATGGAGAGGCAGCTAGGTGGTTGAGTGGATAGAGCACTGGGCCTGGAGTCAGGAAGACCTAAGTTCAAATCCGGCTTCAGATACTTACAATCAGTGTTATTCTGGGCAATCACTTAACCATGTTTTCCTCAGGTTCCTCATCTGTAAAATGAAATGGAGAAGAAATGGCAAACCACTCCAATATCTTTGCCAAGGAAACTCCACAGACAGTATGGTCCATAAATGACCAACAGCACAAGGCCCCAGGTAAAGGGTAGAAGAGAGGAAGGTGATATTGTTATTTTCCTTCCATAATATTTCATAAAATGCCTGCATCATCTGTTTGACTTGCAAATATAAACCTATCAGGAGGGACTTCTGAACTACTTTGGATACTAAATATCTTTTCTGAAGAGACTAGTACATGGATCGGAGGATACATCCAAGTCTACAACTAATTTATTGTATCCTATGATGAAGTATTGGAAAGAGTATTTTATACAGAGAAACTAGGTTCTAAACCCAGTTATACTTTTGACTTGTGGGACCTTTGGCAAACCACTTCCTTGTGACTTGTGGGACCTTTGGCAAATCACTTCCTTCCCATGTCTTCCTCATTTGGATAGAGTGGGATTACATGATCTCTAAGATCCCTTTCAATTCTCAATCAGTGGTCCAATCAGTGGTCCCATAATCCTACGTAGTTGGAATGATTTTCTTTTAAACTTCTGGTGCAAATTCACTGGGGGGAAAATGCAAATAGGGAACTTCTGGCCTTTCATGGTCTACTGTTGTCATTCATTCACCATGTTGATTTCCCTGTTGATTTAATTCAACAAAAATGTATGAAGTACTTACTATGTGCCAAAATCTGTGCTAAGTATTGGGGATAAAAGGACAAAAAGGGAACATTTTGTGTTTTCAGGGAGGTTATATTCTTCTGGGGAATGTAACATGTATGCAGATAAGTAAATACAATGTTTTCCAAAGTTATTTCAAGGAGAAGCAAAGACTAGAAGGATCAAGAAAGACTTTGGAGAAAGAAATGTGTTGCAGGCACCTGGGACCACCCTTGCAAAGTTAGAGAGGTAGATGATGAAATATCTATTTTATAAACAGCTAATAGTCAGCCGACAAAATATTTATTAAGGGCTTACTCTAGACAGTTCTCACGTTACACAAACCATTCTGCAGACCTCTATAAAGTGATTTTTACATAAATCAAAGTTGCCCTCTGATGTGAGGAAGGGAAGGAGGGAGAGAGGAAGGAAGGGGACGACTGCTGCTTGTGGAGGTTCAAAGACAGAGAAGTGAGAGCAGAAGGAAGAAGGCACAGGCTGGGGCCAGCCACATGCAGGCCTGGTAAGAACAGAAAGTGCAAAAACATGGTGACCAGACCTGGACACAGATAGGAAAGGACAGGTGACAAGTGGAGGCAGGGACAGACACACATTATCAGAGGACTGACAGAGAAGACAGACCTGCTGAGACCAGACGGGGCAGGTGGGCAGAATGAGGCAAAGGTCTCGAGCCAAGAACCAGTCTGGTGAAAGCCAAGGAAGTGGTGGTCTCTCCCCTCATCCCTTCTTCTCCTTCCACTTGGAGAATGGTTTTTTTAGATTGATTTTTTGGTTTGGAGATTTTTTTGGACAGTGGAACAGAGTCAAGGGGCAGGAGCAGAAAGAGGGAGAGAAGAGAGAGAGAGAGAGAGAGCACAATATTGTATGTGTACATATATATGTACATATAATTAATATTTATAATATTTACATTAACTTCCAATTGTCCCGTTATATCTATGAAATTAAAGAAGAAAAATCTGTTTTCCACAAACTTGTTCCTAACCTAAGGAATAACACCTATGTCTACCTAGTATCTGGGAAAGAATTAGAAGAATCCGTGTGGCCACCTGCAACAATTATTAGTCCTGTATGTTGTATCTAACAGCAATGGATCCCCACTGTGGCTGGTGTCATTCTCTCCAAATTGTACTTTTCAGGGTGATTATAAACAAATCAGCCACACTCAGAGCTGGCTAGACCTTTCACTCAGAGGGCCCACGTGTCCTAAAACCCAGAGCACTCCAAGGAGCTGCTATCAGAATTCTGCGTCTGTTTTGGGAAGCTTCTTCACAAAATATTCATGGTATTTGTTGAAGAATGCTGGTACAACAAGGAGCTTTGCAATGCTAAAAGTCAGCCCTAAGGGATCTGCTCATGTAATATAAAAACCACAGAAACAATGGACCAAGACCTCTTAGCTATCAGTGTATCCTTCACTTCTGACTCCTGGAATTTAACAGAAAGATTCAAGTCACCAACTGTTGTTTATCTTTAAGAGACTGCCTACTCTGTGTTGGTGTGAAAATGAGAAAAAAATGTATCCATCCTTTCTTGACCTGTGACCCTGCTGAGTACAGGAAAATCCAGAGTGTGTCAGGCATCCAGAAAATCATCCCTTTCATGAGAAGGTGAATTCTAGGGTAAGAAGAATGTTGAAACAAACCAGGACGCACAGGCCTTCTCCATCCAGTCAATAATGCCACAGAGAGTGTCGACCCTGGGGAAAGTAATGTGATTGTCAACGGAGCCAACCTTACTTTACATATGCCTCTAACCTCTTCTTGATGCTGAAAGGAACTAGCACTTGTGATCAAGACAGAATACATGTTCAAGAGGGGCTGAGCATATGGAATTATGTAGTATATTATATACGTGTATATATAATATATAACATAATAAATAGCTATAAATAATAAATAAATTATAAATAAATAATTAAAAGTTAATATAGGGTTTTTTTGGAATGCAGATTCTTTTAAAAATTCCTTACTAAAGTTGAATTTGCAAATTTGTATAATGTGAATTTGTGTAAAGCCAGAACTGCCTATTATGATAGACATTGTGCTGAGTGCTGGGTATAAAAAGAAAGGGAAAAACACAGTCTCTGCCTTCAAGGAAATCACACTCTAATAGGAGCAGGAACAGGCAAAAAACTGCATATGAAAGACATATGCAGTGTATGTGGAAGGCAACCTCAAAGAGAATACAGTAACAGTGGGAGGGTAGGGGTAGTTACAGGCCAATTTGACAGGATTAGCAAGTATATAAATGGAGAAATATGAAAGAACAGAAAGGTGGTTGAGATACATAGACTGTGAAAGTCTTTAATATTTAAGATACCTTCACAGGACACAAGTATTTGTAAACTAACTCAGATGTTTGCCCTGTATTTTCATCATCTTTTCTTTTTTTAAGGCAAGGTGCATTTTGTTAGAGGGAGAGGAGGCAGATCTTCATGGGGAAAATGAAATAGATAAGAAACAGATGTTTTGGGTCAGCAAAGTTGCAATGGAAAGAACATTACTTATTTTAGGAGTAAGAGGAAATGAGTTCTAGTTTCAGCCCTTCCAATAACAAATCGAGCAAGACAGAACTATGTAAAAGGTTAAACTTACCTGGATTTGCTTCCTTACCTATAAGCTAAAAGTATCTGGAGCTGCCTTACCTACCCCACTAGGATGTTCTGAGGAAAATGAGTGAAAGTAAAGCGTATTACCTAGGTGCTAGGTTTCTTAATAGTTGAGGCTAAAATATAAATAGGAGAATTCTCTCCTATATAACTAGTACAAGGGACTAGTGAGGTAATTTAATGAACAAAAAGAACTTTCAAGCATTCCTGATGAAAAGATCAGAGCTTAACAAAAATTTGACATTTATGCAGAAGACTCAATAGAAGCATAAAAAAGTAAATATGAAAGAAAAGTAATGCAGGACTTAAAATTAAACTGTTGACTTTCCTATGTGGATTGCCTTCCATGAAACTGCTAAAAACGTTATTATCATTAGAGGAGTTAGAAGGTATCTATATAGACAGAGGACATGAGTGTCAGTATATTATGTTGGGGTGGTCTCCAAAAAAAATAGAAAAATGAGAAAGAGGCATATATTAGAAGAGGGAAAGGAAAGGGAAAATAGAGGAAATTATTTCACATAAGAGGTGGACAAGGAAAATTTTTTACAAGATAAGGAAAAATAGGTGAGGGCAGGCAACACTTGAACCTCACTGTCATCTGAGCTGGTTCAAAGAGGGAAGAAAAGAATATGTATACACACACACACACACACACACACACACACAATTAGGTATTGAAATTTATTTGGGGGTGATGGTGATAAGTAGGAAGGTAGATTAGGGGATGCAGTGGTCAGAAGTAAAGCAGACTTTTAAGGAGAGAATAGAGAGACCTAAATAGAATAGAATAGAATAGAAGGAAATACACAGTTAACAATCATAACTATGAATGGAATGAACTCACTTATAAAATGGAAGAGGTTAGCAAAATAGATTAGAAACCAGAATCCAACAACAACATGTTGATTACAAGAGACATACTCTTTATTACGCTTCAGCTGAATTTAAAAAGGCAGGAGTAATAATCACGATCATAGACAAAGCAAAAATAGGCCCAATTAAAAAAAATAATCAGGGAAACTACATGTTGCTAAGATACCACTGACAATCTATTAATATCAATTCTGAATATATATGCTTGAAATAGCATAGCATGCAAATTCTCGAAGGAAAAGTTAAATGAGGAGGAAATAGCAAAACTATAGTAGTGAAGGACTCTGATTTATCCCTCTTAGACACAGATAATCTAAGCATAAAATAAACAAGAAGGAAGTTAAGGAGAACTTTAGAATAGTTAGATAAGATGGACTTCTGGAGAAAACTAAATGAGAATAGAATGGAGTATACCTTTTTGCATATGGCACATTCACAAAAATTAACCACATATTACGGCATAACCTCACAAACAAATGCAAAAAAGCAGAAATAGTAAATTCATCCCCTTCAGTATAATTTGCAATAAAAATTATATTCATGTAAAATTACATTCTATGCCTTTCAAGCATAGATTAAAAAATTATTAGAAACTGAATAATCTAATCCTAAAGAATTAGTGAATCATAGAATAAATTATAGAAACAAACAATAATTTAAAGGGAATGACACCAATTAGACAACACACTAGAATTTGTAAGATGTAGCCAAAGAAGTATTTAGAAAAATATTCTGTTTTTAAATGCTTACATCAATAAAAGAGAGAAAGAGTATATCAACAAACTGGGCATACAACTAAAAACTACAAAAAGAATAAATTTTAAATCTCCAATTAAACACCAAAATTGAAATCATAACAGTTGTAAAGTAAAAAGAAAACGTTGAACTAATACTAATAAATAAAAGCAAGAACTGATTTTATGAAAAACCAGTAAAAGAGATAAATCATTGCCTAATTTTATTTTTTTAAAGAAAGAAGAAAACCAAATTATTTACATTAAAAAACAGAGTGAATGCTCAACCAATGAAGATGAAATTAAAGCAATTATCAGAATATATTTTTCTCAGTTCTTTGTCAACAAAATGAACAATCTAAATGAAATGGGTTAATATTTACAAAAGCACATATTGCTCAAATTAACCAAAGAGAAATACAATATTTAAATAACTCTATCTTAGAAAAAATAAAAAAAGAAACGAGTAAGTCCTAAGTGAGCTTCCTAAGGAAAAGCCCTAAGACCAAATGGATTTAAAAGTGAATTCTACCAAACATCTAAATAACAATTCCAATATTATATAAATTTAAAAAAAAAAAAGTAAAGGAGTCCTACCAAATTCTTTTTATGACACAAATATAGTTTTGATATCTAAACCTATGAAACAAAAACAAAGAAAGAAAATTACAGACCAAGTTTTTATTGAATATTGATGTAAAAATTTTAAATAACAGCCTATCTAGGGGATCATAGCAACATATCACAAAGATCATATACCATTGCCAGGCTAGATATACCACGAATACAGAACCTATCTAATATTAGGAAAGCTATAAACATAATTGACCATATTAATAACAAAAACAATAATAAATATAACAATAGAAGCAGAAAAAACTTTTGACAAAATACAACACCCATTCCTATAAAAAAAAAACACTAGAAAACAAGAGCAAACATTATCTGTAATGGGAATAATATATAAATGCACGCGCACATGCACACACGCACACACACACACACACACACACACACACACTCAGGTGGACACCTAACAGGAAAACAGGAGAGGAAGAGAATCATAGAAGAGGACAGGTAATAAAAAGGAGGCCAGATTAAGGCGTGCAGTGAACAGAAGCAAAAGACTTTTAAGGAAGGACAGGATGAAAAGAGAGGGAGAAGGATAAATGGAAGAAAATAGGATAGAGAGAAATACACAGTAATCATAACTGTGAATGTGAATGGGCTAAACTCACTCATAAAACAGGTATGGATAGTAGAATGGATTAGAAACTAAAATCCCAACAATTATTTACAAGAGACACACTTGAAACAGAAAGACACTCAGAGTTAAAATAAGGGACTGGAGCAGAATCTATTACACTTAAGCTGAAATTAAAAAAGGCATAAGAAAAAATTTGAAACTCAATTTTTTAAAAAGTATATTAAAAATAAATGATGGTTTTTCAAAAGAAAAAAGCAAAAAGAAGGAAAAGAAACTGGAAAAATATTTTACAGCATAAAGGCCTCATTTCTCAAATATATAGGGAAATGAACCAAATTTACAAAAACAAGAACCATTACCCAATTGAATAATGGTCAAAGTATATAAACAAGCAGTTTTCAGAAAAAGAAATCAAAGCTATCAATAGTTATATAAAAATACTCTTAATAAACAGTAATTAAAGAAATATAAATTAAAATAACCCTGAAATACTGCCTTACATCTATCAGATTAGCCAAGATGACAGAAAAGGAAAGTGATAAACGTTGATGGGGATGTGGAAATATAAGAGTATTATTAATGCATTGTTGATGGAGTTGTGAACTGGTCCAACCATTCTCAAAAGCAATTTGAAAACCCTTTGACCCAACAATATTGCTACTAGATCTATCCCAAAGGCAGGGATGGGGACACTTTCTTCTAAAATTCTTTTATTAAGGGAGATTTGTTCTTTGAAGTTTAGATTCAGTCAAAGGGCCATTCCTGAGGACCTAGAGGGCCACATGTGGCCTCGAAGTCACAGGTTCCCCTCCCCTGCCCCAATAAGATCAAAGGAAAAGGAAAAGGGACTGTACGTACAAAAATATTTATAACAGCTCTTTTTGTGGTGACAAAGAATTGGAAACTGAGGGGATGCCCATCAGTTGAGAAATGACTGAACAAGTTATAGTATATAAATGTGATGGAATACTATTGTGCTATGAGAAATGATAAAGAGAATGGTTTCAGAAAAATCTTACATGAATTTAAAATACATAATACCTGAATTGATGAACTGAAACAAAGCAAAACCAGGAGAAAAATCTACATAGAAACAGTGACATTGTAATGCAAATCAATTGTGAAAGACTTAGTAACTCTGATTAATACAATGATCTATCACAACTCCAAAGGACTCAGGATATAAAATGCTATTCAACTCCATGTAGAGAACTGATTGCCTCAATGTTGATTGAAGCATATTTTTGCCTTTCTTTATTTTTCTTGCCTTTGTATGTATATGGGAGGGGGCAGGGAGTGGCAGAAGAGTAGGGACATGTCTAATGAAAACATTTAATTTACCTAACTTCAAATGTATAAATGAGTATCATATTTCTTGTTTCTTCAATGTGTGGGAGAAGGGCTGGAAGAAGGGAGAGAATTTGGAATTGAAAACAAAGATAAATTTTTTTAAAATGAAAATGCTGCACTTTCAAAATATAAAAACACTTTTGATAGGATAAAAGCATTTGCTAGGATAAATAGATACAATTAAGAAGCTTACTAATAAGCCACATAGCCCTTTAAACCCTTTAAGGTTTTCAAAGTATTTTACAAATATTAGCTGATTTTATCTTTACAACAACTTTGGTAGATAACGATACTGTTATGCTTCCCATTTTACGAATGAAGAAACTGAGTGGCTTGCCCGGAGACACACAGGTAAGATGGACCTGAAGCAAATATAACTCTGGTCTTCCTGAATTCAACTCTGCCATTCTATCCATTATAATAAATTCATAGCTTTTGAATTTTAAGGGGTCTAAATGCTTTCAGATTTTCTAAAAACAAAACAAAACAAAACCAATTCATTTCTACTGATGTTCAAACATTTATTTAAAATGAAAGTTTGATTTGGTTTCCTGTTTCTATCCCTACTGCCAGACTTCATTTGAAAAGCAAATTTCTTAGGTTCAGGGCATACACTCAGAGGACAAAAGACAGAAAAGCAAAAAAATCCGGTCCTGAGATGGGTTTGGGGAATAGGCTTTTCTAAATGGGAAATACACTCATTTTTCTCAGTGGGTTGAGAAACATATACAATGAGAAAGGATTAAGGATAGATCTCAGACTGAACTTTATTTTTTAACTGAAATGTGTTTAAGGAAGATTTTACTTCCTAAATTATTTTGTTGATGATGATATTTTTGACACTCTCTCCCTACCTAGCCTGCATTGAGCAGTGGTCATTCATGGACCAGTCCTAATATTGATCAATATGGATGATTGAACCTGCTCCACTGTTCACACCTGCACCAGTACACCCTTCCTTAGGCAACCTTGTGGTCTTCTACTGGGGACTGGAGAGTTGGTTCACCAACTTGGTGCTCACTGAGGTACAGACACTTGGTCAAGTTAAACCCTACTGCAGCTGAGAACTCCCAAGCTCCAATAAACTACCAGTCTCAGTTTCCCCAATAGTAGCAGCAGGGTCTACAGGAGTGGAACACTATGCCCAGCTCCAAATTCTTAATTTTAAGATCCTTGTCCCCCTTTTAGAGATGAGAAGGAAGTATATAAATGTGTCTTTCCATTGAATAAGATAACTTCAGGACCAACACAACTTAGAATAAAGAGACAGCCTGCCAAGATTCACAAGGAGACTGAGCCTTCAGATTCTTAAATACCCCTGGAGAAAACCAGACTGTCCTCTTATCATAATATTGCCTACTAACTTCAGTCTCTTATCTCCTTGCTCAAACATGACACTCCATGTCTCTGAGCACTTTCAGAGGTCTTGCCTAGAACTTTCTCCCTCTTCATCTCTATATTTTGGCTTCTTTCAAGTCTCAGCTAAAGTCCCAAGGCAAGAAGTCTTTCCCCATCCTCAATCTTTGCTCTGATGATGACATCAACAACAACCCTTAATTTATCCTTTACACATCTTGTTTTTGCACATGGTTATTTCATATTGTCTCCCTCATTAGACTGAGCTCCTTGAGAGCAGGGACCATTTTTAGTTTTGTTTTTGCCTTTCTATGTATCCCCAGCACTTAGCACAGTGCCTAACACGTTATGCTTTCATAGACTGATTAGTTGATTCAGATAAGTAGGGAAGGAAGCCAGTAGCGTAGTTTTGTTTTTAAAGTACAAAGAGTTCTCAGACCACAAATGTCTTGAGATACAGATTGGGTTTCAAAAGTCAGTTGTTCAGAATTCTGAACCCATTTTTTCTCAGAAACAGTATTTTAATTATTGACTAGTTAGTGACCATAACAATCAACAAAAATTTATTTAACAAATGCTAGAGCTGGTCATTTATGATAAAAATCAACCAAAATCAATACTATGACAAAACTAGCATTGAAAAACAGGAAAGCAAAAAATTGAGTAGGAGCAAATGTTTACTTCATTAAGTTCTCAGCTTGAAGGATATCAGATGGTGAAGGACCTAAGAGCATGTCTTATGAAGATTCATTAAAGGAGGAGGGGATGTTGAGCCTGGAGGAGAGAGTAGGAGACGTACCTACAATACTTTAATTCCTCCTGGGAATTTTATTGTTTTTTATTTTGCTGAGCTTGGATTTTAATTTCTTGAGGGATTCTATTATTCCATGAAGTTAATCCCTTAGGATTTCTTACTTTGTTACTAGTTCCTTTGGTGTGCATTGTTTCTGTCATTTTCCACCTGTTCCTTTCAATATTGCTAAGCATTCCATTCACTTCCTATCCCTAGGAACCTCACAGGTGTTACTCTTCACTTGCCCCTCCCCAGATGTCATCCAAATGTAAATCCCATATTTCTCACTTAACCTGTCTGAGTTTAAGGCGGTGGTGGGTGTGGAGGTTGATAACAGTCAAGTCACAGTCACATGATTCATTCCCTGGTTATCTTGATCTTGTCTCTACCTGCCTGGTAAGCCATGTCTTAGGCTGGAGGACCAAAGACTTACATTCCTCTAGATCCTGCCTGTCATTGTGCATCAAGACATTATTAAAAAATAATTTTCCCCACATCATAAAGAACAAATTCCACCTTGAAAACAAGAAGACTCTACTGAATTCCAACAAGGAGAAATGTAAAATTACACTTGACCCAGCAAGGCAAGGTTCTCCATGAGCCCTTGTTTATAAATGATAGAATGTCTCAAAGCATACTCAGTGGGATCCAGGCAGATGAGTGAAGGATAGAAGACAGTGGGGAGAGACCTGTGTCAGAGAGATCAGTTAGACAGCTATGACAACAGCTCGGGAAAGAAATGATGACAGCCTGAACCACCATCATTTCTGTGTGATCAGAGGGAAGGGGATGTACATGAAATGTTGTGAAGATAGAAATGACAACATTTGGCAGTGGATTACATAAGTAGAGAGAGTAAAAGTGAGTGGTTGAAGATGACTCTGAGGTTTTGAACCTGGGTAACTAGAAGCTTGTTTGTTGCCTTTGATAGTAACAGGAAAGTCTGGAAGAGAGGAGAATGGGGTGGGGAGAGGAGAGTGGGAGGAGGGTAAATAATAATTTCTCCTTGAACACACTGAATTTAAGGTGCTAGTGGGACATACAATTCAAAAGGTACAACAGAGAAGACTGGAAGTCAGGAGAAGGACTAGGGATGGATACCTAAAACTAAGAGAAATCTTCATAGAGATAAATCTTAAACCCATGAGAGCTGATCAGATGATCAGATGAGAGAAAATAAAGAAAAAGAGGCCAAGATAGAATCTGAGGGACATTCAGATCTAGTGAGTATGAGATGAATGAAGGTCCAGTAAAAGTATATGAAGAGTCAGACAGAAAGAAAGAGAAACAAGAAAGCAGGGAGAGACAATCCAGGAAGAGGTGATTGGTCAAATGTCAAGTGCTGCTGAGAAAAAACTATCAGAGGAGATGATTAAGAGATCATTGATCATTTTGATAAGGACAGCCTCAGGAGGTCAAAGCTAAACTGTAGAAAATTTAGGAGAGAAAAGTCATTACAAAAACCTGCACTCAATACAATATCAAGTTATTGGGACATGGCTGAACACCGCTAAATAAAAGTAAACGGAACCTTATGATACAAGCAAGAATGACAGTGTGAGCAACATGAAGAAACATGTAAGGATACAGATGAAATAGTAAAATATGAAGAAAACAGAATCTGAATATCAGTATACATATTGGCAATGACTAACTATAGAAAAGGGAAATATATAGAGACATTTCTGAGTAAATTGGGTGAACAAGAAAAAGGGAAGGAAACAGCAACTGCTTTGTTCTCATAGATATCTATACGTCTTCCAAAAATTTTAATTAATTGTAAATGCAAGTTTAAATTCACAACAATATTTAGTTCATAATAAATTGCTCATATTTTATTTAAAAGGTGAGAAATTAGGATTTTTAGTTTTTATTATTCAGTCTTTTCAGTCACATTCAATTCTGAATGACCCCATTTGAGGTTTTCTTGGCAAAGATACTGGAGTAGTTTGCCATTTCCTTCTCCAGCTTATTTTACAGATGAGGAAACCAAGGCAAACAGGGTTAAGTGACTTGCCCCAGGTCACACAGCTTTTACATTTCTGAGGCTAGATTTGAACTCAGGTCTTCCTGACTCCAGATCTAGCACTCTTCCCATTGCACCAACTCAGCTGCCTGCGATTTTTAGTTAAATACCAGTTAAGAGTAAGTTAAGTAGCCCCCAAACCTAGGCTGAATTAATAGAACCAGTATCCAGAATGAGGAAGAGTATTACCATGCCTAACTGATCCAGGTTGATCATTTCTGGAATAATGGTCTATCTGGAGTGCCATGTTTTAGGCAGAATATACAAAAATTGGAGTAAGTGCAGATCACTGTTTATCTGCAACACCTGTCCAAGATACAGTGAAGAAGATGACATGGAGAAGAGAGAGAAGAAACCATACCATCCAAGGAATGGCATTGGAATATTTAGTCTAGAGAATAGTGAAGGGAGGGAGTGGTAGTTATCTTTAATATCTTAAGGACTGTCACATGAAGGAGAAATTAGCTATGTTTTGCTTTGGCACGTTTCGCTTAAATAGCAAGAGAAAAGAAAAATTTCCTAAAAATGGAATAGGCTGTCTCAGGATTTGGAGTGATTCTGCCCTCTCTAAAGCTCTTCCACAGACCTGGACTATTCCTCAAAGGATATGAGCTTTTGCTCATGAGGAAACCGAGGTCCAAGATGATTAATTGACTTGCCCAAAGTCACAAAAGGGGTCATCATAACAGGCAAATTTTGAACCCAGGTAGTCTGATTCCGCTCAGTGCTCCTTTCACTGCACTGGGCTCTTTCCCCACCTGTCAGAAATAGCATAGAGAGTATTCTACCTTCAGGTATGAGTTGAGCCAGATGATTTGGTCATCATCTTCAATTCTGAAAGTCTATGTATCTATAGTTCTTAGTTTCTGCCCCCTGGAAAGGAAGATACTGAGAGACAGAGAGCTGTAAGTCACATCCACTCTATCAGAAGGGATGGTGCTTGAGGGGAATACTAACAAAGAAAATCATCATCATCATGTTCATCCTGCCTTGACCAAGACGACCATGCCATCAGAAAAACAATGACATGACTTGCACTTGACTTTGTTTTGAGTGAGGGAGGTGTGCAGGTCACCAGCCTCACTTCTCCTATAGAGTCATCTGAATCCAGTGACCAGATATTCCTCAGGATGACTGGAGATGATCCAGGATGCACTGGGAGACCTTGGGGCCTCTAGCCCAAGGTCTTTGCTGATATTCACTTAGGGTGAGGCAACTCCCATCCATTGAATAGGCCTGTTTAAGAAGTAGCCAGAGCATGGCCTCTTTAATGAGGTCAAGAAAACAAAGACTTCAGGCTGAGTAGGAAACAGCCACAGTGACTATTGATAATCACTCTAAAGCTAGGGAGGTCCAGGAGCCCTTGGCAGGGGTGCCTTGGAGTCCCAATTTCAGAGTGTAGTAGGTTTAAGGTTTTGGGAGAGGACAGGGGAAAGAAACAAAAAAACATAACTATTCAGGGGACATAGGAGGACAGGAACCCTAATGTACTTTTAGTGGAGCTGTGAATTGATCCTGTCATTCTGGAAAGCAATTTGGAACTATGCCCCTTGAGTGGGAATAGACTCAGTGAAGACTTCTCAGGAATGCCCATTCTCCTCCCAGGGTAAGGAGACCGAGAGGCTCAGGTTACAAGGCCTTCAGAGTTAAGTTAATTCCCATGTAAGGATGTAAGCTATGTAGTGTACCAAGATCAAAGATTGGACAGAATTCACTAACTCTTCAGTGCCTAATTTGCATGTGTCTGAGCAGTTAGCAGTCCTCACACAGGTCCGCCTCATTTACATATAGTCTCAATGCTTCATCTGCATATGCTGAAGTGTATTTTCATGGGCTTTGTACCAGACAGGAGGAGGGAAATTTGAACCGGATTTCAAAAGGGATTGGCTAGATTTCGCACCTAGAATTTAAGACCACGTTTCTCAGCCAATGAGAACAATGGTCAGTAGTGGGAGGGGGTTTCCGCGATTAAGGTCTGTCTATATAACTGCTCTGCCTTTGTGCTTTGGCTTACCTGCGCCAGACTACCTGGTGGAGGGACCGAGCCACTGCCTCCCGTGAGAATCGAATAAAGGAACTTTCTGTTAACACTTCAAGATGCCTCTGGGTAGTCAATTTGAGTAGGGAGTCTTGCCATCCCGTACACCCCCAAATCACCAAAGTCTTTAACCTAGTAATACCACTATTAACACGTAGCTAAAAGAGATGAAAGAGGAAAAAGATCCATATATACAAAAATACTAATAGCAGCACTTTTTGTTTCAACAAAGAACTGGAAACCAGAGGGGTATTCATCAACTAGGGAACGACTGAACAAATTATGGTATATGAATACAGCGGAACATTATGGAGGCAGCTAGGTGGTGCAGTGGTCAGAGAGGTGCTCCTGGAATCAGGAAGCCCTGAGTCTAACCTCAGCTTTGTACACTTACTACCTCTGTGACTGTAAGTTACTTAGCATCTTTCTGCTCCCTCTCAACTCTAAAGTGGCAATGATAATAGCATCTACTTCATAGTTTTGTTATGGAATATTTGTAAAGCGCTTAACAGTGCCTGACTCTTAGTAGGTACTTAATGTTTCTTTCTCCCTCCCTTTCTTCCTTCCGTCTTTCCTTTCTTCCTTCCTATTATTGCTTTATAATTATGAAAGCATTGGATTGGGGAAGCTTATCAATTGATGCTGAGTAAATTGAGCAGAATTAGGACAAGATATATAGTGACACTAACATTATAAAGCAAACCAGGTATAAATTCTGGTGAATACAATGGCCAAAGCCAGCTCCAGAGGACAAATGATGAAACGTTTCCCACTTGTGAACAGAGTTCATGGACCAGTGGTGCAGAATGAGACCTACGCTTTCAGAAGTGGCTGATGTGTGGATTTATTTTCTTTATCTATGCTGACTTTCTGCAAAGGAATTGGGTTTTTTAATTGGGGAGGAGAAAGGGGGACAACTGCAGGGTGGAAAGTTGGTACTGGTGCCCAAGAAAGGGGGGGACAAAGCATTGATGAAGTTTTTTTTGTTTTGTTTGTTTGGGGATTTGGTTTGAGGGGAGAGTTTTTTGCACAGAAGAGAACAGAAGGAAGTTTGTAGAGAAACACAGACAGGCAGCACAGCTTTGGAGCTAATGAGATGAATTTATTACATACTTTTTAAAAACAAGCTATATGCAATGGACATTTGGCATTTCATTTCAATCTAAATTTTTTGTCCTTTGTATGTGAAATGTTCATTACATTGCTCATCAAGTTCAGGATAATACAAAATAAAAAAAATTTAAACCTCCTGTTTGTCCCCTGCCTCTTTACTTCACTGAAACTTCTTAATGATAATGAATGCCTGGCTCTTTGCAGAAAATATTGAATCCTTGGCCATACTCTACAATACTGGATGCTCCTCTCATGCCCCCAACACACCAGGCCGAGAGAAGGAGGAGTATGCAATTTTTGCTCCTCATTGCTATTTCCAGTCAATATTCCTTTGCCTACATAACCTAGCAATGTTTTCTCCTTTGAAGTTAATTCCATCAGTCTATATCCGCCATTCAAATTTTTGTCACAATAATCTGTGGGCTCCCTGGTCATTATATTTCCTTTCTCTAGAAATTTTGGACCTAGGTCACCATTTTCTCCATCCCAATCTCTGACAATATTCAGGAGCTTCAGTGTACCTCCTTCTGTCTCTATGAACACTTTGGCCCCTCAGTTTATCAGCCTCCTCAACTCTTCTGATGGCTAGCCTTACCTTAGAGATATAGAGGGATGGTGATCTTCCTGTCATCATCATCCATAATGGTGCCACTTCATGATCAAGAACTTCAACATTTCTCTCTTTGATAATATCTACCTACCCTTCCATCTCTCCCTCTTTTACTCACTCTCTCTAAACCTAACATTTGTCTTCATCAAGGTCTTTAGAGAATCTGGAAGGTATCCCAGAGACCAACCAGCTCACATGGTCAAAGCCATCTCCAACATTCCTTCACCTAAGAGCAGGACAGCTTTAATACCACAGAGTCAAAACAACAGTGGGGCAATGTGCTCTATAGGGTTTGAGGCCCCTCCCTCACCTGGAAGCCCACAGTAGTTTGTACTCCTCATTCCAATGCAGTCAGGAGAGAGAGATTTGTTTGATGAATGCTTTCTGAATGTATCCTTAGCTGTAGCTCAGGAGTCAATCAAAAGACTTTTTTTCTTTTTGCATCAGACAGTCACAGAATAGCAAGGTTGAGAGTGAGCCCTTCCATTCTACATCATCTTAATTCCCTAGAGGGAGGCTCACCATCCATAATATGCTCCCAGGATTGGGCCTTACTGGTCCAACCCCTCTTACTCTCTGATTGTCCCTGTTTCTGACTTCTGCAGCCGAGCTGAACAAGTCTAATTTCTTTAACAATGATGTCATAAAGTAATTATTATCAAATCTATTTGGCACTACACATATATTAGAAAAATAAATCGAGTCGACCCAGCTCCGTGAAGTAGGTAAATATGATAAAAGTAGATCAATTGATGCCAGAAGGGCTGAGGCAAGAGATCATCACAAATACGCTTTTGATAGAGGTATGAGTTGGTCTAATTTTCTGGAATAGAATATGGAATTGTGGAAGAAAAATCATTGTACTGTTCATGCTGCTCACTCTCACACCCAGCAATGCCACTGCTAAGCGTATACCCAAAGGTGGTAAAGACAGATGGTCTGCATATATCCCAAAATAATAGTAGCAGCCCTTTTTGTGGTAGACAAAACATAGAAGCAAAGAGAGTGCCCCATAGACTGAGAAAAAGCTGAATAAATTACAGAATATTCATGTAATGGAATATCATCAGGCCATAAGAAATGAGAATTAGGAGGAATTCCAACAAATATGGGAGCACTTATTTGAACCTATGCAAAGCAAAAAAAAAAAAGCTAAGCTAAGAACAATGTGCACAATAACTATAATATTGAAAATAGAAGCAACACTTAAAAGCAGCTGAGCTCAGATTAACTATGATTGATTTAGGTTCTAAAGAACAGATGAGACGACATTTCTCTCTTGGTAGTGAAGTGATGAATCATGGGAGTGAAATGTTGCATATACTGTTACTTGTGGTTTTAACTTTTACTTTTTTACAAAGGAGAGTTCATGAGGAAGGGGGGAATATTGTGATAAGACTCTAACGTAAAGAAGCAAAAGGTGTCAAAAGGCTTTACATACTATTAAACAGATCAATGGAGCAGACTTGGGATTCCAAAAATAAATGTCAACAGTATACAGAATAATATTAACTCACATTTACATAATGCTTAATGGGTTACAAAGTGCTTTTCTCACCACAACCCTGTGAAATAAGTAGTGGAAATATTATCACCTCTATCTTATGGATGAGGACACCAAAGCTAAAAAATGTGGTCACGGATCTGGTAAAAGCAGGAAATCCAATTAAAGTCCAAGTTTGGGCTATTTCATCTTGGTGACATAATGGAAAGGGCACAGAAGTCAGAGTCAGGAAAATCTCCATTTCAATCTGGTCTCATATACTGTGTGATTCTGAGCAAGTTATTTAATCTCTGCCTGCCTCTCTTTCCTCATTTGTAAAATGGGCTACTAATATCTACCTCCTGGGTTTGCCGAGAGGATAAAATGAGAAAATATTTGTAAGGCACTTTGCAAATCTTAAAATTCTTATGTAAATGCTAGTACCGTTATCATTGTCACAATTAGAGAAAGAAATCATGTATTCTGCAACAACTGTTTTGGTAAAATTGATTAGCAATATGGCGAAAAATGAGTTTAGAATCATCCCCATAATACGCACTGCAAAGAATGAACATGATTGAGATTTTGCATAATGAATAAGAGTAGAGCACTAAATATTTTTAAGTCCATAAGAAGTCAAAAGAAAAATTGATATATTTATCACGATTTTTGAGAGGAACAAGTCATTTTATCATATCACGTTTATCTATTGAACATATAAGATAGATCAATTTGACTATGCAAAAAAGAAAAACAAATCCTGTATTTAAAAAAAATCACCAAATTTAAAACAGTAGTCACAGTGGGACTTGTTTTGTTGTTGCAGCAAATAGATCTAGCAGAAGTCTGATTTCCAGAAACTGTAAGGAACTGACGCAAATGTATAAGAGTAATTCTCAGTCCCCAAGGAACAAATCACCAGAGCATATGAACGGATAATTAACAAAAGAGGAAAGGCAGACTATCGATAATCACCTGAAAATTTTGTGAATTTTTCAATAACTAAAAACATACACATTTAGAAATTTTTAAAGAATTACTTTATGAACTTCAGATTGGCACACATACAAATAAAAGTGATATAAATTGTGCTGTGGAGAAACAGGTAAACTGTTACTTTATTGACAAAATTTAAACTGATATCTTTTATACAGCAATCTAGCAATGTAACAGAATCTAACATTGATAATATTCTTCTACCCTCTGATTCCTTTATAAAAAAATATCTTAAATATATTATTAAAAGAAAAAGACTCCTTTTCACAAAATACATAACTTTTATTTGTAATCGTAGAAAAACTTGAAAACAACTTCTCAATGGCATATCAATGAAGTGAAATATTGTAATTATTTTTAAAATGGTCATGAGGAGGAATATAATATAGAATGACAAACAATGCAAAGAGAAATAGAATTAAGAGTGCCATATGCATTAGCTAAGGCTATATTAAATTTTAAATAGGACATTTTCAATGACACTGGTGGACCTGAGTATAGAGTGTCAGTCTTCTTGTTTCATGCCTCTCTCCATATAGATAAAATTGGTTAACTCTTATATGTGCATGTGGCACACCTCTAAAACTTGTTTGCTTTGCTAAGTGACTTGCAACTTGAGTTCAAGGGGGTGGGGAATGATAATTAACAAGTAGACACAATAGATATGATATTTACATCTTTCAATCAATTCTGCCTCATATTTTATCGGAAAAAAAATGGTCATTCATTGTGAATTTCCTCTTCTCCCCTCTTCCTCATCTGCTATCACTCTGGTGTCTTCAACCTCTGAGAGTTTCTCCTCCTTCACCTTTGTCTCACCTGATGAAATGTTTCCCTCCTTATCAAGGCCAACCCCCCTACCTGTTCAAATTAAATTTTATGTCCTCAAATGGATTGTGCCCATAGTCATCACCACTCTAGTGCTTGTCTTCCATCTCTCCCTCTCTACTGGCTCATTCTCTACTGCCTTACTAACATATCCATGTCTCTCCCATCCTCAAAAAACCCTTACTTGATGCTTTCATCTTCATTATCATTCCCCATCTCTTCTGCCTTTGGGGGTTAAACTCATTGAAAAGGCATCTACAAAGAGATTTTCCTTTCTCTTCCCTCACTCTCTTATCTGACTTCTAAGCTTATTCCCTCCAAAGTTACCAATTATCTCTAAGTTGCCAAATCTAACTTTCTTAATCTTTATTTTCTTTGACTTCTCTGCAGGCTTCAACACTGTTGATTCCCATTTCCTCCTAGATACTCTCCTCCCTCTAGATTTCCAGGACATCCTTCCCTCTTGGTCCTCCTCCTATTCATCTGACTGCTTCTTCTGAGTTTCTGCTGCTGGATCCTCATCCAGATCACACTCTCTAATCCGAGGTGTCCCACAGGGGCTCGCTTCTGTTCTCCCTCTATAACATTTCTCTTAGTGATCTCATCAGCTCCTATGGATTTCATTATCATCTGTATATCAATAATCCTCAAATTTATCTATCCTGACCCATCTTTTCTGCTAGGTTCTAATGTTTTATCGCCAACTATCTTTCAAACATCTTGAACTCAACATGTTCAAAACCCAATTCATTATCTTTCCCCCTAAAATCTGCCTCCACCTAACTTTCTTATTACAGTTGAGAATTAACTGTTCTCCTGGTCCCCCAGGATCTCAAACTAGGTGCCATCCTCAACTCTTCACTGTCCCCCATATCCAATCAGTGACCAAGGCCTATTCACCTTTGCAACATCTCTTGAATAGGCCACCTTCTCTCCTGTGACACTGATACGACTCTAGTGCAGGCTCTCATCACCTCATTGTCTGGACTATTACAATATACTGCTGGTGGTTCTGCCAGCCTCTGCCCACTCTCCTTACTTATATCTTTCCTTTCTCTAATCCATCCTCCATTCAGCCACTAAAGTGATTTTCCTAAAACATTCAACCATATCAACCTTGCTACTCAATAAATTCCAGTGGCTCCCATTTGCCTCCAGGATCAAATACAAAACCCCTCTTTAGCATACAAAGTCTTTTATAACCTACATCTCTCCTGCCTTTTCAGTATTCTTACACCTTCCTGTCTGTCATAAATCCTTCAAACCAATGACACTGGCCTCCTTGTTGTCCCATGAAGAAATCATTCCATCTCTAGGATCCAGGCATTTTCTGGGACTGTCTTCCATACCTGGAATGCTGTCCCTCCTCATCTCTGCCTACCACCTTCCCTGGCTTCCTTTAAGTTCCAAAAATGCCATTTTCTACAGGTAGTCTTTCCCAATACCTCTTAATTTTAGTACATTCCCTCGGTTAATTATTTCCTCTTTATCCTGTATACAGGTTATTTGTACATATTTGTTTGCCTGTTGTCTCTTCCATTAGATGGGGAGCTTCTTAATTAAATCCACATTTGCCTTTTTTTATATCCCCATCACTTAACATGGTTCATGGCACATAGTAGACAATTAATAAATGTTCATTGACTATGAAAATGTGGGCTGCTATGGAAAATCAGCCATGAAAGCCTATCTGTATGATATTTGAGAATATACATAGGACTTTCAATGACCTCAAGGTAACTGATCCAATAGCCCATTTTTTTATATCAATCAGAATCAAACAACAAGCGTTATTTAGCATTTTTGTGGTAGCAAAAACTGGAAACAGTAAATAGGCATCAATTTGAGAAAGGCTAAACAATTATGAAACATAAGTGAAATACAATTACTGTGTTACCAGAAATAACTATGATCAATACAGAGAAACATGAAAACACTTATATGAACTTAGACAAAGTGATGCAAGAAACCCATAAACACAATGACTATCGCAAAACAATTGAGACAGAATGTTGCAAAATCATAAAAAAATTTGTCCTCAGGGAAAAGATTGAGAAGATTCCTTCCTCATCATCCCTTCCCTTGCTGGGGTTGACCCCACAGGTATGGAACATTGCAAAATGTCAGATTTTTTAAAAATAGGTTTTGTTGAATCTTTCCTTCTTATTTTTAAAAGAAATTATTACAAAGAATGACTCTCCAGAAGGAAGAAGGGATAGAAAGAAAAATCTAGGTGAAGTTAAAACTAAAGATGTCAATAAAAACTATGTTTTAAAAGAATGGATTTATTAAGGGCCTATTTTATTCTGGACACTGGGCTAATATGAGGATATGAAGACAAAAATGAAATGGTCTCTGACTTCAAGAAACTTATATGCAATGGGAGGGTACATACAATATACAAAGGGAAGGGGGAACATCATGTACATCAAAGAATCAAAATTGCAAGTGACCTAGAGCACAACGGAGAGACACATGCACATATGAGTAGGATCTTACTAATATAATTTTTATACAATATAGTAGTACAAAAGATATAAAGGAAATGTATGATCAGAAAAGAAGGGCTAGTCACATAACAAAAAAGAGTGATATCAGATGGGAAGCCCAAGGGTTTCACTTGTTTCCACAAAATATTAAAAGTTTTATTGGAAGGTCACAAGAGCCATGGATAGTATGTCTACGGAGAATTTGTGAAAGATACACACAAGAATCACCCAGGTTGAGAAGAAATGGATTTAATGGCAATAGACACTAGTGGAAGGAATACCTTCATCAGTCAGATCCAGCCAAAAAAAGAAAGTAAAAGCCATAGTAGCTTAACTTTAATACATCAATATCCTCTTGATCATTTTAAGGCACATAAAATAATCTTTTCTGCACTGAGTCTAGGATATGGCAATGTTGCTCACATGAATTTGCTATATTTCTCAATCTTTTCCATCAAAGAGTTATAGAAAAGGGGGAAGAAAGGTTATTTTGAAATTTTCTAATAATGTCACTCATTTAATGGCATCTAATAACCCCAAAGTTCAGACTTTTTCCAAAGAAAGTTCCCCAGAGTATGAGTCTTCTTAGTTCTTGATAAAGGTAATGAATATAATGCATATGTAATTAGTTCCTAAGGAATGCTAGGGAACAAAAGACCTTTTACCTTTTTTTTTCCTTCCCACTACTGACTTTAACAGGAGATGTTATCTAAAAGTCAATAATTAAACCAGATCAGAAGCAGAGGCTGTTCTGTAGCAAAGTCTAGAAAAGCAGTGAAAAAATCTTGAACAGGTACATCATAAGATGGGCTCATAGACCCTGGATCTAGTGCTCAACAGGACTTTGGGTGTCATTGAGTCATCCAATTTCCTCATTTTACAGGTGTGGAAACCAAGGCCCAGAGAGACTAAATGAATTGCCCAAAGTTTAAAAACCGAGGCCTAAACACATTAAATGACTTGCTTGAGGTCACACAGGTTGAAACATTATAGAACCAAGGTTTGAACCAAAAATGTCTAACTCCAAATCCATGGCTCTTCCCACCCTACCACCCTGCCTGTGCCAGCAAAGGTTAAAAAGAGGATACAAATTAGGGTTAGATTGAGTCCTTTCTATCCCATCACCCCTCCTTATTAAGATTTTGAAATCAAGTAAAATAACACCAAATACCAACACATATAACACTAAATGGTTTAATAGGAAATGCTTTACTTTCATTAAGTTTTTACTTTATTTTTTAATTTTTTAGAAATTTATTATCTGCTTTCTTTTAAAATTTTGACCAGTGGCCCAATTATACCATTTTGCTGGATCTGCAGTAGCTCTGTTAAGCCAAAACAGTAGTCTGCTGCTGATGAAAAGTGTTACCCTTTTCTGTCCCAAGATACTATAAAGGATGACAGATGATATAGGCCAGCACACTGTGGAAGTCTTTATGTGATACGCGATATACCTTAAAATATATCACCACTCCCTTGGTCTGGAGAGTGTACTAGGAAGCTTCCCAAGGTATGCTAGGACAGGGTTATGTGGATAAATGTGAGCAAGTCTCAGACCTGGTGTCAGAGAGAGGACTTCAAATGTGACTTAAGACATTTAGTAGCTACGTGACCCTGCACAGGTCACTTAATGTCTGCCTACCTCCTCCTCAACTGTCAAATGAGATTAATAGTAGTACATATCTCCCAGGTTTGTTGTGAGGATCCGATGAGATGATGTTTGTAAAATGCTTAGCACAGAGGTGGGGAATCTGCAGCTTTGAGGCCACACGTGACCCTCTATGTCCTCAAGTGAGGCCCTTTGACTGAATCCAAACTTCACAGCCACACGTGGCCTCCAGCCCACAGGTTCCCCACCCATGTATGGCCTAGCATGTAATAGGCTCTTAATAAAGCTTATCCCTTTCTCTCTAAGTTTCACTCTTGTGGACCTGATAGCTTTTTAAGACTACTTGGAAGGCTAGTTTACCTTTGTTTGAAAAGTATTTGGATGTTTTGGTTCTCCTATTTTTTCAAGATTCTCAGGCAAGTGAAACTATTGCTACTGTTCTGACTTAAATTTGAGATGACTTAAAAATACTTTTAAAATTATCATGATTCAGTGAAAGGATATGTCCCAATTTAAATTCATGGCTGGTTTCAGCAAACTTCCTGTTTCCTTAATAATAGGGTGTTGGCAGCAGGAAAGAATGAAGTCTTTCTCTTTCTCAAGTATTTGGAAACCTCACTTATTTTGAGACTCCTCATCCATTAGTCATCTGTCTCATTGATATTCCTTGATATTTCTTTCCAGTTAACCCTCTTTGGTCACCTCTTGTCACATGTGAAATACACCATTGTTGGACCCATTCAGAATCTGGCAATTGTCTCAAACCTGAGGACCAGTGGGCCCTCCTTCTTTCCCCTATCTACTTAATTGCTATTCAAAAAGGGGGATAGGAAGAGGGGCTGAACTGCCTGGAGGAGAGAAAGACTAGAAGAAATGGAAGGTAGATGCAAGTAGCTATTCACATCCATAGGATGTTTGCAAGTTGAATAGGGAACTGTCCCTGAATATTCAATTACAAAAGTGTCACTTTTTTTCTTAGAAGTACTAATTATTCTGCTTCATTGGACTCTACCTTAGGTGCTCTGAGTTTTGTCTCAACTTCCATGTAACAAATGTGGGTGGCCTAGAGGCTAAAGGGTGCTGCTGAGAGCCAATGCCAAAGCTCCTAGTCTAGATGGCAACGTTCTCTTGGCCATACACTTTGGTAAGAACCAGCCCCTCATCTGTGCTTTTATTGCCAAAGTACCCTTCATCTGATCAGTAATAAACTAAGGAAAGAAGGATCAAGGGATAAAATGATGACAATCTAACATTGCTCAGTTTTAGCAGTGTTTAGGAAAACTGCCTATTACAGGAGAGTGGTCACAGTGGCTGTTAAAGACACTACAATTTCACCCTTCCTCTAGTCAGAGGGCTGTTTTTCTTAAATTCCATGCTGCTTTGTGACTCCCTAGGAAGTCAACTCCAGTGACTTCCTGTTGCCTATAAAACCAAATATCAGCTCCTCTGTTTAACTTTTAAAGTCCTACGCCACCTTGCCCCAAACTAGCTTTCCCGCAACAATGGACACTACTTTCCCTCTTCTGCTCTGCCACTCAGCCAAACTGCTCTTTGCTCTGTTCTGCAGATACAACCCTCCATCTTTCTCAGGCTTGGAATGAGACCCCTCCTCATCTTCACCTCTTCTCCACCTCTACCTCTCATCCCTTAAGATTCAGCTTCATAAAAGTCTTTGGATAAGCAAATAAACATTTGCACTCAAACAACGTGGCCAACCCATCAGAGTTTTGCTCTCTGAAGCAGAGTCTGAATACTTAGCAGTTTAGCTCAAGAAAGGACCTCAGTGTCCTGGTACTATGTGATAGGAATGCAAATACAATAAATGGGGGAAAAAAATTCCTAACTACTAAGAGCTTATGTTCTAATGGAGGAGACATCAGGAATATATATATACAGAATAAATATAAATAATTAATATAATTAAATGCGAAGTGTTCAAATACAAAGTAGTTTGAGGAAGGTATTAGCAGTTGAGGGGAATAGAAAAGGTTTCATGTAGAAGGTGGTAAGTGATCTGTACCGTAAAGGAAAAGAGGAATGGCATGAGGCAAAGACAAGAAGGGAGTATGTTTGAGGTCTGAGAGACAGCCGTGCAAAGACCTGAAGATAGCAGATGGAATGATGTGTATTAAAAACAGAGGAGAAAAAGCCAATTTGGTCTTATCTACTTACACACTGCCTTACAGTGTGTGGGAGGAGGATTCATTTCAGCCATGAGACTGAAAAGTTAAGTTAGCGCAAAGTTATGAAAGGCTTTATAAGTTTAAATTTTCATTTGGTTCTAGAGGAGACGGTTGGTTTTTGTCCTTCATTCTTGAAGAGGACCATGACATCAGGGAGGCGATGCCATGACATGCAAGGAAATTGGATTTAAGTGAGGTGGGGCTGTGCAAAGTCACCAGCCTCACTTTTTCCTCCTGAGCCTTCTGGGTCTAGTGGCAAGATATAGATCAAGATGACTGGGGATGGCACCTTAGAGGAGATTAATGAGGGGGAGAGTAATTTTTGCAAATCTTCATTTAAGCAAAGTCATTTTGGTAGCAGTACGGAGTATGGAATAAATGAACAGAAGCTTCAAGTTCTATCAGTCTGAACCTGCAAAGCTAGCTGCTAGTGGTTTAGTCCAGTAAAGTCTATAGTATTCCAAACTGGAGAAATTCCATAGATGTGCTGCTCAGACCCAAACACAAGTTAGGAACTGGCAGAGCTCCAAGGACAACAGCAATTAGAACTTGCCCCAAATCAGACCATTTTGGAAGCACTGAAAACTTGCATGCCCCTAGCCTGAGCTGTCCTTGAGATGATGGTTTTGGCACTCATGTTTAACTCTTCATGAACCTATCCATCCTAGCATGCCAATACTGTCCATCAGGTTTTCTTGTCAAGGATACTAGAGTAGTTTGCCATTTCCTTCTCCAGTGGATTAAGGCAAACAAACATTAAGTGACTTGCCCAGGATCACACAGTTAGTAAATTTCTAAGCCTATATTTGAACTCAGATCTTCCTGACTTCAGGCCCAGCACTCTATTTACTCAGCCATCCAGCTGCCTCTGAGATAATGGTATATAACACTTAATACCTCAAGAAACCAGTAGGATTCAAGAGGACACAAGCTCAGCCCAGATAGTCTTTCCATAATTATATAAAGGTGTACCCTAATATAAAGTCTGAAGTTAGGAAATAGGCTGGAAGAAAGAGCAAAAAAGGAAAAAGAACTCTACCACAAAGAGTTATTATACTGACAAGGATGTTCAAGACACAGAAGAACAAAAGATGCCAAAATATCTATAAGTAAAACACACACACACACACACACACACACACACATACACATGTTCAACTAGAATTCCTTGAAGAGATAAAGCAAGAATTTTTAAAAGAAGTTTAAATTATTGAAATAAGAGCCCTAAAGGAAAAATTGTAGAAGAAATGAGATCTATAGAAGAAAGAACTAGAAAGAGAATTAATAGCTTGACACAAGAGACACAAAATCTTACCAAAGCAACAGATACTTTTTAAATTAGAACAGACTAAACAGAAGTGAATGACTTTATGAGATAACAGGAAATATTAAAACAAAGTCAAAAGACTGAAAAAAATAAAAGAAAATTTAAAGTGTCTCATAGAAAAAACAATTGACCTAGAAAACAGGGCTAAGAGAGATGACTTAATAACCATTGAACTACCTGAAAGTCATGATCCTTCCCTCACCCCCAAAAAAAGTCTTGACAGTATATTCAATAAAGCATACAAGAAAAATTCCCAGATCTCTTAAAACTAGAGGACAAAGTCAAAATAAAAAGAATCCATCAGTCATTTCCTGGAAGATATCCCAAAATGAAAACCCTCTAGACCATTAACCAAAGTCCAGAGCTTCCAGGTCAAAGAGGAAAATATTTCACACAATCATAAAGGAAGAATTCAAGTACTGAGGAAACATAGACAGGTTCACACAAGATTTAACAGCCACCACCATTATAATGGAGTAGAGGACTTGATATATAGTGTTCCAGAATGCAAAATTTTGGCATACAACCAAGCATAACTTCCTCAATATTATTGAGCCTAATTGTTAAGAAGAAAAAGGAGATAGTTAAGGAAATAGAAGACTTCCAAGCATTCCTGATCCAAGAAACAAAAACAAAAAAACTTTGAAATATGGAAACAGGAATCAAGAGAAACATGAAAAGGTAAAGATGAGTGAGCAATTATGAGGGACTAAACAAGGATAAACTCTTTTAATGTGAAGAGATGATGTATGTATTCCCTCAGAGCTCTATCATCATCTACAGTCACAGAGGGAATTTATAAGAAAGAGTTTTGTTATATTTTGATGATCTTAAAATAAGAAAGGAAAGCAAGAGGGAAAAAATACACTAGGGTAGGAAAGGGGAGATGAAGTGTGAGGAAAATTATATTACATAATCAGAATGCAAAAATATAAGACACTAAAAACAAGGAAGAAGAGATGAGAGCAGTGGACAATACTTGAACTGCTTCCTCATCTGAAGCGGTCAAAGGAGAGAAGAATATGTACACACAAGATACACACATACACAGACATACACACACACGGAGTTAAGTACAGAAATACATTTCACTCAATAGGGAAATACAGGGGGAGAATGGGCAGGGGTAAGGGGATAGACTAACAATGAGATAATTTCTAAGCAAAACAAAATTCAACCATGGAGGGTAGATTTAAAAGAAAATTTTAGAAAGATAAGAACATGTGTTTGGGCTCTGGGTGAGAGGAGCATAAGTAGATGGCTCCAGACCTAGAACACTGATTCTGAACACCCTCTTCTCTTGCTGCACAAGTTTCCTTTGCGGTGGGGGGGAAACAAAGAGAAGCAAAAGTGAATAGAAAAGGATAAAGGGATATACAATTAAGAAGCATGACCGTGAAAGGAATGAATTCAGTCATAAAACAGAAGAGGATAGCAGAAGGGATTAGAAAGCAGAAGCAAAGAGTACATTGTTTACAAGAAACACACTTGAAATATAGAGACTCACACAGAATTAAAAATAAGGGGCTGAAGAAAAATCAATTATGCTTCAGCTTAAGTAAAGAAAGGTAAAGGTAGTAATCTTGATCTCAGGCAAGGCAACAGAGAAAATAGACTTAATTAAAAGATAGAAAGAGGGAAACTACATTTTGCTGAAAGGTAACATAAGCAATGAATTAATACCAATACTAAATAAACATAGACAAACGAGAATGGAAAAGGACAAAGTCTATTCTTTTAAGGGGCTGACAATTAACAAGGGGAAAGTAGGAAATAGAAATAAGCATAATACAAGGCAAAATATGATAGAACAAAAGAAAATATTTACTATATAGGTTTTGTTTTTTGGGTTTTTTACTGGGTTTTTTTTGTTTTTTACTATTAACTATTTTTAATTTTTTTTTTATTATTTACTATTAACCTGTATTCTTCCCTTCTTGTGAGAAGGGACCATCAGCTATGACTACTCGAGAGTCAATCAATATTTATGAAGTTCCTACTATGTGCCAGGCACTGTGCTAAATAAGCCCTGGAAATATAAATATAGATGAAAGGAAGGAAGGAGAAAAAGGAAGAAAAAAAGAAAGGAAAAAGGAGGAAAGAAAGTCAAGTCACTGCCTTCAAGGAGCTTACAGTCTAATGGGGTAGATGACAGCAAAGAATCATAGCTGACATTTCTATAGTGCTTACTATGTGCAAAACATTTTGCTGAGAGTTCTACCATTATCTCATTCGATCCTCACCATTTAACAGATGAGGAAACTAAGCAAGCAAGGTTTGTGATTTGCCCAGGGTCATGCAGCTAGCAACTGTCTTGAGGTAGGATTTGAAACAAAGTCTTCCTGACTCGAGGTCAGGGTCTCTATCCCTTCTACCACCTAGCTGCTTACCACCCACACAAGGAAGCTGAAAAATGGTGGGGTTGGGGGAGGGAGTGGAGGGAGATGATAGAGAAGACAGAGAATCCTAAAGTAGTGCAGCCTGGTAAGAAATGAGATGTGTGGAGACTTGGAGTTCATGGGCCCACCCTCCAACTAGTGAAACCAACTAGGGTGTTGGTTTTTTGTCCTTTGTTTTCTGAAAAGCACCAATGGCATCATGGGCGATGTCTTGACTCATAGGTGAATTGGATGTAAATAAGGCAGAGTTGCACAGTCATCAGCCTCACTCTCTCCCAAAGTCATAGAAGTCCAGTGGACTAAAGTCCAGACAATAGAGATGGTCTGGGGTGCAGCGGATGACTTCAGTGACTTTGGTGACTGATCAAATTCTTACAGTACTCAAGACATGTTTCATGGCCATTGGAACAAATTGTTCTCACCTGCCCACTCCACCAAGGGAAAGTCTTCACACACTTGGGATAAATATACTCCTAACTCACTGAGGGGTTTGAAACTTACCTTCAACCTGGTTTAATTCGTCTGCTAAGATGGTTTACCAGAGTGTGGACAATGTACATCTTACAGTTTCTTGGAGGCACAGGTGAGAGCTGGGTGAAAGGTAGATGAGTAGCCCTGAAAAGGGCTCAGCAGACCCTTGCATCAGAGGTGCTAGTCCTCCTGGAATATTCCATAGGTAGACAGAGGGTGGATGAGATGGAGTACCAAAGCTGATGAGATCTTATAGAATTATAAAGTTACCTTAATAACAAACTTCTTGGAACAGAGTGGAGAAGTTAGTCAGAGAAATCTCAAGGATTTGCAGTCAGGTGAGAAATGATGAGATGTCTCTCTCCTTATATGGAGCTTTGACCAGATCCTGGCAGGTTGAAGCAAGAATGCCAAGAAAAACTGTCAGTTGTCCATTGGCTGTAATACATGTCTGTTATTTCAGTTTTTCTAGTGAGCTAAGAGTCAGGTGAGTATTAGAAATAGGAATTTTGTGGGAAGTCTACTGAGGAACACATTCGTGAGCAAGAAGGAAAGTTAAAATAATCTGGTGAGACTGAGAAAAGCTTGAGGATTTGAAAAATTAGGGAAGGAGAACATAAAAGAACTAACTTCATAGTCCTGGACCATAAAGCTTCCAGAGATGAAGGGAATCAAGGTAAGAGAGAGAGAAGCTGAGATTTCACCTAAAGGACAAAGCTAGACATTTTATCTGCCAAACCATTTGGTTCAGGCAATCCCACTAGAACAGAGAGCATTGTTCTAAGTAATACAAAGTGAAGAGAGAGTGTGAACCTTCAGTGGCTTGAACCACTAAGATCTCCAGGAGGGCAAGGAAGGCAAATGCTAGATTCTAGTATAAGAAGGTCTGAAGTCCAGAGAAGAAAATTTGGGTACCCATAAGGGGAAGGGTCCATGTTATCCTGAGTGGCACACACAGGAGTTTAGTTAGCTCACGCATGGCAAATTCAAGGGTGAGGATGGTTCCTGAAAGGTCTTTGAAGTCCGGGGAAGATTATGACTTACAAAGTTCTACATTTTCCTCTCCCTTGTTTGCTATTTTAACACTCTCTATATTTTTCCATAGGGGTAAGCAGAAAAAAAATTAAGAAAAAAAAATGAGTTGCTTTCAGGGAACAGGATAAGAGAATAAGGCTTAGAATATCCTCTTTAACCAGGCAAGCTAGGTGACAAGCCAAGGTATTAGTACCATAAACCAAATTTCTGTGCCTCCCTGGTAGAAACATGTTGGGAAGGAGTGTGGATAAGAAGGGAAGAATTTCTTCAATCAATTCAATCATCATATGGAGGAAAAGAGATTTTTTTAAAAGAGAAGAAAAAACCAGGGATGGCTACTGTATTTAGAGATGAAACTCTCTCTTTCTCCTTCTCTCTCTCTTTCTCTCTCACTATCTCTCTCTCTCTCGTATATATATATATATATATATATATATATATATACACACACACACACATATACACACATGTATACACATATATACATATACATTATACATACATATATATACACACAAAGAGAAGTATACGTCATAGGATCATAATTCTGGAGTTGAAAGAGAATTCAGAAGTTGTCTAATCCAATCCCCTCACTTTACAGATAAGGAAACTGAGGTCCAGAGACAAATGAATTGACTTGCTCAAGGACACACAGGTCATAAGTGGTAGAGTAGAGGCTCAAAAGCAGCATAGCCTCTGTAATGCTCAGGGGTCCATAAGAGTCCACCCCCTTTTTGTTCTGACTCAACGCTAAGGTAGCAAAGTCAGGTTTTTTTGGGGGCGCTTCAGAGAAGGTGAGACTCCTACAAAATTTTGCTTAGCAGTCTAAATTTTAAACTTGTTCCTGTACAAAAGAATCCATAAAATCGTAGAATCCCAATGGAAGGGACCTCAGGGGCCACCCACTTTCCTTGAATAGGAGTCCTCTTTCTAACATCTCACTTTACTTGAATGTGAAGACTTCAGAGGAAGTGTGAAGGATTTCACCATCTACCAAGACAACCCATCCCAGTAGAGGATAGCTCTACTTCTAAGTTGCTTATCACATCAAACTGAAAGCTGTGTCTCTTTGCAGCTTCTACCTCCTCTTCCTAGTTATTCCATCTAGACCCAAGAAGAACAATTATCTCTTTTTTTGTCCTAGAAAACATTTTATTGTAGGTGGACTGGGACAGCTGGACACAGTTTAGATGATTCCAATTTTGTTGGCAACATCTAAAGCATCAAGTCGGACATAGGCCTTCTTCTCTTCATCAGGCCCAATCAGTGAGTTGACCTTGGCCATGTCAATGTCATACAGTTTCTTTACCTCCCTCTTGATCTAACGCTTGTTTCCCTTGACATCTACAATGAAGACTAGGGTGTTGCTGTCCTCAATCTTTTTGATAACAGACTCAGTGGTCAAAGGAAACAATGATGGCATAGTGATCAAGCTTGCTTCTCCAAGGGGCACTTTTCGGAGGGTATTTGGGCTGCTTCCAAAGTCTTAGTGTCTTGGTTTGTTGGAAGGTGAGGGATGTTCAGATCTTCTTTATTATGGACACCTTTCAACAGTGCCTTCTTGAACCTCAAGGCCTATGACTTGGCTTCTGTCTTTTGGGGATTGAGGGGGACAACCACTTCCTTCTTTGACTTTAGTGCCATCTTGGGGGAAAGGGAGAACAATTATTTTTTAAAGTATCCTATTTTGTATTGATAACTTTTGTTTCTATATCCCATTTATTTACAAATATATTTCTTTCCTCTACCCAGAGAGACATCTCTTTTAACAAATACATATATATTTATAAATTTATATAAATATATATAACACAAATTTATGTATATATATACACATATCTGCATATATTATATTATTATATATTTATAATATATATTATATTACATGATATATTGTTGTTTTCCTGGTTCTGAAGCAGATCAGTTCTAATGACTCTTTAACATGACAGTCCATAATGTCTTTCCTAAGTCTTCTCTTCCCTAAGCTAAACTTTCACAAGTTCCTGCAGCTGCCAGTTAAAAGATACTAATAATCAATGAAGAGTCTTTAAAGAATCCAAATCTTAAAAAAAAAAAGGGAATAGAAAAACATAGAAAAAAAGTTTCCATTAGTATATAACAAAGTTACATTCTGTGCAGATGTATCAACTATTTATCTTCAATAAGGACTATTCAAAATGACTTGAATGTGTCCTGTGTTTCATCTTTTAGAATCCTGTTAAATATAACTAATTCACTTTAAAAAAAAAACAACAACAACACAGGAATCAGTCCTTACTGGACAAAGAAAGCACTGTCAATATATTTTTTTCTTATTTTATTATTCTGAACTTAAATATCCCCTTCTCTCCCACAAAAAGCATTTCCATATACGTAGTAGAACACAGAAAAGGGAAACATATGTGGAACTGTAAATCTCCATTTCATACTTTTTACAGCACATAATAAATTCCATGTTACTTTCAAAACTTCCCCACTTATCTATGCTTCCTTTTGAACTTCCTTCTGTTCTCTTTCATGCATTTAAAAAATGTTTCAATGGCCTTCACTTTTTTTTTTGGCATGACTATTGCTAAATCCCCTCTTCCTCAGCACTCTTCAAATAAAAAACCCAGAGTGGCAGGTGTAAAAAAAAGCAACAACTAAACATAACTAAACAAAACAAGGTCGTTTAGTGGCCATGCACAAAACTATGTCTTTTTCTGCACCATGAATCTATCTTTTCTCTGTCAGGAGGTGGATAACATGCTTCATCACTGGTCCTCTGGAGGTACAGTTGGTCATTGCATTAATGAGTTCTTAAGTGTTTCAAAGTTGTTTGTCTTTAGAATATTGTTGCCTTTGTATAAATTCAAGTTCCACTCACTTCACTCTGTATCTCTTCATACTACCCAGAATTTTCTGAAATTTTCCCTTTATTTCTTACAGCACAGTAATATTTCATTACATTCCTCAATCACAATTTTTTCAGTCCTCATGTTGATAATCATTCTCTTAGATTTGAGATCTCTGATTTTCTTACCCCCACCCCAAATTCCCCCTTCCCTTTCAGGATCAGGTAATTTGTTTTGTTTATGACTGTTTACTCCCTAGCCTACCCTACTCCCATTCCTGGTTGCTTCTCTGCTGTTTGTTGGAGTTCTACAACAAAAAGTTTGAGTGTATAATATGCTCAATACTTTTTTATCTTATTCAGATAAATGAGGTTGATCTGCAACCCCAACTCCTTTCTTCATGTTTATATACGCTTCCCATACACATGAATCAGGAGAAAAAGCAAGTTGCACCCTTTCCTTCCTTCTTTTTCCATTACCATAATTTTTTTTTTACTTTCCATTCCCTTTCCCCTCTTAAAACCCTCAGAATAAAAAAGAAACTACACATAAATTCTTCTGTTTTTCTTATTTAACTTCCTTAATACACTTTGAAGACATTAAGGTTCTGAAGGGACATAGTTCTTTCCATCCTATTAGATCGTTAGAACTACGTTATCACACAGTCCCTTCTAATTTCTCAAATAAATTTACCTTTTTCTAAGTTGCTCTTGATTTTTGTTTTTGCATTTTAGAGTTCTACTTAGCTTTGGTCTTTTTGTCAGAAATGCTTACAGGTTCTCCATTGCATTAAAAATCTATTACTCCCCAACCCCACCCATCCACCCCCTCCCCGTTGCTGTTTTATTTAGCTTTCTAAGGAAAGCTATTTTTGTAATCCTACAGCTTTTGCTCTTTGGAACATTGCATTCCATGATCTTCTTTTAGCTGTTAGGTCTTGTACTTTGGTACTTAAAATGCTTGTTTCTAGAAGCTTGCAGTGTTTTTTGTTTTTTTAATTGACATGGGAGATTTGGATTTTATCTATGACATTCCGGATACTTTTCCCTCTTGCTGTTTCTTTCAGGAAGTGATTGGTTTGTTCTATCTTGATTTTGCCTTCTAGTTATAATTGATCTGGGCAGTTCTAATTTTTGATTTTTAAAAGGTAGAGTGTCTAGGCTTTTTTTTTTTTTAAGACCATGGTTTTTAGGGAATCCAGTGATTCTTAAGGCATCTTTCCTTGACCTTTTTTTCCCCAGGTCAATTGTTTTTAATAACAGATATCTTACATTTTTCCCTATTATTCTATCTTTTAATTGTGTTCTAATATTTCTTGCTATCTTATAGAGTCTTTGGATTCCATCTGGTCTATGCTAATTTTTAAGGAGCTTATTACTTGGGTAAAATTTACTACTTTTGCTTTTCCAAGAGATTTATTATCCTTTCAGTCCTTTTCTCCAGAGCTTATATTTCATTTTATATTTTTTATTTAATTTCTTCTTTTTGTTTAGTTCTTATGGAAAATCCCTTTTTTCCTTTGAGTCTTTGCTTGCAGTTAATATGAAGTTGCTCTTTCCCCATGAGACAGCTACATCTACCAAAAAAAATTATGCTGGTCAGCGTTTTCTTTGGTTTACTTTTATCTCCAAATTTAGCTTCTGAATTGAAGATTTGTGTCAGCACCAGGCTCTATTCTCTGCTACACTCGCCCTAACTGATCTTTGCCCGAATTACCTGGGTCCCTGCACTGACTTCCACTTCCTGGGGTTAACATCTTTCAGGTTCAGAGTGTTGGATCTTCAGGGCTCTGCGCTTAGTTTGAGTCACAGCACAGTGGGTGGTAGCACCACAATTGTCCCTATGGTACCCTCGTTGGTCTCCATGGCTCCCCAAGGCTCTCAAGGTCACTATCCTGGATTTACAGCCACTCTAGTATTTTCTTGGAGGAGGCATCATCACCTGCTGCCTCTTGATGCAGAATAGTTACATCTTTGTCACATCTCTGGATCTTTGCTGGCTGAACCGGGAGGTTATAGGTTTGCCTTGCTTTCCTATTGCCAGTAGGTTACGGACTGACTTTTTGGGCAGTTCTGGGGTTGGAGAAGTCACTTCCTGTAGCTTCTCACTGGATTTACTGATCGTTATTCTGTCTGGTGGAAATTTTAGATTTTAAGTGAAGAGTCGAGGGAGAGTTGGGAGGTCCGCGTTTACCACCATGCCTGGCCCATAGTAGGTTTTCGCCTTGACTTGGCATTCCAGACTTGGTCAGAAGTCTTCTCAATGTCCTTTTCAAAATCATAATGGAAAACAGAAACTACTAAGGTGTAGTGGAAAGAGCTGGTGATAGAGTCAAAGAAGCTGGACTTAAATCCTAGTTCTCTGTCACTTACTATTTATGTGACTTTGGGCAAATGGTTTAACCTCTATGGAACTCAGTTTCCTTATCTGTAAAATGAAAAGGGTCAGATTGGATGATTCTAAGGTCCCTTCCATCTGAAAATAGTCAACAAGATAGAACAGCAGAATCTTCTAAGAGTAGTCTCAGGAGTGCCAAAAGAAAAATCTCAGAACGAGTCTGATAAGGAATGATAATAGTGACAGAAAGGGTTGTTTTGGGTTTGCTAGGTCTACGGTGGGGAAAAAGGGAGAATTGAAGAAGAGAAAAACCACTGTTTAGGGAGGATGGGATAATATATGATGACAGAAAAAAGGCAGAGTTGCTCAACTCTTGTTTTCCTACTCATTTCTTTGCCAAGGAGGATATTTGAACTATAAGAGAGAACAAAAATGACTTAGAAGGACTTGATACTCAGGATATATATACAAGGATATAATCTGAGATCACTTAGCTGAATTTGATGACATCAAGACGCTCATGCCAGATAAAATATTTTCTAGGGCATAGGGATCAATCACATAGCCAGGGCAGCCCACAACCCTCCTGAATGGAATTCAAACCAGATTAAAATAAAATTGGGAAATATTTAACAAAATAAATGAAAATACAATAAAAAATAGATAATGTTTATATGTGGTTTTCTGAATCAATATGCAGCCTGCAAGAGTCCTTATGTATGGTTTAGTGGCCCTGAACTTATTTGAGTGTGACATCACTGTCCTAGGGTATTAAAAGAACTAGTAGATTTGATTGCTGAACTACCATCAATGATATTTGAAAGACTGTTCGAAATGGAAGAAGTGACATAGGACTGGAGAAAAGCAAATGCAGTGTCATTTTACAAACAAAAGAAAAAAGGTGGTGGGGGTGGAGGAAGAGGATAAATTCTGCACACTATAGGATAGCAAGTTTGACTTAGATTCTTGGAAAAGTTCTAGAATGTATTATCAAAGACATGATTGGTAAATATCTAGAAAAGGAAATAGTGATCACAAAGAGACTCTAACAAGGTTGTATGAAGTCAGACTAAATTTACTTTATTGAACTACTGAACGAGTAGATCAGGGGAATACTGTAGACATTGTTTACTAATATTTTAATAGCACATATGACAAAGTCTATTAAGTGATATTTTGAGGAAAGAATGTAGGTTCAGTATGAGCACAATTGGTGGACCTGGAGCTGGTTAAATGACTGGAGTTAATCATGAGTGACTTCTATTAAGTACCGGTGTGTTATGCTCTCCTCCAAGGAGACCTTCCGTGGTATATCCTAGTGTCAAAAATACTGATCTTGCATAGAACTGATAATGATGAAGTTCTAGTCTCTTTTCTCCCATTAATTCACTGAGCATAATTAACTTGACTATTGTCGGCCTCAGTTTTCTCATCTGTAAAACAGGGATAATAACCTATTTCTAGAGTCGTTGCAAAGATAAAATAAAGTTCTTGATGTGGAAGGGCTTGGAAATATAACCATTAAACAAATGTAAGAAATTACATTATGATTCACATTTTTTAAAAGTAATCACAAATGGTTTGATGTTAACTTGGCAGAATGTCTCCAATAAAGTGCCTCAGGGGTGTTTGGCAGTGTGTTGTTTATCTATGACTTGGATAAGGTATAGATGGTATATTTGTCAAATTAGCAAATGACATAGGGTGGGGAGAGAGAGCTCACACTCCAGAATTTTTTGAATCTTGACCAGCTCTCAGAACATTGGGCCAAATCTAATAAATGAAATTGTATAAGGATAAATTTAAAGCCTTATACTTTGACAAAAAAAAGAAAATCAGCTCATAAGTACAAAGAGGGAGAGGGTGACCAATGAAGTTAATCTGGACAACATATGGGGATTTTAGAAGACTGCAAGCTCAGCATGAGTAAACACCATGATATAATAGCCAAGAAATTTAATGTAACCTTTTATGCAAAAGATAGCATCAGTATCCAGGAACAATGCAGTGATCAAACCCCCTGTATTCTGTCCTGGTTAGACTGCATCTGAAATGTAATCCTAGGTCTAAAGTTCATTGGTATGGGATTCCCTCCTCATTGATGGAGATCAATGCTATGAGCTTGCATGAGGGGTGGGTGGGGTTGGCAAAAGCCAAACAGAGCAGAGGTTTGGTCTCTTGACCTTGTCTGAGACTTAAGGGACCTTTTGGGCAGTTGTTTTGAGCACATCTGGCTTCTGGTTTCAAGAGAGAAGATGGCTTATGCCAACCTCACTTCAGGTTGCTGAAAGAAGACTAGGACTCGAATGAAGCTTGCATGAAAAGAGCTAATGCTTCATCGTCATCATGTCCTTATCTCCAGCTTTGTTACCCTAGAGACTTTGGGGGATTTACTCTTGTTTGAGATTTGGGGCTGGCTCTCTCTCTCTCTCTCTCTCTCTCTCTCTCTCTCTCTCAGAGGAGCCAAGTTACCTTATTCCCAATGGGAGAACTCCTTCATTCTGTATTGTCTATCAATCACTTGATATGATTTCTGTTTTACTGTTGACTTAGGTAATGGGTTTCTTTGTTCATTGTGGAATTGCCATTTGGTGGGAAGCAATCAAGTCTTATGTCTATCTTCCTTTCCCCATTAAGAAACAGCAATCGGCAGTTTACCTTGAACCTGAAAACCACATTCTCTAGATTAATAATATAATTCTAGCCCAGTACCCCCTCTCTCTTAAAGAGAGGAGAGTGGCCAAGCTTTTGACCCAACTTCCTGCTTTTCCTTCCATCAGGAAATAAAGTGTCCCTTGTAGGGGGAGAAGCTACAAATGTCTAGTCTGCCTTCCTCTGAGCCCGGGAACAGCCTGGTTACAGAAGGATTACATTTAATCCTAGGGACCCTATTTTAGAGAGGAAATCAATAACCTGGAAAATGTTCAGAGAAGAGTAACCACAATGTTGAAGGGCCTTGTGTTCATATCACATAAACCTTGTTTGACGGAACTTGTGTTTAGCCTGGAGAAGACAAAACTCGGAGGGAGGGAGAGCAGAGATTGATCTCTTCAAGTGTTTCAAGGGAAACTATCACTTGTTAGAAGGATTAGCCCCTTAGGCTAGAACTAGTGAAAAGGGGCGGAAATTGCAAAGTGGAAAATTTAGTTATGATATAAATATCATCTATAGCCCAAGTATGCCCTCACACTTCTCTTCCCAGCTCCCAGCACTCTGGGCTTACATAAAGCTGGGTTAAAATCTCAAGGCCTGATTCCCAAAGAGATAAATTTCTTACTTTGGCTCTTTGGTCCCACCCTGCAGAAAAACTCCAGGGAAATCTTAAAATAAAATTTAGGTATGGCCCTGTGACTAGGTTTTCCCAGAAGTGAAGAACAAAACTTGCAATTCCCACACGTGTCTTTAATGCACAAGACAAATACTAGGTACAAGACAGTCTGTATTTCCTGTACCAGGAAAAAATGTATAGGCACAAAGGAATTGCAAGGGCTCATATGTGGGGCAGCCAAGTGGCACAGTGGATAGAGCACCAGGCCTAGAGTCAGGAAGACCTGAGTTCAAATATAGCCGCAGACACTTACTAGCTATTTGACTCTGGGCAAGTCACTTAGCCCTGCTTGCCTCAGTTTCCTCATCTGTAAAATGAACTGGAGAAGAAAAATAGCAAACCACTCCAATATCTTTGCAAAGGAAACTTCAAATAGGGTCATGAAGAGTCAGACCTGACTGAAATGACTACAAAACAACACCCACAACTACAGAAACACAAAGCATTTGTATAGGACAGTAGAGACCACTCCCACTGAAGAAAGAGATACTTTGGGGGGCTGCTGAACTCCTCTCCCTCAGACCTTTATCATCAGGGTAATGCAGAGCAGTATCACTGAGGGTTGGTAAGGTCCAAATTTCTTGGTCCCTCATGGCATAGTTTAATCTTTCAGCTGTATGTTGCAAGTCTCTGAAAAACCTTCCTCCTCCAAGAAGCATGCTATTAAAGA
>CM053769.1:179372118-179390072 GCA_028658325.1 Potorous gilbertii
CAGGCCCAGGCCCACCAAAGGCAGGGCTGGGATCCCGCGGGACCCAGCCCAAGAGCGGTGATTGGTCACGGGATGAGGAAGCGGGGAACAGTCTAGAAGTAGTCGCCGTGTGGCCTCGGAGGGCAGCCGGGATGGACCTGCTCTCGGCGGGGCTGGGGAAGTATGGAGGAGAGGCGGGAGCAGGCGGTAAGGGGGTTCCGGGTCCTAAGGTGTGGCTGGCCAGGGGGGAGGGCGGCCATCACGATGGAGGGAGGCTTTAGGTTCCAGGCCCACCGGCTGATCCTTCCTGCCCCTGTAACCTCTGGCCTCTGCACTCGCTTGAGCTGGGGGGGGGGGGCAGGGGTCTGGGGGTGGAGGGTTAGATGGTGGCTGGACGCCGACTCCAGGAGTCTCTGATGAGACTTGGCCAAATGAGAGAGGTCAGGGCTGGAAGTACACGAGTACTAGTGGGAAGGCCTGGGGTGGGAGCGGAGGCGGTCCCCGGGACTCTCTCTCCTTTCCTGGGTGGGGCCGACTCCAGGCCCCGCCCCCGCCCCACCCCGCCCTGCGCGGCGCTCCTTTGCCCCAGCGAAGGCTCCCGCCCCTTCCGCCGCGCTCATTGGTCAGCTCCAGCGCCTGCTCTGGCTTCTGACTGGGGGGCGCCGGCTGCCAGTCTAGAGCTGCCGGAACATTTCCGCATTGAGGTGGGGGTGCGGGGGAGGGGGTACCCCGAGGGGGAGGGGAACCCATCGGGGGCCGGGGGGTGTGTGGAGAGTTCCGGAAATGGGGGAGTGGAAGCGGGGGGCAGGCGGGGGCGTCGCCGCCGCCGCCGCTGCCTGGCCGAAATTCGGGGAGGGAGGTGGCGCTTTCTCCGCGGAGCTGGGCTTGGGGAGCGGGGGGGTGGGGGGAAGGAGGAGGAGGAGGAGGAGGAAGAGGAGGAAGAGGGGACACATCCTCCCCGCCCGAGCACAGCCTTCTCCCTGGGGCCCCGTCGACGTCCCCTAGCCCGGAGGCCTGAGGAGCGGAGGAAGGTGGGTCCGGGCGGCCCCTCCCGGGAGGGGCGAGGAAGGAGGAGGGTTTGTCCTTGGAGAGCCCCGGCGGCCCCCTCCCCATTCTCTCGCCGTCTCGGGCCTCGCCCCGGGGGGTCGGAAGCTGGGGATTTGGGGGAAGAGGAAGAGAAGGGGCTGCTCCCGGTCTTCTCGTCCTTCCCCTCCCGGAGTAGGGGGCTGACCGCTTTAGAGAAGGTTCCTGTGCCCCCCTCCCGTGCAGGGGCGGCCCCCACCGGGACGGACCGCCGCCCGGATCACGCGCGGGGCTTGTGGGCTGGGGAGATGCCCGGGCCGTGCCTTCCCGCCCCCTTGTCCCCCCGCCCCCCGACCTTGGGGAGGGGGCTGAGGGCGCTGTTTACCGGAGGGTTTCCCGGGGACCCTGCCCATTGGCCGGAGGCTGGAGAGGGAGGAGGCGGAGGGAGCCGCAGTCGGTCCTGCTGCAATCCCACCCTCGGGGGGTGGGGGGACGAGGGGGCGGTGAAGCCGCCGCAGATCCGCCTCTTTCATTGATGAAATTTAAATCCGAGGGGGTTTTACCTTTAACTTGGGTCTCCAGCTGGCTCTCATTTAGGTCTGGAGCGCTCTGGAAGACTGCACTGGGAAAAAAAAGGACTCCATCCCACCGACTTGCCTTTTTTTTTTAAGTGGAAAAGGAGTAATTCCCCCGGTGTACTTTTTCCTTTTTTTTCAAAGAGCTGCTTTTTATTGCTCTGAATTAATATTCCTCCAAGTTGTCAACTGTGGGTGGAAGGAGCACGTCGAGTTGTTAATCAGGAGAGGAAGAGAAACCTGCTTTAGAGTGTGACTTGTTGAAAATACATATATATAATTATTATATTTATACTACAGAGTATTTATTTTATTAAACCCCAAAATGTCGATATTTGTACAAGGTAAGATGTTCTTTATTTCCTGAATGGTTTTCATTTTACTTGCTGGTAGTGCTGGCAGTTGGGATGTTGGTGGGCGATTTGGAAGTGGAAATAACTCCTTTAAATTACCTTTTGCAAAATTCTTGTCAAACTGTTAGCTGAGCAAATGGATCTGCCTTACCCACGAATATAATGGATGCAGCTCTCCCTTTTCTAGTGTTTCACTCCTAATTTTCCTTCAAATCAGGTTAAGCAGCACTTGAGGGTGGCCTGGGACGGTGACAGAATAACATTTTAGCAACCGGAGCTACTGCTGTTCCACTCCATTCCCAACTAGGGGGTGTGGAAGAGGACCAGGAAAAGGATCCGAGAGAGAAGACGAGAGTCAGGTGGATTTTGATAAGGACTGTTCCTTAAGGTTTAGCCGTGTCAGTTTCCACTCGGAGTGTCTACGTGGTTTGAGTTTCAGATTCATTTATTGCGAAAGAGAGACTAACTAGTACGTAAAAGCTGGAGGTCATTTCAGCCAGAGACATGACTTTGCTGCATTGCTGTGATATTTTTTTCTCTTTTGAAGTATGAAAAGATTAATTAAGATTTCTTTAATGAAGATCTGCTGCTGTGTTCTAGGTTGCTTAGAAAGAGGTCCTTCAACAAACCACAGCCTGGAAATCAGTGCTTTGGAGGTGTGTAGTATAGGAATTAAAATTCGAGTTGTCTTTAAAAATTATTACTGGGCTGTTGTGCCTAGTTGGCCACATTTTTTGTATGCAAGTTAAATGTATCCTTTATTTGCAGACCTCTGAATTCGAAAGTTGTTGCCATTTTTTGCAGACTCCAACAGCCATAAAGTTCACAACTTCACAAGCTTCACATGACATCCCAAATAAACAGAGATACTTCAGAAAGAAAAAAAAAAGGGGGGGCTATTAGTAAGGTTACCCTGTTAGAAAGTGATGTAATTTTCACACCCAGGAATATCAGAGCCTTATGAAATTTCTTGGCACTTTGTTAATTTAACTGTTTAGAACATTTTGGACTTAAGAAATATTTTAAGGTAGAAATTAATCTCACTATTATTGAAACAGGACTGCTTTCAGCACTAAGCCCAGAAATATCACATGTAATTAAATTTCCACAACCATATTTTACCTTGTTCATGGTGAAAGATGATTGTATTGTATTGTGATTTGAGAGCTGAGTAAAACGGCTATAATGTATCTTCCAGAATAGAATGTCAAATTGGACTCCTTGGATTCTTGTCTTAGAAACTCGAGAGGGGAGGGGAGGGAACAAGCATTTATTTACATAGCACCTACTATGTGCCAGGCCGTGTGACAGCCCTGGAAAGCAGGTGCTGTTATTATCCCGTTTTATAGTTGAAACTGAAGTAGACAGGTTAAGTGACTTGCTGGGCTCCCATGAAGGCTCAGAAAGAAAATGAAGGCATTGGAATAATTTTGAAAGTTTACTATATGCCAGGCACAGTATACTAAGCATAATGGTTACAAAGGCAGAAATTGCTCCTGCCTTCAAGAAGTTAATATTTAAAGTAAGGAGGGAAAATGACATGGTTTATACAGAAATAGAGGAAATTTCTTGAGGGCAAGGCAGGAACACCTTGGGGGAAGAGGAGGGAGAAGAGGACAGTAAGAGGCCTCCTGGAATTTGATCTGAGTCTTGAAGCCAGGAAAGCTAATAGTGTGGTAGAGCTCCTAAGGGACAACCAGGCAAACGAACAGTGAGGGCAGATGAGGTGTCCTGGGCAAGGAATAGCAAGTAGCTTATAGATGTCTTTGCATCACTTAGTGCATGTGTGGAGAGCAGTAGAGTGTAAAAATGCCAGAAAGAAAGAAAAGAGTCCTTTTATGAAGCACTTTAAATGTCAAATAGAAGAGTTTATATTTATAGATTCTGGAGGTAATAGGGAGCTATTGGTGCTCCTTGAGCTAGGAAGAGGGGGACATAGTGAGACCTGTGCTTTAGGAAAATCACATTGGCAATTGAATGGAAGATGAAATGGAGTGAGGAGAGACATGAGACAAGGAGACCAATTAGAAAACTTTTGAGTAGTTCGGGCGAGAAGGGGTCAGAGATTGAAATCTCTTAAATAGAAATAATAATTCTATTGGACTTTTTATGGTTTCGGAAGTACTTTCCCTACAAGTACGAGGTAGGTAGTATAGGTATTGTTAATCCTTGTTGTGCAGATGAGGAAACAAAAGCTTAGGTTAAGGCACTTGTACACTGATTATGTAACTAGTAATTATCTTTTCACCAGTGCTTTTCAAGGGCTATTTTTGGATAAGTGCCCAAGGAGTGTTATTCACTAATTCATGTATGTAATGACAGTATAAATGTGCCTAGTGGGCTCCAAAACAAGTTCCAGTTGCTACAGCAGGTAATGTGTGTATATGAGATAGATGTCTCCATTTCATTGTTTCTTCCCGTTATTATATTCTTTCTTATTTGGTAGTGATTTCTCTTCAGTTGACAACTTGTCATTGTTAACAAAAAAGTGACATTTAAAACTTGTTTATCACTGGGCATAAATTTCATGTCAAGAGTAAATTCACTATTACTTCTTTTAATAGAGTTCATTAGTGGTTTAACTCCATAGTTGGTTAGCTAAAACAAAGATGCAATTTTGTTGTATTTCTTTTCCTATATCCTCTCAAGTCAACTGATTTTGAGCTTATGTAACATTTATTGTATTTACTACTAAGTTGTCACTCGCATATGCTACTGTGATTTGTTTTTGTTTATCTTTGTCTCCCAGCACTTTCATAATGCAGTTGCTCAATAAATGCTGATGATAAAAACAACCCAGTTAAGGCTTAGAAGTCAAATAGCATTTTTAAATTAGGAAATTATTACAAACATGGATTAGAAACTTTATAAAATTTGGGGGACTTAATAAATTATATAAGGTTAATATACTAATATTATGCACAGAAGGTAATAGAAATAAAATATATCCTATACAATTTCAAAAATTGATAAATAAACCTAAAGGAAATATACCAAGATGGCAGGAATTGATCCAAAAAAATATGTTCAAGTGACTACTAATAGGATTTAGAAAAGCGGGATGATAAGTCTCTGTTTGTTTTTCATTGAAATAGAAAAATCTTTAGTCTACTTTTTTCTTCTTAGATGATTTCAGAGTCTTCCTACATTGTCCACCAGGTCTTCTATAAGTGTTGAGCTAGAGGTTTGTGGAAAAGATTTTGACACATTAAGTTAGAGTTTATTGAATAATAGTGATACATTTATTATAATGCTAAGTAAGCTAATGATTGATTTTCAAGTATTAAATGACTTAAAATTTTGAAAATTTCTATATTCACTCTTACTTGTAACTATAATGTTTGTTATAATAGAATTTGAAAACAACACCCCACCCCACTCCCCCTTTTGTTAGGAATGAAGAAACAGTTGGAGATCATCTTTAGCAATAGTATTATGGAATAGTTATTTCTCCACTAAATACCTACTCTGATGGCTCATAAAAACTGAGTTCTCCAAGCCTTTGTCAGTGGAACTCTGGTAGGTCTTGCCAAACTGGAAAGTTTTCAAATGGAACTCTGGTGGGAGATAGTACGTTCATTGTCTGAGGACCAACCTAGCCAAATTTATAGGGGATCATCACCATGTTGACTTTAGGGTGATGAACTTTTCAACAGTGGTGATTCAAAGAAAATCTACTAAGTTGTAGAGACATTTAAGGTGTTAGTTAAAAGAGTAGCCACACTGATGAAATCCAGGTCATTGCAATATTAGTTCATGTTATTGTTTTTATAGTATGTTCAAAGTTTACAGAGTATTTTTTTACTCCCCCATGAAATAGGCAGCTATAGGTATTATCACCATTTTACAGATGAGGAAACTAAAGATTAAAGAAATTATATGCTTTTTTGCTTTTAGTAAATAAAATCTTATTGGAGCAGTAGAAATATAATTTCTTGGGTGTTTTCTATAAAAATCTATAAGACAATAACTTTTTCCAGTCAAATTGTTTATTGATACATATAAATGTCACCATGTAGTCATTTGTAAAACATGATCTAGATAAACCAGTTGCTTTATTATGAAAGTGAACTCAAAGTTTGAAACATCATTGTTGAAAGTTAGGTTCTGAAACCTTAAACTAGAGGAGGTCCCTGACCATTGATGTCAGTGTCTTATATGATTCTTAATTACCAAAGGCTTAGTCCTCCTAAGTTAGTCTTTGATTATGGGCCTAACCTGGCTAAATTAGAAGGAGCGAGCTTATTCCTAGAAGGTTGGCCACGAGAGGCTGAATTCTGGCTACCCATATAGCACCCTAAGACATGGATAAGATGTAGTTTAAATTGGTGGATAGAGTGCCCACATTGATGAAACTTTGTTTTTGAAATGTCTAGAGTAATTTTATGTATTAGAGGCTAATGCCCATTTCTATCTAGTAGGTGTTTAGAATTTGTGAAATTATCCTTTGAATTTGAATGATTGCATTTAGTATATGCATATGCACACATCCTTTAAGATCAATCAGTAAAAATATAATTACTTATTATGTTCCTGGCTCTATGCTAAAGACTGGAAATACATAAAGAGGCAAAAGGCAATCCCTGCCTTCAAGGAGCTTACAGTCTAATGGAGACAATAAATATATACAAACAAGCGACATATAGGATAGGAAGGAAATAAGAGAGGGAAGGCACTATAATTAAGAGGTATTGCGAAAGGCTTCCTGTGAAACATGAGATTTTAGTTGAGACATAAAGGAAGTCCATAGGGAGAGTTGAGGAGGGAATGCTGTTCCAGGCATGGGCAGCAGCCAGAGAAAATGCCGGGAGCCAAGAGATGGAGTGTCTTGTTCCAGGAACAGACAAGGCCAGTGTCACTAGATTGAAGGAATATGAGGGAATAAAATGTAAGAAGACTGAAAGGTAGGAAGGGTCTAGGTTATGAAGAGCACTCCAAAGAGAAGATTTTGTATTGGATCCTAGAAGTAATAGGAAGCTACTGGAGTTTATTGAATTGGGGGTGAGGTTATCAGACATACATTTTAGAAAAATCACCTTAGGGACTGAATGGAGAATGGGTTGGAATGAGGAGAGACTTGAAGCAGGCTGTTGTAATAGTCCAGACATGAGGTGATGAGGGTCTGTGCTAGAGTAGTGGTACCATCAGAAGAGAGAAAGGAACATGTTTGAGGTGAAATTGATAGACCTTGGCAACAGATTGAGTATAGTAGAAAGATATGGAGTTCAGGAGAACTCCAAGGAGGGTGGGAGGATGTAGATGAAGGATAATGAGTTCTGTTTTAAACATGTTGAGTTTAAGATGTTGACTAAATCCCATTCCAGAATTGGAGATGTAAAATTGAAGGTCAGCAGAAAGACTAGGGCAAGATAGGTAGAGTTGAGAATCATCAGCCTAGACATGATAATACGTCCATGGGAACCAGTGAGATGGGCACATAGTATATAGAGGGAGTAAAGGCGGCCCAGGAAAGGACTGAGGGATACCTAGGGTTAGGCTGCAGCCTCTGGATAGGATCTAATAAAGGAGACTGAAGAGGAAGGAAACAAGGTGAGGTCCTGAAAACCTAGAAAGAAGAAAACATGAAGGAGAAAGGGGTGGTCAACAGTGTCAAAGCCTGTAGCCTTTTGTAGAGAGGTCAAGGAGAATTGAGGATTAAGAAAGGGATTGATTGATGGATTGGATCAAATAAGACAGTAGTTACTATGTCAAAGTCATTCTTTTACTTTTCAAAGGTGTTTACACAAGTATCCATTTAGAGAGGTCACTCTTCTGAAAGGCCTCTTGCTTATATGTTAAAGATCCAAGAGCTTGTCTATATACTGTACACCAGATATCATTAAGATGTACATTAATTAGAAGTTGACTTACAGAATTCATTTAATAACTTGTTTGTAAATGCCTGGTGTCTACAAACACTTTCTTAGGTGCTGAGGAAGATACCAAAAACAGACAGATCAAGAGACTTTCTTTTTGCTTAATCCAGTTTTTCCCTGCTTAGCAGATTCACAGGCAGCCAATTAACTCTTGACAGACTTATCTTGAATAGCAGCTTGATCAAGAAGGATATGAGAGTGGAGTGCCAACATTGGACCCATTCTGGTACCTTTTACCTATGACCTAGGCCTTAATCTTAGGATGCAATTGAGTTTCTTTTGCTTCAGATAACCAGAATGTGTGTAGCCTCTTTGAATTCTCGAGTTTCAGGACTGTGGAAGGTGAAGCAAAGGCCTAGATTAATTTACAGATTTTTTTCCCCAGATTTATACAATTACGATTAGCAGTTAAGTCTTGAGAGAGTGCCATACAGTAGGACACTATACAAAGGACTATTATCATATTGCTGTAATGCTCAGTCATTTTGGGTTTCACCATAATTACAAACTTTATGAAAGTTTTCTACGTAAAAATTTTATAAGTAAAAATTCACAGTTGAAAGTTTTGGTCAACCAAAATTTGAACAGCCACATTCCTAAGTTGGGCTAATAAAGTTTACCATGCTCTTGCTACTAGAACTTCAGATAAAAGTGGAAATTCAGCATTATTGTTATTCCTATTTTGGGGATAAAAAAAGCCAAAGAGCTAGTTTGAGGTCACGCTTTGAACATAGGGACTTGGAGTGCCTTTGATATTGAGGGGACAGGTTTTGGATATTAGTTCTTTGGGCTTTAGAGGAGTAGGTGAAGGTAACACGGAATGATGGGAAAAGTGCTGGACCTGAAAGCTGGAGACACTTGAGATTGAATCCCCTCTTTCTTGCTGACTAGTTGTGACAACTATTATCAAGGTGCTTAAAATACTCTGAACCTCAGTTCCCTCATCTGAAAAATAAGATTCAGTTAGTTCAACCAGGATTTATTAAAAGCATCCCTTATGTGTATAATTCTGTAGTTCTCACCCTCAAGAATCTTAAATTCTGTGAGATGAAAAGCCTTATATACATAAGCTAGCACAATATAATACAAAGTATTCGGGGGAAGCATATAGAACAAATTGCAATTTGAGGGACATGATAAAAGGGGGCATCTGACCTGAAACTTGAAGGAAGTTAAGAATTCCAGGAGGAAAAGAAGGAGGGGAGTTAATATCTGTAGTACCTACTTTACAGGGTGGTTGTAGGGAATGGCATAATAAGATAAATTGCTTCAAAGTGACAGTTCTTTGATATAAGAAGCAACATGTCACAGTAATGTATGAAGCTAGTCATGAAATAAGGGAGATCTGGCTTCAGAGCCAATCTTTCAAATATATGACTTTTGTGCACTTAAGTGAGTCATTAACCTCTTCCTACCCCAGGAAACTCTTGTGATATGTTGTTGAGTCATTGATCTTTACCAGTAGGCTCAGTTGGAGCTCCCAGCAGAACGAAATAACATAAGCCAACCAAAATCTTATTGCAGAGAATTCTTAGAATAGTAGCATAAAGTTATCTTAGAGACCAATGGTGAGTTTAAGATTGAAAACATAAATTGTTTGACTACATTGGCCTTGACCCTTATGAATGTTTGGGGTTTTTGCTAAGCACATATCTTTCTAAAACAGAGGAGTTATATACCTTTCTTTGTATAAGGGACTCCTTTGGATATCTGGTGAAGTCTAGGGACTTCTTTTCAGAATAATGTTTTTTGTTTAATTCATAATTGAAGGAAATGCTAAATTTCATTTAAAACAGGAGTTCTTAACTTTTGTGTGTGTTCTGGATCCCTTTGGCAGTGGCAAATCCTGTAGACTATTAGAATAATGTTTTTAAATGCATGAAATAATTTTTTTCGGCTTTTCTTTTTCTCTCCAGACTTTGGCATTTTCCCTAACGGATAGTAGGTAATTAATAAATGCTTGTTGAGTTGGTGAAATAGAATTACAAAGGGAACCAATTACATTGAAATACAGACAGTTCTCACTTTATGTCAGTGAACCATTTGGCTCTGCCCCTGTGGAGGGAGGGAGCCAGGGCCAGCACACCATTCAAGGATACTCAGGCGGGTCAGACACATGGGAACTGGACACAGATGCAGACAGGAAAGGACAGGCATCTGGAGGAGGCTGCGGCAGACATGCAGTACCTGAGTTGGACAGAAGAAGACCGACATTTAGGCGCCTGATACTTGGGTGGGGAGAGCCAGGAAAAGAGACCAATCTCTCCATGTTCATTCTGCTTTTCCTTGGAGGTGTTTTGTTTTATTTTTGATGGAGGGCAAGGGGAAAGAGAGAGAGGTATTGAGGTCACAGAGATGAGGGGCAGGTGCAGAGAGAGGACACACGCAGTACTGGAAAGTGATAATTAACAGATTTGTTTTTTGAATGAAGATTTTTTTCAGAATTCTTTACATAAAGTCATATTTGTGAAAAATGAATTTATGTAAACAAGAACTAGAATTAAACATATATGTACACTTGAGCATATTTTTTAAAGTTCACAGACTTTAGTAAGAACTCCTGAGTTAGAAGTTAGTGAAAATAAAAATGAAAAAAATTTCTCTGTTTAAGTTCACAGACACCTACGTTAAGAACACTTATTCTAAAGGCCGTATCTCCTCTAGCTCAACAAACCATATATTTCTTTTCTAAAAGAATGTATTACAGGGATATAGGTTAACATGAGGTTTGACTTAAGAGAATTTTAACTTTCAGGTTAATAGATGACTCTGAATTAACTAGCCCAGCTGAGTTGCAAACAGTTTATCTTGGAATATTCATGTTCTTCTACCAAGTCTACATTTTCCTAGCTAGTAACATGATTTTTTCATAGGAAGAAAGATAAGTTGAAAGCTCTGCCTTCTCAAAAAATCTTTGTGTACATTCTTGGACTATGGTTTTCAAAATTAGGATCTATGTAGCTATTTTTGGACTATTTCTGAGAGCAAATAGAGAAATTGGCCATTGCATTACCTTGTTATGTGGAAATATAATAGTTCTACATAATACGTTTAAATTAAAGGATAGTATCCTTGTGATTTCAGTGTACCTTTTAAAATACCACTTTGTACTGAAAGTAATTGTTTTCCAAGAATAAAAAGCAGGTAAGAGGATAGATGAGGTGGCAGCTGGGGATTTCACCTACTTTGAAGCCATGAAGACCTGCGTTGAAGTCCCAACCTCTGACATGTACTGACTGTGAGATCCTGGGCAAGTGCCCTTCAAATATGGCCCAAAACTCCAGGGTGATCTGTGAGGCCAAAATTTGTTTTATAATAATACTAACATTTTAATTCTAACGTAGCAAATATTGATATAAATCCATATAAAAGTTCTTAAGAGTTCTGGTATATAAAGGGGTCCTGAGACCAAAAAGCTTGGAAACTGCTTGTTTGAGGAGGTACTTCACAGTGGCAGAGGAGGTGCAGAAATTGAAAGAGGAAGTTCACTACAAAAGTGAAATCATAGATCCAGTCTCTGTCTCTAAAAAGCAAGAGGCAAACGATGAATGGGGGCAGGAGTAAAGCACTGGCCTCTGCTGGAGGAGATCAAGGTTCTGGTCTAGCCATTGCCAGTGTTGGGTGATATATCCTTAGCCAGGTCAACTCTTAGAACCTTATTTTATTCATCCATAAATGAACTCCAATGACCTTTCCATGTTTTTTATTTCTCCAGAATTCCCCTTTTGCATGTTAGCTATCAAATTTAAAAATAATGTGTAAGAAGATGGTAATATCATCTAGGGACTTAGCCCTGTGGGTGATGAGGAACTTGATCAGCTGCAAAGAAAAATTGGCTGCATGGATAGCCTTTGTTTCCCCTCTCCCAGATGCTGTCCTCATAGTATTATTGCTGTAATAGAGCTTACTGTGATGATTCTCCATTTGTGTTGATCTTACTGTTTGGAATCTTAAAACTTCACAAAGAGTGCAGGGAAATATGAAATATTACAGTTCTGTGCACAATTTAAATGCCTTTGGGTCCATTTGTGCCAACAGTAAAAATACTTAGTCTGGTAATAAAATATTTATAGTAATACATAAAAGCTTTTATCTATTTTTCTTTGCTTAGAAGACAGCCTATGTTTAAGGAATGAGAAAAACACAATAAATGGTGTTTATCTTAATTTGTGATTCTCCAATTACCAAACAGTTCATAAACTCTTGTCCAATTTTAGTTTATTTTCTTCCATATTATTGATGGTGTATATTCTAAAAGTGGTAAACCTACAACTTTATTTAAATGTCTTATGTCTGGCCCATATTAACTTACAAAGAATGAAGAAAAAACATACATCTGTGTGTATGTGTTTATAAATCTTTGGTTTTAGTCTGGAATTAAGTGAATGAGGAACACTAGACTAAGGTAAAATGGCTCAGGATTATACAAGGAAGAGCCAGTCTTGATTGTCTCCCCTCTGCCTTCCCAGCCTTTTGTCATTTTAGGTAGCCGATTACTGTGTCAACTATCAGGAATTTCTTCGGAGGAAAGAGTATTGAAGCATCACTTCTTCCAGTGCAATATTTCAGTACCCTTGTTTTGGCTTCAGTGCATGAGCTAACAGACACCACGGTGTCTTAATAGACCTTTGGGACCTTTCTAGAGCCCTCAGATCTGGAACTGGCTTAAACTCAATGCCCTTCATTCCTCTTATTCAACTGATTGGATGCTGTGTTGTGTCACATTTGGCTCTGCTCAGTAAACAAATAGCTTTGGCTGTAATGGAGAGCACAAAACTTTATGTTCTTTGATAGGCCTTTTGAAATGTTGTACACGTTTTCCCCTCCTTCCCAAACCCTCCAGCCTTCCAGACATAAGCACTGGAATCTTTTGCAGGATTTCTTTTTCTTTTTATTTCTCTATTGTAATTGGATAGTTCTTTAAAATATGGCAAGTTTAGTATATATGTATTGTCTTGTGGATTGGATTTTTAAAAAATTTTTAAGTTCTGGTAGTTATAGATTCTTTTCTGACATTTCAATAAAAGATGAACGGAAAGGACTTGGTCAGTAAGAACCAACAGTTTTGCCTAACCAAAAATTATTCAAAGAAGTACATCATCCTGGATAAGAACATAAGAGTTTGCATTCATCTAGCACTACATTTCACACAAGCCAGTAGTTTTTGATTATAGTATTATCCCTTCTGCCCACCTTCCCAAAGTGTTAAATGGCATATGCACATTTTAAATTAAAATGAGTGTTTAGGGAAACCCAGGGAAGAAAGTTGGACTGCTCCTAGGTGTTTTGCTTTATTTACACATCAGTGTAGCATACATAGGTTTTGGTCTGAGGAACATCAACCTGAGTTTCAGTCCTACGGCATAAATATACCCGGAAACAGGAAATTTCAGAGATGACATAAAGTGTATTGCTGACGGAATTATATTTTAACCCAGATTAAAGGGTTCAGATTGGGTGGTCTTGTTAAATTACAGATCTTCCTGGCTTGGGCTTCAAAAGGCCAAGAACCAAGATACTCATTTAATAAACATCCTTAAGATTGTTTCAGCTTCCATCACATTCTTGGATTTTCTTGTCAGGTCAAAGTATAGCAGTTTCTACCCTGAGAATGATCTCTTAATTGGTATTCTTCACAACCTGTTTGTGAGGAGAGAACGAACAGATCAGAAAGGAGGTTAAATTTATTTAACAGATTATTCGTGCCACAGAGGAACAGCATTGCATTTTTCTTCGCTTTTTAGCTTGTCCAGTTATCCCTGTAAAGGTTGCAACCCTACCTTAAATGTTAGTTTGAAATTTTCATGTGCCATAATCAGGGCATTAGGGAACACTGATACCTGCCTGAAATGTTGAGACCTAATAACGTACGATGAGCCTGAAGATATGCAAGGATCATAAGATCATAGATTTAGAGATAAAAGAAACTTTAGAGGTCATCAGATCCAATCCATTCACTTTACATATGAGGAAACCGAGGCCCAGAGAAGTTAATGACTATCCACCTGCTTCTTTGATGTTGAAGGGGAAAGTGGTTATTTGGAAATGGAAGCATCATTAAAATGGAAATAAATCCTGTGGGGTTTTTTGTTGTTACTTTGTTTTTATAATTTGCAATTTACCTCAAATTAGAAAAATTGTTCTTTGATGAACAGTTACACTCAATTTGGAATTAGGACTCTTAGGTTCCAATTCTAGTTCTGACAATGACTTCAGTTTTTTCCTCATCTGTAGTTGTGAAGTTATAAACCCTTCCACACTACAGAACTGTGAGGGGGTAATGGTGTCAAACAAAAAAAATGCCATTCTATATGAAATCACAATTAACAATAGCCAACATTTATAAAGTCCTTTGCTTTATGTGCCTTATTTCATTAGATCAGTCAGTCATATAGTAAGTGCCTCCTGTATGTCAGACACTATGCCACATGATGGTAAATATAAATGTGGAAGTGAAATGACAGGGAAGGGAATACTGTTTGAGGTAGTGGGGCATATAGAATGGCACTAAATAGCTAGGGCAATTGCATCCTCAGGCAAGGTTTAGTGAAAAGGGTTCTTGGGTCAGTGTGTGTGTGTGTGTGTCTGTGTGTCTTTCTGTATACATACATACATAAACATACTGATAATGATACACACATGTCCACACATACATTATATACTCTGTATAACCAAGCCCTTAATACATTTAACTGAATACATGGGCATCCTTTTTGCTCATTGTCTAATCTGCATAGTTCTTATGTTGTAAGGGAAGAGATTGTAATCGTTTTCTTTATTGAACCCTGGACAGAATAGATGTTTGTGCGGGCATAATATTAACATATATTGATATCTATAAATATAGTATTTAAATTTAGAGTATCCACCCCAAATGTTCACATAGGCTGTTTTGTGCCCAATCTGTGGTAGAGCATTCTGAGCTTGTATTAGTCTGATCAGCCAGTCAGGCATGTTGAAACTTGACTTTATCATAGTGATGTCATTTTGGTCTTCTTTGAGAACACAGGACAGCAACCACCTACATAATATATAGAATATATAGTTTTAGATGTGCACATGCATATACATGAAAATGAGTGTGTGTATCAAGTGCCAGGGTACCATGCACTTTTGGGGATAAGGAGAAAAATGACTGTAATCCCTTCCCTTACAATTTTGGAAAGATAACAATTGTGCAGATCAGACAATGAGGGCAGAAAGATGGAAGAACGTCCATATATTCAGTCAAGGAAAACAAAAATGTGTGTTTGTGTGTATAGCCTTGTGTTTAGAGGTCGAGGGGTGACCAGGTATGGAGAAGATAGGTATTCTTACCTTCATGGAACTTGAAATCCATTAGGGTAATACACTCAGGATAATTAAGATATACAAGATTAAGTGCATTAGAAATTTATAAAAGGAGACATCTGAGGTGGGGGAAGGTCCATATTGAGGGTCAGGCTTGAAAGGATGAGTTGGGAGGGCAGAAGAGCTCGAACATAGGAGCAGGAGCATATAAGGGTAGTCACTGAAGAGGGAATTGTTCCCTTGGGATAAAGTGAGCATTGAGGAGAGTAATAGGGAGAGAAGGGAAAGGTGGGTTGGTTTCTCCAGGTTGTGAAAGGTCTTAAGGAATTTAACTTGACTCGGGAGACTCTAGGAAGGTGCTGACTGTTTTAGAGGTTAGGAATGATATGAGTAGATATGGACATTGGATGTAATTTTGGCATGTAGGGTGTCTATAAGTAGGAATCTAGATGAGGATGGATGAAGCCAACTCCTGGTAACTTGTTACGTCCACTTTGTGCTGTGGTTGATTCTTTGGTCATATCTAGATGTACTGATAGAAATATTTTTGAAACGGAAGTTTTGAATTGCTCTTGAGGCATAGATTAATTGGAGCTAAGTTTAAAGAAAAAAGTAGCAAATTAATAGAAAAGAGATTGGACTGATCAGGCCTTGGGAGCACTGTCTTCTAACAAAGATGGTAATGTTAGATAGCTATGTAACCATGGGCATGTCATTGGACCTGTCTGGCCCTCCATTTCTGCCCCTGCAAGAATAAGGGATGAAGTGACCACCCAGCTTCTACAATAAGTAGTTCATTGTCACTGCCTCCATATTTTAAACCTTGCAGCCCTTCCGTTCCTCTAAGCCTATTAAAACTATTCTCCTCAAGTCTGCAGTGATCTTAGTCTCATTTAGTGGCCTCGTTATTTATTCTTAATTAACTTTTCCTAGTTTTGACTCTCTTCGAAAAGCAAAGAGGATCAATTCTTTATTACTGAAATTGGGGAGAGCAGGAATTCTTTAATAGACATTCCTAAACAGAATAACGATAATTGCTATAACAATGTGTATAGTAGGCAATTAATTTTATTGAGTGGGTTGAGGAATGGAAAGCAGAAGTGCAACAATGAGAATAAACTTCTTTTCTAGCTAATTGGTCAGTAGGCGAGGGTATAAAACATGTTGGGAAGTGGCTTCTGGGCCAGAGAGCATGTTTTTTACACCTTCCATCTTCTACTTCCTCTACTTAATCATTAAATGCTTCAAATAACTACAGTGATGATGTTTTCACCTCCAAAACACTAGGAGCGCTGGAAAATAAACATGTAATGCATCAAACATGCACCTGCTTGTCACAGAGGAATAATATATTTGTAAAATAATTGGACAATTATTTACTGCTTAAGGAGCCATTAAATAAGATTAGTTTACAAACCCCTAGTGGGTTTGTGAAATGGGACCCACTCCTTCAGTATTTAAAAATGGCTAATGGCTGGGAAGGCTGGTGTAATAGGCCTTGAGACACCTGCACTCACAGTCTGGGCTTCCTACTTACTTCCTGAGTGACCTTGGAGAAGACATAATGAGAACCTGTAAGGTCAAGGGAGATTGAGACAGAAATAAGTTGCTGAAGTGACTCAAAACTTTGAGAAATCATGTAGTTACTAAAAGAAAGCATTTCAAGTCTAAGTTTCAAAAGATTATTGCTAGTTATGTTGTAAGGAGACAATGAAGGTGAGAAGGGCTAGGAAGGAACTATATTTTAATCCCTCCCTCTCCTTCCTTTCTTTCTTCCCTTCTCTACTTCCAAACTCTAGAGAGGTTCGGTGACTTAACAGATGACAGCACTTTGAGAACTGCCAAGGGTTATGCAGATGTAATTACATACTTTCTAAGGCTGTTTAAGCATGAAAGACCAGTTTCATTCTATAGATCACTTTTCTTTTACTATCTGGTCCCATCTTTACTTTTCCAGCCTCATCTTATAGCATTCCCCTTTCACTCAATGTAGTTGACATACCAGATCTGTGTTCGCCAACTCAACATTACTAGCAGCCTCTGTCCTCACAAGTTGTCTGCTCTGCCACGAATGCAGTTCCTCCTCTTAATATTTTGTACATACCTTCTTCCCTTGAAGCCTTTCCCTTCTTTTCATTCCCTGTCTCTCTCCCCCCTCCCCTCCCCAATCTCCCTAATCAGGCTACCTTGTATTTCTGAACTTGTACCACCCAGATGACCTCTAAAGTACAAATTCCTTGAGGAGAGGGACTAATTTTTACTTTTGTTTTCTCTCTGACATTGCACTTGGTGCAGTCTAAATACTTGTATAAAAAATATTTTCTGACCTTTTTTATTATCAAGTAACTTTGTACTGTGGGAATGAGAGAGAAGTAGGTGTCTCAAAACTTAGTTTTGGCATCAACCCTTTCCAGAATTTAATTTCTCTGGTTCTCCATTTCTTCATTTATCAAATGAACATACTAGATTAGATAATATTTAAGTCCAATGTTTTGTTTTTTAAATTCTTAATTCTGTCACATCACATAGGCAGAATTCCATGAATTCTGAATGTTAGTTCATTCATCTGAAATGGTTTTCTTTTTATTTTGTAAGTACTAGATTGTTAAAGGAGAGCTTTTTGTGTGTCTTGTTAACAAGGGTTAAATTGAAATAACACCGTTGGTCTGATTCAGCTTTTTTCAGTTAATTCAGTTCAACAAATACTGATTAAGTGTTTCCTGTATGCTAGACACTGTCTGTTCTAGGTGTTGGAATAAGAGGGCAAAAAAATATATATATATTCAATTCTGTATCTTTATTTTTAAACCTAAGAATAACCCATCCTTTCCCCTCCTCCTGCCAAAAATTTTTTTTTT
>CM053769.1:179390572-179491758 GCA_028658325.1 Potorous gilbertii
AATCTCCTTCACTGTGTTGCTGCGCGGCCTCCACTGCTCCAGAATTTGTCAGGAGTTCTTTTGACAGGAAATCTATGGGCTGTGGGTTCGGACCTAGCATAGGTGAGTCTTTCTACTCCGCCATCTTGGCTCCGCCCCCCCTCCTGCCAAAAATTAAGGAGGAAACAGGTTATATGTTTTTGGTTCCCTGTCTTTAGGCTTCATTTAAAATGAGCAGGGCCATTAAAATGCTGCCATGTTTGCCACCCCCCAACATATCTACTTCTGGAAGCTCTCTGTCTGCATTTCATTTGAAAACAAGCATGGAGTCACCAGAGGACTTGCCCTACTCACTTTTAGAGAACTAATCCCTGCATCTGAACATTGTCAGAAATGTTTATATTTTACCTACCACCAAATGGCTTATCAACAGTGGGTAACCTTATTGTGAATATTTTATGGTTAAATTAACCCATTTATGTCATGCCTAAGTACTTGGTAAAAGCAGGATTTCTATGTTTGCTTAGCAGAACAGGGGATAAATGTTTCTGAGTTTGAGTTCTTTAACTACTGTGTAGTATCTTTTATTTTTAGTATACATATTTTAGCAAGATAAACATGATAATCTCACTACTAAGTAAGTGGAAATCCTTTATACAGAAAACTATTTGTAGCACTGCTTTTTTTGGAGAGCAGAGAACTGGAAATAATGTTGGTGCTCATTAAGTGGGGGAATGGCTAAGCAAATTGTGATATGTGAATGTGCTGGAATATTACTGTGCCAAAAGAAACTATGAAGAATTCAAAGTAGCATGATTAAACTTAAATGAACTGTTGTTAATACAGCCAGGAAAAAGGTATACAGTAACTTCAATAATGGAAAAAGAAAGAACAGACAAAACAAAACTGAAAGCTGTGAAAGTATCTTGGCCAAACTTGTCCCTAGAAAAGATGAAGAAATGAATCTTCTTTGTTTTTCATGGGTAGAGGGACCATGAATATGGAGCATTTCCTTTACTGTCAGACTCAGTTGATTGGTTTATTAGTTTTACTAAACATTTTTCCTCTTTTTTATCCTTCCTTCAAGACTCACTGAATATTGGAAGGGGAAGGGTACATTTGGAAGTAGAAGGTGGAGTAAAAAAAAAAAACAAAACGATCAGTAGATTTTTAAAGGGATCCATACATAGCTGCTTTAATACTGTTGCTTTGAGTTCCAACACACACACACACACACACACTGTTTCTTGTTTAATATTTGAAGTTTTTGCACGTAACCCCAAGAGCTCAGAATATGTATTTACAATAAAAATGATTTGACTCATATACTCCTGTCCAGTGTTTTTCTTTACTCGTGCTTTTGGTTGGATTTATTTTTGTATGACTGTTTAAAGCATAAGAACAATGCTTGTCTGCCATAGACCATAAGTGATGTCACAACTCCGTAAGTGGAAGGCCTTTCAGAGACCATCTAGTCCAACCCCCCAATCAAACTGTATTTCCCTCTACAGCATACTTAATAAGTGGTCATCCAGCTTTTGCTTTAAAATATTGGGGAGAGGGAGGTGTTGAGGGAAATTGAGAAGGAGAATCCTGAGATTTTATTGAACTAGAAAGCTAGAGAAGAGAAAAATAGTATTCCTGTTCATTCAATCAAATCACTAAGGCCAGAGAGCCCTGGATGAGTCTTCTAAATGGAAATTGAAAACCCCTCTTAGGTTTATCTTTGTTCAGAGATTAGAAAAATGAAAAATTCTCTATAAAACGAAAGAACTGACACTCTCAAATTAGAGAGCCTTCTATCTTCTGTTTCTACTGGTAATATTGACAGTCTTTTGTTTTTGACCATGATACGCTCCTTTTCTATCCCTTATGAAAAATCATTAATAGGGAAAATGAGGCTACATTAAATGGAATGCTAGGATTAGGGTTAGAGTGATAGAATTGAGGGATAGAATCGAACACAGGATCGTATTTCGAACTGGAAGGGACTTCAGAACTAGTCCAACCTCCTTATTTTATAGATGAGGAAACTGAGGCTCCCCCTTGGGGCACAAGCTTTGTAGCAGAGCTAAAATTTGAAGTCAGAATCTGCCGCCAAATCCAATGCCATTTGTATCATACCAGACTGATAAACTCCCAATCTATTACACCAGTTACACCGGTGTTGGTACTGATATTGAAGGCACATTAGTTATACCCAGCATCTCGAGTAGTTGGATTTTGTTCTGTATTCTATTTGATGTGTATTAAAATGTTAAGAGAATATAAATAGGACTAAGAAATTTCCTGAAGACTCTGTGATTGAAGCATTCCAGGAATAAGTAAGAGATTTTTTTTTTACCAAGATAGTTTATTTTAACCTCTGTCTAATTTTCATTTCTTTTTGTCTTTTAAGATCTTAGCAAAGCAATGTCTCAAGGTGGTACTTCTCAGTTCCAAGAAGTCATTCGACAAGAGCTGGAATTATCAGTGAAGAAGGAACTAGAGAAAATACTTTCAACTGCTCCACAAAATGAATCTGAGGTACGAATTCAAGTATTCCTGATAGCATCAATTTAAAAAGTAGCCACTAAAAAAAGCAGTATTGTATGTTGGTTGGAAAGCTAGACTTGGAGTCAGGAAGACCCAGGTTTAATTTCTGACACTTGAGTTCATTTCAACAGTTAAGTGCTTAATCTGTGTTTACAAACACACAGACACAAATTAGAGTTTCTGAATCTGCCCTTCTGGAGCTTATATTCTATTAGAAGTAGATGTGTGGTCTTGAGATAGGATTTTAACCTCAATGAACAATTCTCCAAGGCTTATCTAAACTAGATACGTGGGTGCCCTTGGCCCTTCTCTTAATCCAGCTTGAAAAGATCCTCTATAAGGAAAAAAAAGTTAAATTTGTTTGTTTATAAACTAATAGTGTTGGATGAAATGTTTCTATGTGAAATTGAGTCAGTTGTTAAAAATCTGAAGAAATGTTAAAGTATTTAAGATGTCTTTTCCTCCAACATTTAAACATTTTAATAACTATCATTTTTCAAGATTGACAAGCAAATTTTTCTTTTATATGTTTGAAACAGTAAACAGGAAAAAAAATGTTTAATTTTTTTTTTTTGACAAGAGTTTTGGTGGGAGATGAGACAGACAGCCCATACTAGTTAGTAACTTACCTCCTTTGTCTTCCGTTTTGCCCCCTAGCAATCTCTTTATAGTCTTTCCGTTTTCTGGTGCTCACAAGATACCTGAAGCTCTCCAGAAGCTGTAGTATTATTTCACCTAACCACCTTTTAGTGCTGAATGAACACTCTCTCATCCCTTCTGACATAATGGACTTTCTTCAAGTCCCAACTGGTATGCCACCTTCTATAGGAAGCCTTCCCTGATCCCGTTAATGCTAGTGCTTTCCTTCTACCCATTATTTCCAATTTTCATGGAAACTGGATATAATTTGTTTGTACATAATTCTTTCCATGTTGTTGTAAATTGTGGTCTCCTTGAGGATACATTCGGTTTTTTGCCTTTTCTTGTATCCACAGAACTTAACAGTGCCTATCACATAGTAGGTGCTCTGCAAATGTTCATTGAATGCTTGAGCGTAAAACAGCTCACATACCTTTTTGCCTGTTCATTTTTACTTCATTACTGCCTTTCTGCTGCCATTATTTTTCAAGCTCTCTTTTGAGGTTTACTTTCCCTCTCTCATCACTTGGTCCACATTTTTCTGGCTGTAGTCTACTGACTTTTGAGTGACTCTCCCTCCTTTCTCAAGTATCTGGCTCAAAATCTTTTTTCTACCCAAACTCCTGTTCTTAAACTGAAAGTACTTGGGCACACCCTGACCTGGGTAGTTTGTCCCTCAGTCCATTTTAGGTTTATCACCAGAAGGTTGGCTACCCAGTGGTAACACTTTTTCATCCAGGGTAACTCCAGAAGACAATCTCCTGAACTTCATCAAATGCAACAGCATTTAGTCCAGTCCCTCATTTTATCAATGAAGCGGAGACTCAGGGAGGTTAAGGGATTTGTCAGATTACACAGGTACTATTACAGGTAGGAGTCAGTTTCAGAAGTAGGAGTTGAACTCAGATCTTCTGACTCTAAACCAAGTGCTTTTTCCATTGGCTAGCAGTTTGATAAAAAAAGCTGAGCAGAGGTTTGACATTTAACTTAATGATTGATGTTAACCATCTCACAGAATTGGTAGGTATTTCTCTTGGTGTCTCTACTTCATGGAAAACTTGAAATTTTTCTTTTTAAATTTTAGTTGTCATATTTTAGTTTTAGTGCTGTTAAACACTGTCCTTCACTTTGTTGAATGAAAGTAAAGTACCTTTATTGATAAACCTCTCATGTGTGTATGCGTGCATATTTATATATGCATAGACTGCCTATACCATCTCCATTCTTCCTGCCATCTTCTGAACTAATAAGGTCATGTGTATGTAATTTTAGATAGGATCTCTTTGAAATTTCTGCAATTAATGGTATTGGTGATTCAATAAGTTCCTTGTAGCAAATCCTTATTTATTTGTGGATATTCTTTGGGGAGCCTATGAGATCATGTCCCTATAGTATATAATATTAAGAAAAACTAATACTCCCTTTCATATTCCCCAAGTATGTTTTATTCCTTTGTTTTAGGTCTCTTTTTATGTTGTAAATGTATAAAGTTGTGTGTATTCTGTGGCCTAAAGTAGAAGCATGCTTTATAGTTTCTGTCAAAGGTGTCCTATTGCTCTAATACTGAGTATTCTTTCTTTTCTTAGCACACTAAAAAAGACCTGGAAGGATTTCAGAAGTTATTCCATAGATTCTTACAAGAAAAGGGACCTTCTGTAGATTGGGGGAAAATCCAGAGGCCTCCAGAGGATTCGGTAAGCCTTGGGTAAAATGATGGAGGGATTTTAGCACGTTTTGATACCTTCCCTTAGATTAAAGGGAGAGTTGTCACGGTGTTGGGAGGATCAGTTGTGGTGAAATAACAGAATCCTGTTCTGTCTCTTTCTTCCTATTCTCACTGTGACTACCCTGGTCTTGTAGGTCCCTTCATCTTATTAGCAATAGAATAGAATGTTGCCATTGCTTCCACTCTCTCCTCTAGTCCATCTTGGTCCTGCTAAAAAACTTTGGGTGGTTCTTTCTTGGATACTTCAGGTTGAAACACTAGCCTAGCATTGAAGGCATTGCCAATCTGGCTTCAGTCTATTTTTCTGTATTTACCTTATGCTGTTTTCCAGGACACACTCAATCCTTATTAGCTATTTCCTGAGTAAGCATTATGATATTTCCATGTAGCCTTTCTGTTCTGTGTGTACAAGGTACCTGCCATTGTCCCTGTGCTGTGTTGTTGGTCTGCCGTGATTTCTCTGCCTCTACCCCTTCTTTCCTTGTTCATCCGCTTCCATCATACCTTTCCTAATAACCCAAGGTAAAAGTAATTTCTCTCTCATCAGAATACAGATAGGACATAATCCTGATTCTTAAGAAATTCTCCAGCATACGTTATCTCAACATATCACTCACTTGCTCAGAACCTCAGTTTCCTGTCTACCCTCCTCAATTGTTAGGAAGGCATTTCTCTGGATAACAACCTCAGGAAGTACATAATAAAAATAGGAACATTCCTACTTTCCAGATGAGGAAACTGAGACTTCAAGACTGTTACAAACTGAGATGTTTGCTTAGAGCTTTGTAAACCTTAAAGTGCTAAATAAATGTTAGCTCTTTTAACTTTTTATCTTTCATAAATTATGAGTTTCTTAAGGTCCAGGACTGTATCTTATGTAATTTTTATCATGGACATATTATCAACTTAGTTAATATCTATTGAATGGAATGGTTATTCAGTAAGTGAATGTTATAGACTGGCTTTACCTGATTTCCTTTTTCTCAGCACCTTCCCTAAGATATAGAGATGAAATAAAATCACAAAGAATTCAGTAACTTAGGAAGAAGGGGTTGAAGAGATTGTAACTTGGGCATTAAAGAAGCTCATCTGTACCCTTCAATTGTATATTCTAAACCTGTACCTCTTTTTGCAAATTCTAAATGACCTAAAATTGGCACAGAATTAAGAGGTGTCTAGAGTATAGTTTTAGCTAATGATATATTTCTCAGAATAAAAGAAAAAGAAAAGAATCTTTAAGGCAATCTGGAGTTCAAAGTGTATTATCCTTAAATGTGAGAGCTGGACCTAAAATAGAGCCCAAATATTATTTTTTATATTCTTGAATAAGCTCCCTCTGTTGTTTTTGCTTTCTTAATTATTCCCTTCCCTAGCATTTGTAGGTGAATTATGCTCATCCGTTGATTTTTTTGCAGTCTCACCCTGACTATAACCACTTCAAATTTTTTGGCGTTCTGGAGTAGTAAAAATCTTTAGGAATTTTTTTTCTGAAGAAAATAAGCATTAATTAATAAATAGATAAGCATTGATATGAATCAACACATTTAACAGATGCTGTGACAGAAAGGTACTCATTTAAACTTAAAAAATCCTTTTGAAAACAGATATATAACATAAATCAGAAATAGGGCTTTAGGATAGGATAATGCAAGGGTATCTCTTATTCTTTTAATGTTGTTTAAGAGGACAGAAAAGTATTTTTAGCTTTTTGCATAGATTGATTATACCAGAGCAGGGGTGGGGAACCTGTGGCCCCAAGTCCGCATGTGGCCTTCTGCATCCTCTATGGCCTTTTAGATCTTTGTGTACAGCCTTTTGACTGAGTCCAAGTTTTATAGAGCAGATCCTTTTATTAAGGGGATTTGTTTATGAAGTTTGGATTCAGTCAAAGGGCTGCACTTGAAGACCCAGAGGGCCAAATGTGGCCTCAAGGCTTCAGGTTCCCCACCCCTGCACTAGAGGGTGTGTATATGACTTAGGCATACATCCATGACCAAAAGAAATGATCCAAAGCACTTTCCAAACTTCACTCTGCGGTATAAATATGATGATGGTAATGATACTCTTGTACCTTCCAGAGGACTTAACATAGTCCGAATCACATAATAATTACTAAGTAATTTTATTTCTTTCTCACAACCCTTGATATATTGAAGATTGTACATAGGTAAGTTTCTATCTTAAAGAGCAGGGCTTTTTGATATTAGAATGATTGTTTTTAAATGATAACTTTAAATGCTTCAGCTAACCAAACAGTATATATTATTGGTTTGAAGGGAAAGAAATTTACTAATTATAGAATATACTACTATTTCTCATTTTTAGTCTGGCATCAAAGGTGTGAAAATAAATGCTGTCGAAACAGAAACAATCTGAAATTTTAGCCTGTTCATCTGTAGATTATCATTTACTTCTTTCTTTATTGGAAGAAGAGTAAAGTTCAAATGCTAATTTTTTATTTAATTCTATGATTGTTTCAAATTACTTCTTTAAAAGTACTTCCCTCCCACCCGCACTCATTCTTTGAGGTTAAGCTTATGCAAGTATAAAATCTTAGTTTTAGACTTGGCTAGTAAATTATAAGTCATTCACTTAATTATTAATTGGAAGCATTATTTTGCAAATAGGTGTTTGATTTTTCCCAACAATTTGTGACATTTGGATTGAAAAATATTTTTGTAAGTATAGGATGGTGAAGGTGTGTGACAAACCAGCCAATCCTCTGAAACATACCTGGAGGTTTTAGTGGAATACAGCCTCCTTATGATGTAGGAGTATGGGGTGGTGGGATTAGTCCTGGTGCATCCTGTAGTATGATATTTTGTTCATTTTAGGAATTTCATTGTTAAAGTGAAAAGGATTCAGATAGAACATAAGCTACTTGTGGGGTGTGTTTGTCGGTCTCCCTATTGTCTCATGCAGTCCCTCCCACATAGTAGGTGCTTTGTAAAAGCTTACTGATTGAATACAACCTAGATGATGAAGAGCCTTGAGCTTATGCTGTAAGAAAATTGTTAAGAGGATCTCCAGAGGAAAAGACCTGGGGGTAGTGTGATTAGTATTGCTAATCCAATCCAGTAATTGGTTTGTAAGAGCTTTCTATGTGCAAGGAATTGTACTAGACTCTGAGGACCTAAAGACTAAACAAAAACCAGTCTCAGCCCCCAAGAAACATTGTACTTGGTAATATAGCATATACGCAGGTGTATAAACAATAGTCTGAGGAGCAAAATGGGCACTAACACTTAGGGGGACCAGTAAATGTTTCCCTTAGAAAGTGGCACATGAGCCTTGAAGGAAATTGAATGACTTGTAAGAGGCAGTGGTGAAGAGGGCTAGGGAAAGTTTGGGCAATGGAGGAGATGGAGAACATTTATGGTAACAGTCAATGGGGTAGCTTGACTCAAAGGCAGATTGTTTAAAAGGACATAGTAGGAAATAAACTTGGAGGCAGACTAGAACTGTAAATGCTAAGCTAAGGGAATAGCATCTTAGATGGGGGGAGGTCGCTAAACTTTTTCAAGCAGGGGAGTAAAGGGCTGTATCTAAGTTTCTATCTTAAAGAGCAGGGCTTTTTAATATTAGAATGATTGTTTTTAAATGATAATGATATTTCAGCTAACCAAACAATACATATTCTTGGTTTGAGAGGAAAGAAATTCACTAATTATGGAATATGATATTTAGAAAGCTCTAGAGGACATGAACTACAAGCAGATTTGGGCGGAATTTGGGAAAAATAGCCTTTTGACCATGAAACCGTTCCAGACTGAATTGAGCTGTCCTGGAGAGAGGAGAGTTTCCCCTTCCTGGATATCTTCAGGCACATGTTGGAGGGCCCTTGCTGACTGTTGTAGAGGGGAATCTATTTTCAGATAAGCATTGGATTAATGACCTCTAATACCTTCAGCATAAAAATTCAGTCATTCAAAAGTCAGAAACATGGAATTTTACATGAAAAGGAACTTGTCCAGCACTAATATTAAGTGTATTTTTGATAGGATTTATTTTCCTCCTTACATGTACACATATAGAAGTTAGGTTTTTTGTTTTTCTTGGCACATAGTAAGCACTTAATCAATGCTTGTTAGGTTACTGAGTGGAAAGTGGGGTGGATCATGGACTCACTTTGGGGTTTATGAAGGACCAGCCATCAGGTGTAGCCCCAAATGATATTCTTTTGTCTTCTACTATGATTAGAAAGTGTTTTTTTCCTTAGCTAAGAATGTGGCTATTACTGATGTTCAAATAAACCATCAGTGGTTGGGGGAGAGGTAGAAGAAAGTGGCATAACTGGAGAAAATCCAGGTTCACCCCAGCAGTATGTTGAGGAATTTGAGATGGACTTTGGTGGAGACAGTTTACAATTTAAACTATAAATATGCCCTTTATTTTACCTTGGTACATGTCCCTTTTCCTGCTGTTTCCCCCCGTCCAAGGAGGAAACATAGGGAAGTACTTGTTCTATTAGTTGAACTGTTTAGCAGGAATAATAACACAACAATGTAGCACCTCCTACAACACAACAATGTGCAGGCTCCGTGCTCAGTGCGTCACAAATGTTATGTCATTTGATGTTCTCAACCATCGAGGGAGGTGTTATTACCACCATTTTGTAGGGGAGAAAAATGATGCAAACAGAGGCTAAATGACTTGCCCAGGGTCAATAGTCAGTAAATATTAACCTCCTACTGCGCGACAGTCACTGTACTAAGCTCTGGGAATACAAATAAGAAAAAAAGAAAGAGTCCTTATTCCCAACAAGCTTACTCTTTAATGGGGGAAGACAAAACACAAAAGGAAGCTGAAAAATGGGGGATAAAGAGGGGAACAGAAGTCCCAAAGTAGTGCAGCCGGGTGAGAAGTGAAAACGTCTGAGCTGAGCTCTCCAGACCTAAAAGGAGCTTTGCAATTCTTCCAATCAGAGAGTCGAGGCAGGGGGTGGTAAGGTGACGGATCAAGGCTGATCTTACCAAACAGTTAAGTTGTCCTAATGATGAGCTTCCTGGGGCATAGTAGAGTGATCCCAGAATAGTGCATTCATGTGAGAAATGAGATGTCTGAGCTGAGACCCTTTGTAAATGGAGGTCTGGAGTTGGACATGGCAAATCCATAACTAGAGACGTTGGAAGTGAGTTTTGTTTTTCTTGCCTTCTCAATGAATGGGGAATGGAGAGGGAGCAGTAAAATTCAGAACTGAAAACGTAATAGAATTGGAATAGTTTTTAAGAAAGAAAATGCCCCTGGCAGTACCAGGTTTCAAACTAAATGAAGTGGTAATCATCAAAATGATCTGGTACTGAGTAAGAGACAGAGTGATAGATTAGTGGGATGGGTTCGGTACATAATAACACGGCAGTAAATTACCATGGTAATCCCACATTTGATAAACCAAAAGATTCAAGCTTTGGGGGCAAGAACCGGTATACTATCTGACAATTCCTGGGAATGCTGGAGAGCAGTTAGGCAGAAACTAAGCAAAAACCAACATCTCATACCATGTACTAGGGTAAGATCAAAATGGATAAATGATTTAAACATAAAGTACATAATTAAAAGTAAATTATGGGAGCATGGAAACATGTATCTGTCAGATCTATAGATAAGGCAAAAGTTTAGGACCAAATGAGACAGAGGCTCATAGGAAGTAAAAGGGATAATTGTGATTACATGAAATTAAAAAGATTTTGCACTAACAAAACCAATCTATGTTTGAATCAGAGTGATCAAATTTAAAGACAGCATCAGTGTCTTATCAGGAAGGAGACACTTTGTACTTGGAATTTTATAGTTTCAATTCTTATCCTCAAAAACAGACTTTTCAAAAGTTTTCCAGCCTCAGTTGGGTTAATCAGATGTTAGTCTTGATTGATAGAAAATTATACTAGTTGGTGAGGTATGGACAGTGCTATTAAGTGAGGAAGAGGGTTCTCAACACTGGCCCCTCTCTACCTCTGGGTATGTTCAACTTCCCAGTGGGATTCCCAGAGAGCTTCATAAGTGGAACAGGGGCTGTCAGAATGTTAGCCCATTACCTAGAAGGCTTAGCCATACATACACCAATAGCTGGAGATCAGCTAAATGAGGAAGGAAATTCCCCACTATAAGGAAATTAGTTGTGTATTTGTTTTTTGACACACTTATAATTTACATTTCTCTGGCATGTGACATTTTTATGAAATATGATGTACTCTGTCCGGCTAATGAAACTTAAACCTTAAAAAGTAGAAAATTGCTTCTGTGTAGTTTTAATGTTAGATATCACCCTGTTTCTAGGAGAGTTTACTTTTTGTGAATCTTGAATGTTTTCTTCCATTGTGGTTGTAATTGAGTGATGTGTTTTTAAACTCCATGCTTTAGACTGCATAGCAGTTGCCCCATCTGCCAGAAGGTTTTGATGGTTGAGCTTAACTTAGAATCTAGGACTTTGGACACTGCTTTTGCACCTATTCTCTAAGTGCTTTTCAGAGGTACTAATTTGACCAATGAATTGGTGAAGACTTTGGATGGTGCCTTACTCTCAAGCCTTTCTTGTGTAATTGTATACATAAATACTTTTAAAAAGTAACTCTCCTTTTCCCCTTTGACTTGATTTACACTTCATGTTAACCACTTTGTCACTGGTGAACAGACAGAGACTGTACTTTGCATCTGCTCCAGTTACTCCCATAGAGCACAACGTCATCCCAACTGTGGATGGGTGTATTGCTTTCTATTTAATTCAGCTCATGAATTCTTTTTTAATATAGAACTTAGACTCCTTTGGAAGAACATGGCAAAGATCCATTACCCATTCCTTCATGAAACAAAAAGACACAGTGTTCAAGTCTGGCTCCCAAAAGCTGGCAGCTTGAGACTTGTGACTAAAATAACAAAGAGGTGGCTTCATGGTTTTCTCTCACTGTAGGTAGTGTCTGTGGAATTTCACTAACGTTAAATGTAGTAATATAAATTATTTTGAATGATGGGTTGAAGGACATGTGGCATTACAAGATGTTACTGAGTTGATGCTTCCAGTTAGCTTCTTTGGTTGGAGTATGGAGCAGAGTATGTTAAAATCATTGACTCATCCCCAGCATGGAATTTGTTCTGTGATTACAGAGTAAACCTCTAACCTTGGTCAGCTGTGTTGTAAATTTGGGCGATTGATATAGTGTGATAAGTTTATGTCATTGTCTGGAAGAGCCACAATTTCAAGAAAAGAAAGTTAATTTCTAACGAGGCTTTGCAAATGGAATATCTCTCACACTGTGTACTGATTGTTGGTTCAGAAAATATTTGCCCAGTCACCATATTACAAAGGAAAAAAAAACCCCATAACTTAGTAAGTGGGTGATTGGGACCCAATCAATATTGTTTATAGAAAACGGAACTCAAATATGCCCAGCTGAAAATGACAACTCATGAATACTTTTTCAGTAATACTAGAGAAAGAACTGTTGTAAACCCTATTTGAAAAGAGAACTGCCAGTTTGTTTTGTGAATCTGCGTTTATAACAGTTATGAATGTGAACTGTAGCTGGAGGGACACCCCATAGATTTGTTTCATCAGTATATATTTTCTTGGCTAGACGCTGAGGCAGTGCCTCATAGAAGTGCCCAGAATTTTATAGGAAGAAAGGGAGTGGGGCTAGATGGTGCTTTTAATGACCCTAAACTTTTCCTTTGAAACAAAGTCCTATTTGCTTCACATATTTATTCTCCCAGTAAAGTACAAATGTGCAAAGAAATACTGGAGACCTTTCTTGAGGAATTTACCTGCTTCCCTCAGAAAAAGGTCTTTGTAAAATTGTATACTTTATTCAATTTCTTAAAATGGTGATTGAAATTTGCCTAAAAAGATACATTACACTTAGGAGGAAACAAAGTAGTAGTTTTGGTGTAGCTTAAGAAAAGGCCAGATAAGCAAAAGATGGCAGAGGGCAAAGAGTCACCACAGACGTACATGAAGTCATTTCTCCCCTTTCTAACTGTCACTGTCACAAGCAGTGAGATTTTTGTAGAAGAACTCGCGTATGTCAGAATCAGGGGCCCTCATTTTGCCCAGATTGGTTATGTGGGCACTGGTACTTTGGATTTCATGGAGGGTTATTCCTTAGTTTTAGTTTGGCTTTATATCATAAATACTTGATAAATAATTAATTGAATGAATGATTAACTCATTGAATCACTAATAACTTTTATAAAGGAACATAATAGAAATTAATTTGGATTTTGCCAGTGTCTCTAACAGAAATACTGAATTATCTATTTTGTCTATAATAGGGACTTATGGAGCTCTCACTACCCCTCCACAGGGCGGAGAGGGGAGAGAGAGGGAGAGAGAGGGAGAGAGAGAGAGAGAGAGAGAGAGAGAGAAAACGTCCATGTGTGTGTGTGTGTGTGTGTGTGTGTGTGTGTGTGTGTGTACCTCTGTCTGCTTCTCTCTTTCTCAGTCTGTCTTTCTGTTTCCCTTACCCTCTCCTTCTTTGCCCCCATGTAGTGTGCTGCATTACATTATATGCTGGCTGTTTCAATTTTTAATTTTTAAAAATAGTTTTCTGCTTGAGCCAATTTTCTTGGATTTATGAAAATAACTCTCAGACTTCAAATTTCATTGGAAATCTAAATCTGGTGTTAACAGAACATTACAGATGCATGTTTAGTCTCCTCATTTTTTTCCATACTTATATGGTTCATTTTCTTTTGGTCAAATTTACTTTTAGTTGCTAAAGATATTTTTCTTTACAATGCAGTACCTTTAACAAATACCGACAGTCCTACTCAGATCATTAATCATGTTAAGGAGGGAGCTGCAAGTATGCTATAATCAGGCAGCAAATTCTGAGAGGTCCTTCCCAAGCCAGAAAAGCCTCGAGGACCAGCCTAGCTTAGATTTGTGTAGATCACCACTGGATATTCCATCAGCCAGTGATGATACGTGTTTTGGGCCACAACAATTTATAAAACTTTATAGTGAAAGAATTGCTTGGAATCACTGAGAAAAATCACATATCTTTTGAAGCTGAAGCATATTACAGGGAAGAAAATAGTCTCGATACCTTGTTTGGCATTGTCTATACTAATAGAGATAGACTGCCAAGAATTATACCTTTATATCATTGTCACTAATGAAAACAGAATTTTTCCTCCTCAGTAATTATACCGGACAAATGTGGGATGGTGCAGATTACTTTAAAGAGATGGTAAGAGAGAGGGAATACTATAGCCATGCATGTGGAGGGAACAGGCAGGGTGAGATGTATCTGAAAGTTCATAAAGAAAAGTAGAATGAAGTTAGATTGGGGAGGGTTAAAAAAGGGAATTCAGACTGTTTGTTGTTCAGTCATAACTGATCCTTTACCTTTCTTGGTAAAGTTACTGAAGTGGCTTGCCACTTCCTTCTCCAGGGGATCCATTTTGTCAAGCAGTCAGAGGTTAAGTGAGCACAGTATCTGAGGCTGAATTTGAACTTGGGTCTTCTTGAACTCTTGGCCCAGTGCTCTATCCATCAACCTGCCTGCCACCTCATTCAGATTGTAGAAGGCCTTCAATGCCAAGAGTGTGATTTTTTTCTTCGATAGGGATTGGAAATGTACCATAAAAGTTTTTGAGCAAGGGAGTTGACATAGACATAGACTAGAAATTAACTGACCTTGAGTTAGTGTGGATTGATGGAGTTGTAACTGGAGGGAAAACAAGGAGTAAGATATCGAAAGAAACTCAATAGACAACTCCGCTGACTGCAATAAATGACCAGAAAGTCATCAGGGAAGATTGTATTATTTGACTTTGACCTGTCTTTCATTTTTACTTAAGGTTTTAATTTTTTAAACTACTAGGTGTTTTTGGTGTTTTCCCCCCTTTTTAGATTCAGCCTTATGAGAAGATAAAGGCCAGAGGCTTACCTGATAATATATCTTCTGTCCTGAATAAGTTGGTGGTGGTAAAACTCAATGGTGGTTTGGGAACTAGCATGGGCTGTAAAGGCCCCAAAAGTCTGATTGGGGTGCGGAATGAAAACACCTTTTTGGATCTGACAGTTCAACAAATTGAGGTAAGTAATATTTAATAAATTATGATGTTAAAATTGAGTTTAGTAAAATTAGGTGATACAGAAGTTGTTTTGGGTTAGGTTTTGGTGGTTTTTGTTTTTTGTCACAAATGTTAAAAGGAAAGAAGCCATTGTATTTTAATGTCTCACTGTCCCCCAGCTTAATTTTTAATTAAGCTCAAGAACATTCACTCCTAAATAGAATCTGTCAGAATTGGTCAGTGGAATTCCTAAACCTCTTGACTAGTACTCTCTTTCCATGCTCCCATTAATATCAGCCTTTTCATCAAGAATTTAGGTCCTAGGATGATAGACTGGAAGTTGGAAGGGACCTTACAGGTCATCTAGACCAACCCTCCTATTGTACGATCAGGAAATTGAAACCCAGAGAAATTAAGTGTTTTATTTACCTAATAACAGTTATCAGAGGCAGCATGGCATCATTGACTGAGAGCCGCCCTCCACTTCAGGAAGGCTGAGGTTCAAGATTGACCTGGCTGTGCCTGTCCCTGACCTATTAGTAGAGAGAATTTCCTCCCTTGACAGTTCATAGGAGGTAATCATACGTTTCAATGAAATCACAGATCATCCCTATCCTGGTAATAATACTTGACGTTTATATGTCATTTTAAGGTTGGTAAGTTGCTTTATATTATTTCACCTAGGCAGTAAATCACAGCCCTGGGATTTGAATTGAAGTCCCCTGATTCCAAATCCAGTGCCATTTCCATTATACCCCATTGCCTTTCTGTTTCAGATGTTACGTTGATGGGATTGGGGAAGTGGGGAGTATTAATTAGACTTACTTTTTATATTAGCTGTTAAGGTACACTTGGGCATCTTCCTTTGTAATCCCAAAGTATATCTGAGAAGTTTAAAATGAAAATTTAAATTGGAGGTAAATTCAGATATTTGAAGGATATTCGGACCAGGAAGTACCTGGAGGGCAGGGATTGTTCCTTTAGAAGCTTTCTCCTTCCCTTTCCTCCCCCTCTCAGGTTCATAGGCACTCACTAAAGACTTGTGCACTTGTTTAAACTGTAATCTGCCATTTTAGAAAGCCATTTTAGAAAGATTTTGTGTTATAGTTATGAATAAAGAGGAACTTTGGAATTCTTAGACAAAAAAGTACAACTGGGTAATATTTATTTCACTTATACCTTTGTTTAGCACTTGAACAAAACGTACAACACAGATGTTCCTCTTGTTTTGATGAACTCTTTCAATACCGATGAAGATACAAAAAAAATACTTCAGAAGTACAGTCATTGCCGTGTGAAAATCTACACTTTTAATCAAAGCAGGTACCATGGATATACAACTTGGGGCATGTTAACTTATTGAGTGAAGGGCGCCATTCAGAGGTTGTTCATTTTGCAATTCTCCTCCATCACTTTCAGGATAGCCTCTGGAGATAATATGTTGTTAAATGAAATGATTGTTGCTGTTGAAGGTTGAACATTTGCTTCTCTTCTTGGAAGTGTGAATTTTTAAGTTGCTTTGTGCTTTAACTGAAAATATAAGTGAAAATTAGTTCCAGAGAATACCTTTTTAGGTTTTCTTTTAGGTTTTCCTATGAAACAAAATTAAATTAAATATTGATTGGGGTATGCCTTAGTTTTATACAATAGATATGTTCCTAAGGTTGTCTGCAAATCCATTTTCCTGAATTCATTTTCCTACTGATGTTCAGTGATTTTTACTGCATTCATTTCTGATTTGTTTTGGACTTTCCTTAATGTTCCTCTGCCCTTTTCCTAGCAATGCGTGCCTAGCAATTTTATGTGCTTTTTATAAAAAGAATAGTATTTAGAGAAACCCTATAGTGAGGCCTTTTGTAAGAGAAAACATCTTCCCCTGAATTTGCTTATTTTGTAAGTTTAGCTTTTCCACAGGAGATTTTCTTAAAGGGATGCAGTTCATTTAACCTGTAGTTTAAAAGTTTGCCAGAAATGGTCTTTGAAAGGGAATTAACTTCTGTTTAGATGTATTGTCATTTATATGAGGATCTTTGCCCTTCTTTGAAGTTGATAGTGATTTCTTTTTTTTTCAGGTACCCTAGAATTAATAAAGAATCTTTACTGCCTGTAGCAAAGGATGTGTCTTACTCAGGGGAAAATACAGAAGCTTGGTATCCTCCAGGTCATGGTGACATTTATGCCAGTTTCTACAACTCTGGTTTGCTTGATACTCTTATAGGAGAGGGAAAGGAGTACATTTTTGTGTCCAACATAGATAATTTGGGTGCCACAGTAGATCTGTATATTCTTAACCACCTTATGAATCCACCCAATGGAAAACGTTGCGAATTTGTCATGGAAGTCACAAACAAGACAAGGGCAGATGTAAAGGTAAAGGCTAAAAGAAATTGCTAATTGATTTCATTTTGACTGATGGGTTAATCTTTAACATTTTTATTTCCTTTTGCCCACTAAAAATTGTACAGTTGCTATGTATGTTGTGTTTTTAGAGTGTTTATGGTCATAATTCAGAGGCATTTAGTGGAAAGAGAAAGAGCTCAGACTTGGGAGTCAGGATGACTTGGGTTCAAGATCTGCCTTACACATCCTGGCTGCATGAGCCTTGACTTCTCAGTGCCCTCAGGTGGTTCTAGGACTGCAAGTGGCAGGATAGATGCTCCTCGGCCTGGGAAGAGAGAGCTCCCTTACCCTGTGAAATCAAGGACCTAGATCAAGGATCTAGGATGAGGAGCTAGAAGGGACTTCACTTGTCCTCCAGCCAACCACCCCCCACCCCCCAGAGATTTGCAGGTGAGGTCACAGAGGTGACTCCAAATCCAGTGTGCTTTTCACTGTCACCACTTTGATTCACCATAGGTTAATTATTTCTGGGCTTGAAAAAGTACAGTTGCTTCAGTACCAATTAGCAAGAAGTTAGGTGGCTATGAGGGCAGGAGGCGGAAAGTATTTTGTTTTATAGCTACTGAAAATTGCTGGGATGTCCACAGAAAATTTTCCTCTCTGACACTCCTTGCATCCCAACCCATTCACCATTTCATTTTGTTTCAGTCTGGGGATCAAGGTGATCAGAGACAAGTTGAAAGTAAATCCTCAAAACTAATTGTTCAAATCATTCCCCCACTGCAACTTCCAGATCTCCTGTTTCTTTGCTTCTCAGAGTCCTAAATGCTTCTTATCTCCCATTCAGGTTTTTCTCTGAAATGTTGATTAAGGCACCCCCAGGTCCCCTGCATGACCTTTGTTTTTCCCCAACTGGCTCTAAAGGTAAAGGTCGGAGGAGTTTGCCTTCTGGCTTCACCTCTTGGCCACCTCCCACTTCCAGCTTCCTCTTTTAGGGGAAGTGCCTATTCCTAGGCCAGTTTGTCCCTAGTCTCTGAAGGGCCATTCCAGGACTTGGTTGTACCTCTGGAGGGGTTTACACTGGAGGCCTCCCTGAGTTGACACTAAAGAATCCCCTTTCTTCAGGCCTGGGAAGCTACCACAAGTAGCCTTGGCACAGAGGAAAGAACAGTTGAGATGGGGCATAGGCCTTAGTCTCAGCCCTGGCTCTGCCACTCAGTCTCTGATTAGGCACCTTGGGTCCCACTCTGAGCATTTCTCCCTCAAGAATAAAATGAGGGGTTGAACTAGTTAAGTTTTGAGGCCCCCTTCAGCCCTGCATGAACGATTCACTTTGTGGTGGTTAAGAAAGGCCTCGTTAATACTGCCAGGCTGGTGGAGAGTTCCTTATTCTAAGACAGCCAAAGACAAGGGAGTGTTCCACACATTCTTATGTCTCAGGGTAAATGTGCTGCCCCGCCTTGAGATTGGTGTTACAGGCTATGACTTCCTGCCTTTGCCAACAGAACCCAGGACTCTTGATTCCAAGTCTAGTGCTTGGTTCACTAGGTCACAGGTTTTCTTTCCTAGTACCATACTTCAGTTATAGAACTGTGTATTTTTGAATCCCATATCAGATTAGAAGGTGGCATCAATGAACAAGCATTTAGTAAATGCCTACTGTGTGCTAGGCACTGGGAGACAAATAACAGTCTCTGTCCTTTTATTGGGGTGGGGGTAGAGGGCAACAACAAAATATATACACATGTAATACAGTATAGATGCAAGTAATTTCTGGGGGAAGAGGGGAGGCATCTGCACCTGGGGGAAATCAGGGCAGTCTTTGTGTAGGAGGTTGCACTTGAGCTGAGTTGTAAAGGCACTATAGTACACTAAGAGTACATAGATGAGGTGGAAGCTTACATACTCCAGGCATAGGAAACAGCCTGTCCAAAGGAAGGGAGGCAGTGGAGATGACGGAGTGTGGTGCATGAGGAAGTGTGGCTACAGTCTGAGAGTGAGTTGAGTGTCATGTGTAACAAGTCTGCAGAGAATGGATCCAGATTGTGAAGAACCCTAGGGGCAATAAAGAACCAACAGGGGATCTGTGCGTTAGTGGTATCCCTTTGACAGATGTGTGGAGAGTGAGGAGACTGCATACGGTAATAGCCTGGGTAAGAGAGGGTGAGGGTCTGAATTAGAGTGCTGGCTGCCTGAGTAGAGACAGAAGAGTTGCAAGAGCTTCTGTGGAGATAAAATGGACAAGACTTGACAACTGACTGTGTGAATGAGTCTGAGGATGCCTGAAGTGTGGTGTCTCCCTCCACACAAGTAGGGAAGTTAGGAAGGAAGGTGGTGGGAGTTTAAGGGAGAAAAGAGAATGAGTTGTTCTGTACATGTTGACTTTGAGGTGCCTACAGGATATCCAGTTGTAAATGTCCAGTAAGCAGTTGGTGATTGAAAGATATGGAGCTCAGTAGATTAGGGGTAGATCTATAGATCTGGGAATCCTCTGCATAGAGATAACGGAACCTAGGGAACCTGTTGTTTGTGGAGAGGGTGTCAGGAGAGAAGAGGTCCCAGGACCAGCCAAAGTGGCTGAGAAGGACTGGATAGGTGGCAAAACCAAGAGAGCACAAAGTCAGAAAAAGCCAGAGGAGAGAGTGTGTAGAAGGAGATGGTCAGCTCTTTCAAGTACTGCAGAGAATTCAAAAAGATTAGGGATTTTAAAAAAGGCTTTGGATTTGGTGCTTGAGAAACTATTGGTAAATTTAGGGAGAGCAACTTCAGTGAAGTAGTGGGATTGGAAGCCGGACTGCAAGGGATTGGTGAGTGAGGAGAAGAGGACAGGGAAGGAACCAGGGACAGCCTTTGACAAAGCTTTTGTTAAAATTGTATTTTCTTATCTTGAAATTGAGTCATTATGAGGTAGGTTGGGCTGGTAATCTAACCAACACTATAAACCTTCCCAGAGAAAAATGCCATCTGAATGTTTAAGATTTCTTTTAAGTGGAGACAAACCTGTATGATAAAATGATAAAATGCTCTGCTAGTATGACTTGTACCTAGATTCAGATATATATATATATGTATGTATATATATATATATACATACATATATATATGTATGTATATATATATATATACATACATATATATATATATATATATGTATATATATTAGTTCAAACCATGCCCAAAACACAAAACATACATTGAAATTTGATGTAATTAGCCATGAGAAAGGTATTAGTCTTATACCTAGGCACTGAACAGAGACTAGACTTTTACATTGTGACCTGTTACAATAAGATCAGCCAATCATTCTGCGTACTAGAAAAAAAAAATACAGTGAAATGAATGAAAAAGTCCCTGCTACAGCTGGAAAGGACCTTAGACACCAGTCTAAACCCCTTCATTTTACAGATTAGGATGATGAGGCACAGCTACTGTAACTTCCTCAGGTCAGAAGGCTGTTGGAGGCAGGACTTGTAGTCAGGAACAACTCTAGTAACTTCTCTGAACCTCAATAAAATGAGTCTATAACTACCATATTCTATCACATAATGTCATGACAAAAACTTTTTAAAATCTTAAAATGCTGTGTAAAGATGAGGGTGTTTGTTATTATCCTGAATTAAGAAAACTAGATTAACTTTGTTTATTAGTTTATGTTTCTGTGACCTAAAGCCACAGAGTCCAGTCTTTGTTTATTATCTATAAAGGTGAGAGGGTAACATTTATTTACTTAGGGTGTGGTAGAGGTAAACAGTGATTTATAAGATGTTATAATAGTTCTCCATCATAATTTCCTGCTTATTTCAAATAGGTGGTTCTTTGCATCATACATAAATTCGTCATTGCTCTCTTATTTTTAAAGCTGTTCTTTTAAATCTAGTATAGGTATAAAAACTAAAGATTTGGAGCTGCATACATAATGCCACTTTTTTCCCTGTCTTTCTAGGGTGGTACCCTCACACAATATGAAGGCAAACTGAGGTTGGTGGAAATTGCTCAAGTGCCAAAAGCTCACGTTGATGAATTCAAGTCTGTATCAAAATTCAAAATATTTAACACAAACAACCTGTGGATCTCTCTAGCAGCAGTCAAGAGACTGCAGGAGCAGAATGCCATTGATATGGAAATCATTGTCAATCCAAAGGTGAGCAAGCACTTAGGGAAGAGTAGTGTAGTATATACATGTATATACTGTGCATATCTCCACTGGGAAGTTTCAGTGGATCTCTATTTTAATAGAGACTTTTAATATCTCAGATCCAAGCTGACAAGTACATATAGCTCAGTCTGTTTCCTTTTTCAGACCTTGGATGGAGGCCTAAACGTTATTCAGCTGGAGACTGCAGTTGGCGCTGCTATTAAAAGTTTTGAAAATTCTCTTGGGATTAATGTTCCCCGAAGCCGTTTTCTACCTGTTAAAACTACATCTGATCTTCTTCTTGTGATGTCAAATCTCTACAGCCTTAACGCAGGATCCTTAACAATGAGTGAAAAGCGAGAGTTTCCTACTGTGCCCTTAGTTAAATTAGGAAGTTCTTTTACAAAGGTATTATTATAAAAATAAATGTCTCTGATTCTGTGAAAACTATAAGTTGCAAAAATGAGTTTTTTATTTTTTTAGTATTTTAAGTTGAAGCGTTTGTCTCCATAGTTCCATTTTGTTTCCTTTTTTGTATGCCATTTTCTACAGTCAAATCTGTTTCAAAATTCAAAATATTGAATACAGGCTGTTTTTGGATTTCTGAGCAGTAAAAGAACTACATGAGCCAAGTGTCATTTGACGATAAAAATCCATTGTTGATCTGGTATATGGTCTTTTGTCAGCTTATTTATGGGTAAATACTTATATATTTCTAAAACATTTAGTGCATATAGTCAAAAGCCATTGCTTAATCTTTGTAAATTAGAGCAACTGTCACAATGGCTCCCATTGCCTTTGAGTTGGTCTGACTCTACCTATCCTTAAAGACTCCTAAGTCAGGGATCTTCCCCCAGTGATCTCTCCTGATCTCCCGCTGTAGTTATCTGACTGGCTCCTCTGGCTCTTAGATACTTATTACTGTCAATAACCTTTTTTTTTATGGGGAATCCAACTAGAAGGCAAGTTTTGAGGGCAGTTTTTTCCCTCTCCTTCAGTGCTTAATAGATTATTGGGGTGACTGCCAATGAACTAAAGTTGGATAGACATGATTTCAACTTCTATTTGCGTAAGGACTTGTTAATTTTTTTAATAAAAATAGCATGTCACAGGGTAGGGGCCGTGTTGTTGTTTGTTTTTGTATTCTCAGAGCTTGGTGTGCTAGGCAGATGTTGAAATGAAGTATTAATCAAGTTTTTTTTTCCCCTTATGTAAGGTCCAGGATTACCTAAGGCGGTTTGAAAGCATACCAGATATGCTTGAACTGGATCATCTCACAGTGTCTGGAGATGTGACATTTGGCAAGAATGTCTCATTAAAGGTATAGAAAATATAATGGAAACTAGGGCAGGGGGGGAGGAGTGGAAATGGACCTCATGTTTTTAGCCTCGTATTTAGTTTTATTATTATAGGGAAGATGTTTGGTCTAAGTTCAGATGTGCAGAAGGCATGAGATGTTTATTTTCTAAATGAGAAACATACTAACGTGCTGATGTTGGGTTATTACAGCAGCTCTTTTATATTCAGTAGTAAATACTGCTGAGGTTAATGCTCATTTTAGAACAGGTAATGTCTAAGTATATAAAGGTAAATGCAGTTCAAATGCCTGTTCTACATTTGGGAATTCTGTTTCTGAAGCTTTTAGGGTACAGTTAATTTTCTTATTAAATCAACTAATGTATTCTTTATTGAAACTTACCTTGAGCTTTAGTCTGTACCAAAGCATTCTCCTACTAAAGAAGGCCACCCAAAACTATTCCCTAGGCACTCTTAGAGGAAATGTAAAAAGTTGAAAATCCACTCATTTTTATCTACAGATGGTACCATAGTGCCAAACTCAAACACGGCCTCAGTTGATTGTTGGTTACATTACCTTGGGCAAATCAGTTAATCTCTCAGGCAGTTCCCTCATCTATTAAGTAAGTTAATAATAGTACCTACCTCAGAGTTGTAAGGATTAAATGTTAGCTAAGTTTTGTTACTTCGCTGCAGTCATAGGTGTTGCTGATAGCAAATAAGTCCTGTGGTGGAGGCAGTGAAGTGGAGTGGTTCATACTTCCACCTCTTACAGGTGGTGATCTTGACAATCATGTCAGTCATGTCAGCTGAGCTCTTGTTTCCTCCCATATAAAATGAGGATGCACTGGGTGGCCTGAAGTCCGTTCTGTCTCTAAATCTGTGACTTGTTTTGTTTGAGGCAGTAGATTCTGAGTCGGAACACCTAGAGGTGTATGTGCCACTCCTGCTACTTACTTCTACCTGTACAACCTTAGGCAAGGTGGCAAAAAGTCACTCTGGGCCTCAGTGTCCTCATCTGTAAAGGAAGTTTTGGACTCATCAAAGAAATGCAGATTTTGGAGCATTTTACTTGTAGGTTGAGCCCATTAGTTTCACTGGTATCAGGGATACTTACAGTCTGAAGAATTGCCTAGACAGCACCGAGGTGGAACTCAAACCCAGGTCTTCTTGTCTTCCAGGTCAACTAGCTATCTATCTCTGACACTGCCTCTCTCCCAAGCCTGTGTATATGTAGGCACAGGGTAACAGCATGATTATAGATAAATCATCCAGAATGCCAGAGCAGGGGCACCAGAGCAGCAGAGTCTTCTGGGTTCACCACTATTGACCTGTATCCATTCCTCAACTTCTTAACAGGGACATGAGAAGTCCTGAACTATTACTTTTGCTATAATAGGAAGAATGTCATAGGGAATTATGTAAAGCACTGAATGTCTAATATTTGAAGTATTGTTTGTAAATTTCCTAGCTGACTGTGCCTTGTACAACTTTTCCTGGGAGGAGACAGAGTATGTATCTTGACTGACCTCTTCCCAAGGCTAGAATATTTTACTGAGTCAGTAGAGTAAACCAGTGATAATTGAAGAGTAAAATATAAAGCTGTCTTTACTCATTTAAATTTTTTAAAGCATCACCTGCTTTGTTTTCCTCTTTAATTTAGGGAACAGTTATCATCATTGCAAACCATGGTGACAGAATTGATATCCCTCCTGGAGCTGTGTTAGAGAATAAAATTGTATCTGGTAACCTTCGGATCTTGGACCACTGAAGAAAAAAAGTGCTCCGTATATTTTATTGATTATGAGTTAAATTGTTTTTCACAAATGGAATGTTCAATAAGGTTTGGGATTAGAGGCAGGTGCTTTATCCACTATTTCACTGTACCCTGAAGTATTAATTTTTAAAGTAGAGTTTTCTGCAGTATGCTCTTATTTAAAAGCACAGATGGACATTTGAAAGCAATACTACTTCTCCGAAGAGATCTGTATGTCATGAACTTTTAAGTGCAATATTGCTGATCTTAACAAGGGAATGACTCTGCTGGAAGATCTTTTACCAGAGGCCTGCCTGGCTCTGGTCATTTTGAACTGCTTGTAATTTAAAAATAAAGCTGTGAAGCAATATATATATATGTGCACATTTATAATTTTTCAATTATATCATTTTTATGAAGTAATCTTTCATTATCGCAGAATAGATATTTAAAAGACTGGAAAGGCTTGAAATTGAGTCTTGTTTGGTTTTACCTATATTCAAAACGGATTAATACCTCATCAGGTTTCATTGTGAGGATGTAGAATAGCCAGTTTTATTTCCTTCCAAAGAATGTTTATTCTAGCACGTGTGTGTGTGTGTGTGTGTGTGTGTGTGTGAGTGAACGAATCGCGTATTGGATTGGATTTGGCTCCTTTCTGCCTCTCTCCCCTCTTTGCCCCTCTCTCCTGTGGGGTCAATGCTTTCCCCTTATCCTTTTCTTTCCCTTTGCTGCACCCTCCAGTTATGGTTTTGGGTTTATTTTTAAAAAAATCATACCCTGAAGCAATCTTCAGGAGAAAAGAGATTTTTTTTTCTCAGAATGGCCAAATAAAGCTCACAATCAGCACTGCAAGTTGTCTACCTGTTGTTAAATTTCTGTGCCCTGTTATAACGGTCACTTTTCTAATTCTTCCATGCTTGTTCTTGGGCCACATACTTTTAAGTAACATTAAACTGTATCTGTATAACTATTAAAAAGAAGTTGGTCTTTAAAAGTCTTGATATTTTCATAGCTTTATTTTTTAGACAGTTTAAGAACTGGTAACATCTTCATAATGGTAAAGAAAAAGACAGGCTTGCCTTTCTGAGGAAACCTTAACATAACATAAGACCATTTGGTTGTACATAATCATTACAAGGTTAGGCACTCTGACATGTTTAGGTAAGATTGTTAATGTGAGATGAAGCACAGGCACTTTGTTACTTGTAGAGTGCTTACTGATTCTAATTTTGAAGGTAAAGTGTTTATAAAAAGTCTCCAAACAAGTTAACTCCATTCATCAACTCACATTCCCCTCCCCAATACTATAGCTTATACATAGCAGCCTGTACTATATTATGCTAAAGAAACTCTACTTGTCTCTGGTCTTTAGACATCACACATCAAAGTAACTTAAAATTAAGAACCCAAGCGGGGCAATGCTTAGGTAACATACAAAATTTTAAAATAAAAACTTTCACAAGTAGGCAGACTTGTAAGCATTTTCACCTCAGTCTGAAATGAGAAAGGCAAAAAAAAAAAATTCTTCATAGGTTTTATAAATATAAAAATACAGATATGGAATACCAGCCCTATTACTATTACTGAAAGGTACTTAAATTAGTAGCTTCATAAATTAATCTTTAATCATCACTAGTGATTAGCATTTCAAGTGGTCAGACTAATCTGGAAAGCTTTATTTACTCAGTCAGCATTGGTGGCAGTATTGAAAGAGAAGGTAAGAGACACAAACCTAAAAACACCAAACTGCTTACTAAAACAAAAAGGGGAATCCTAAATCCAAGCAATCAAAAGATGTTTATTTTTTTATAGAAAGATCTGTAAAAAAATAATTTTTCAAACAGCATTACTTTCATAGAGAAAACATTTTCTACAGAGGTTGACTAAGATTTTAATATTTTAAATTGTACCATCATTAAATAAGGTGGGACACCGTATGAATTTCATTGCACTGGAAGAAATGCAAAGCATTTTTTAATATAAAGGTATATAGAGCATTCTAGTCAACTACAGCTGTGTTACAGCTATGTGTTCTTTTGGATTTGGTCCAAAGAAACCTGAGTCTGTTTCCAGAGAGAATGAAAAATGTTATAGACACCTGATCAGTATCCCTCACTGAGGATGCACATAAAGGACATTCCTTGCAGGTCCCACTGAATCCAGTTCCAACACTGATACTTCCCCTTCCCTTTCCCCCACATACATGCTTTTGGGCTCTGCTTTAAATATTTGGGACAGGCATCAAAATTCTTCTCAGATACATCCTGTGGTCTGACACAAATACATAGTTTTCCAGTATATTATCACCTCTTCTGTTCCCAGATCTCAGCCATATTTAGGTCCAAATCTTTAAGTCCTTTTAAGGCTTGAAGATTTCCAGTGTAAAAAGCTACATCTGCTGTAACCAACCTAAAAATTAGAAAAAAAAATATTTAAACTACATTAACTGAGCATTGGGAAACTAGTCTCAATGTAAACCAAATAAATCTTTACGTAGGAAATTACCAATTAGAAGCCAATTCCTGTCATATAATATATGATATTAAGCTACTATAATGTAGATGCACGTGACATTTAAATAAGGAATAAACCAATGTATACTGGAGTTAGTTTATTAATGAGTTTTGTTTTATGCAATGCTTCAGCAGTTTCTGGGGGAAAAAAATGTGACATGCATGGCATTTAAAGTCAAGGCACCGGGTATGGATGGAATCAGGACTCTAGGCTCTCTGCCACCTGACTTTGCCTTAGGCAAGTCACTTAACCTCTGTGGTAATGACTCCTCATCTATAAATAAGGAGGCTGAGTAACTAAGGGTCACCTCATTTGAAATCTGATCTTAGGATAACTCCAACATTTAGGATTAGGAGAGTGATGACACGGTAACAGCCTCTAAATGCTTATTAGCGACAGATCACAGCATAAGTAAGACAGTGTTTTTGTCTTCTCCTCCTCTTAGGTAGGATAGGATTTAATAAGTAAATGATAGGAAACTGAAAAACTGGTGTATATTAAAATAGTAAGAGAAAATTAAATGCTTCAGCTATACCGGAAGCACCATCCCCAAAACAGCAACCTATAATTTATAAAATTAAATAAAAGCCTATAATAAGTTTTTGTGCATTTTTATTGGAGGAAGGGTAAGATTGTACATAATCCAGTAACAACTCAGTCCTGAAATAATTTTCTAAAACAACTGGACAGATGTTTACCAACTCATTGTTTTGTTCACTTACATCTCATTTTCCACTTCCTCCTCCAGTCCCCTTTCTTCTCCCCTCCCGCAATGAAAAGAGTGGACTTATTTTTAGTCCCAATCACTGTCTGGATCAGACTCCTCTCTACCAATTCCTGCCTCTGAATGAGGGGAAGCTGATGTACATTTTAGTGTCTTCTCAAACCCTTAAGCTATGCACGGGGACAGTCACATCTCTGGTCCCACCAATACTCACAAGTCTATGTCCATGACCAAATACTCCCGAATTCTGTCATCCTATCATCCTGTTTGCCCCTCACCATAACTTCCATCCCTCAGCACTATCCCTAGCCATCATGGCTGCTCTACTTTCACTTTCCCACCTTCCTAATCCCAACTATATTAATAGCATGCATATACACTTGAAGGTTTGCAACAAACCTGTAAGGGAGATATTACTATTTCCTGCATTTTACAGATAATGAACCTTAGTGTACACAGTAACAGCAATATATTGAACCATCAATCAAATAACAGCTGTCTTCAGCAACAAAATAATCCAAGACAATTCCAAAGGACTTAAGATGGAAAATGCTATTCACCTCCAGAGAAATAACTGATGGAGCCTAAATGCAGATCAAAGAATACTATTTTTACTTTCTCTTTTTTGCTTTTGTCTGTTTTCTTTCACAATATGGTTAACATGAAAATCTGTTTTGCATATATATATATATATATATATATATATATATACACATATATAAAATCTATATTAAACTGCTTGCTTTCTCTAAGAGGAGGAAGTAGTGAGAGGAAGTAAGGAACTCAAAATTTAAAAAAATGAATGTTACAAACTGTCCTTTACATGTAATTGAAAAAAAATATGTAGTTTAAAAAATAAAAGGATAAGGAAACTTAGGCTGAAAAAGGTGATATGGCTTGCTCAGGGTCACACAACTATTAAATGTCAGTCAGGGTTTGGACCCCAAGCCCAGAGCTCTGCTGGCTGTGTCTTGCAGCCCTGTACTCCCAAAGCTCTTCCCTCAGCCTCACCCAGTTATAGAGGTCACAGGAATGTTAAACGCCCTCAACAGTCACTGTATATATTACCCTTTGCCCTACATACCTGAAGTAACAGAGTTTTAAAATATGAGACCAAGTTTCACAAAGGCTCTGCATTTTTAATTCAAGAAAAGTTTTAGATTCAAAATGTTTTTTGCTCAAGAAACAGAGTTTTAAAATGAGAGGCAGCAGGGTCTAATAGAGGTTAAAGTCAGGAAGAGCTGGGTTCAGTATCTCAATACCCCAAGGACACTGACTACAAATTCTGGACAGATCACTGCTGATCTGTATCAGTGGAAGAGCTTCCCATACTTAGGATATGGTGCTCAATGTGTACACTGGCTGAAGTAAACAGTGACTCAAAAAGACCAAAACCACATCAATGTGAAGACATGAACTTAGAAACCAGATGGCAATTTAGCATAAAATGTGTCATGACATGTCTTCTCCAGCACTGCTGGGGAGATGGTTACACTGAAATAAAGGTTTTTTAGGTATCAACACCAATATTTAATAAATATCCTGCTTTAAACAGGCTACACAAAAAATAACACAGTGAAAATAATATATACTTTATAGGCTCATTTAAAGGACAAAGGCTGCTTTAATATCTCAGTTTATTATATACCTGATGAGTGTAAAGCCTATACTTTCACGGATGACGTTCTTTCAAGAACTTAATAGACATGAAATGACTCACTTGAATGATATATACAAAAAGAGATTGTGACCATAAGTAGTTATAAGGATGTCACATGCAAAAGAAATCAATTCACAATAAAGAGTACTAATAACTTGGTGGCTTTAGAACTGCCAACGCTTGATCATCAAATCAGATATCATCAATGAGGGTCAAAGGAAGAAGGTGCCTGCCCAACGTGGGGTCAGAGGTTTTTAATCCTGTTCTTGGATATTCCCTGTAGGGGGAATTACAGAACCTTATAAGCCCCAGATTAGTAATATCTTTTTTAAAATCTAGTCAGTAAAATCAGTCCAATGATCATTTGTGCAAAAAGAAGCAAGCTAACAATAAGGAAATACATTATTTTTCTCTTTCTTCCTCCTCAACACAAAACACCTAAACTAAAACTAGGATCTGTGTGTAACAGGGATAAGACGAGTGTTAAAGAGTTTCCAAACAGTTTTTAGCCACATAACTTAAGAATATTACTTAAAGCCAGCCTTCCTAGCAAAGGACTCACTAGCCCTCCGCAAATACATCATCTTACTTGCTGATGTCTGAAATTCCTTTAAATAGATACAAAGTTTTTAATTTCATAATTAGAGAAAAAGTCTTAGAATTTCACTGCCTTAAAAATCGGAAGATACTAAACTGAATTTATTCTAAGGGGTAAAATAACTGCTTTAAGATCTTTTCTAAAACACCCCTTCTGACAGAGTAGAGGATGCTGACTCCTTGAAGATGACACCATTAAATGGAAGGGGAAACTATGGGCCAAAGACCAGTAGAGGGCATGACAGTTACAGAACTATAAAAGAAAAAGTAATAAAGTAATCCAGAAGTGAAAAATATGTTAAAGGTATACCCATTCTGAGGTCCTCCATCGTTTACCACGTTTAAGTGAGATAACTGTCTCTTCATGTGGATTTTGTAACTTGCATTAATTCTTAAAAACAATATCTGGAAATACATGGGGAAAAAAGTTACTTGACATTCTCCTGAAGAAGAAAATAAAATGATCTGAACTGTAGATTTCTTTTAAAGGAAAACATACAATATGAAATTAAACTTTAAAAAATGAGTCTTGGCTAACTCATTAATGTGACTGCCACCTCTATAAGATGAAAACTTGCTTTTGCACCAACTGACTTCCTACCTCTTACAAGAAGTGTCCTGTGTACACAGTTTGGATCAGATGATAAAAATTAATGAGATAAATAATTTAGGAGAGCTTTTCTTCCACACCTACTTCTGGAGTCACCCCCTTTTCAGGAAGATTTCCCCAATTCCCCAGTTCTCCATCTTCATGTTGCTTTGTACTGACTAATCAAGGTTCATACTATCTTTTTACAGCATGCTATACGTGCCTCTGGGGAAAGGACTATTTACAGGATGGTTGTTTTCTTGTTTTCCATATCCCCCTTTTCTAGCACAGTGACTTTCATATACTATACTCCCAATATCTATTTGTTAACTGAACTGAACTTTAAAGTCCATTTGCTTAGGTAAATTCACTAAAGGTAAATGTTTAGAAGGGCAAAGACTTACCCATTATAAGAGAGTTAGCAATTATAGGGAAGTCACACTATATTACTGCTGAAGCAAAAGTTGGGTACGGCAACACATGTAGTCAAACATTCCCACTTATAAAGATTTTGTGGGGTTGTACCTTTTTTCTACTCTAAAACTGCATGTTTTTGATCTAAGGAAAATCCTTGGAATTGATGACAACATGTCATAAAAATGTACCACAATCTGACAGTTCCTAGTTTTGGTACCAGTCCCCAAGGAGCCAAAAGCTAAAGCATAGAGAGATAAACATACTCTTTCCCCTATAAGTGGCAGGATGGTCAGGGATTTTGTGTGTGAAGTAAGAGGCCAACAAAACAAGGAAAAGCAGTGAGGAGCCCCACAAGGAGCACTTCCTGGCACTCTGAGTACTTCAGTGAAGTCCCAGGGCACCTGGGAGATAAGACACATTCATGTTGGAGAAATAAACTAGGTTTTTAAAAAAAGCCCGTTTCCTTGCATGAAGAAAATCAAATCACCAAATCAAGCAGTATCATAACTGGTTAGTATACCTTGTATGATTCTACTTATTTACTATAAGGGAAGGATTCTATGGGAGAGGAAGAGATGCAGACTTAGCGGGTTATGAAAGAAATGAAAAAAAAAATCAATAAAATATTTTTAAATGCATAGAAGAAAACAAAGTTCTGAAAAAGAGTAAATTAATTTTAAAATTTAATATATACTTAAAAAAATGAACTATGTAATAGAAGTTGATGGTTTCATATATGGTATTATTTTGTTCTCCATATAATGAAAATGTCTGCGTTGATCAAGTTCATAATAAAAAAACAAAAATGTAAAAAATGGAGAAATAGCATCAGTAGGGGAAGAAACAGAGTAACGAAAGGAAAACAGCAGACAAAGAACAATGGAAAGGTCTCATCGATACTACTTTCTCTTAATGATATCAGCAGGCACTAAAGGGATGGAAGTTTTGATTGGGGAAAGAACAAAAGAAGCAATCATTTTAAAATGAACATAGAATCTTCAGGTGAGGAGAAGCAGAGGTGATCTGCCATAATACTGCCACCCACCACATAGCACAAAATAAATAAATAAATAGATTTGTGCTTTATAATAAATAAATGATATTTAAGAATGAATATTAACTGAATAAACAAATATTATAAATAAATGAATGAATACATGAATAAATAAATAAAATTAATAAACATTTTTTAAAAAGACATAATAACCATCTGTGGTTGAGTCCCAAGAAGAAAATACAGAGAAGGTGTCAAAGAATAATTTTGCAACTCAAATGAGTTGGGTAACTTGCCTGTGTCTTGTGGAATATATTGTTAACAATAAAGTACACTGATTTTGAGCTAACTGGCCTATAAATATCACCACCAAATTCTCCTATACCCCATTTGATTCCAATAACAGTGGGAAAACACATCATGCCTCTCAATAACTGACAACTCCAATTTTAAAGTGATTAAAAATTTAGAATCTATAGCCCCTACAACCTGAGACATCTTCCTTTTCACAGCTGCTATGGACTTACTAGATCAAGACTCACTTTGACTAGAAATTATATCTTTATACTCAACATATTAACTGAAATGTCATGAACAACCTAACACTGACAAGCAGGGATTTTAACTGAACATTTCACTGAGTCAAAAACGACGTGTAATGATACCTTGAAGCTGGAAGCACTAACTGACTGTATATGAATGCAGTTTCAGGAACAGAGACTTGCCTGTGTTTGTTCCTCTGGAAGGAGCTCATAAATAGCTTCATGCATTTTTGCCATTTGTTTACAGATATTCCTGAAGCAGGTAGAAGGAACAGGAGCTTTCACCTCATACTGGCAAAAGAAGACAATAAGAAAATGTTCACCACCTCCTTTGAATGTAAGTTCACTCAGAGCCACATTGGACATATTTTTTGTGCTCTCTAACTTAAGGCTTTATGGCACGATGGCAGGAGTCCTAGATAGAGAGTCAGGAAGACTCAGGTCAAAATCCCAACTCTGATAGTCGCCATGTGACCCTGGGTAAGTCACTTCTCTGAGCCTAAGTTTCTTCTTCTGTAAAACGAGAATAAGAACACCTATAGTAGAGAAAGTTGTTGTTAAGGCTCAAACAACAGAATACATACAAAGTGCTTTGCAAATTTTGAAGTATAAACTATACAAATTGCCAACCACTAGTAACATACCACTATTACCTCACTCACATAGCACTTAGGCTGACTAGGGTGAAATCACTCTGCCAGTTCTATTTTTACTTATTCTCTATGCAAATCTTGAAAAACTTATAAATATCGCCACGCTATTTTATGTTAGAGATGTCATATGGTCAGTGTTAAGATCCTCCCTCTAGACCCCAAGAAGTACTGAAAAAGATTATTTTTTTTAAGAAGAATGAAAAAAGAATCTAAGGAAAGTATTTGCATTTTCAGATCTGAATTCAATATCATTTTGCTGGCCTGTAATTAAACTCTGCCTTATTTCACAGTCAAATATTTACAGAGGTTTGCAAAGGGTATGCAACCAAATTTTGGATATTATGTTATTGCAAGATAAAAGAAAAATTTCTAAATAATTTTGTTTAATGTCAATCTTTCTTACCTATAATGTGTAGTCTACTTAAGTCTAGCAGTCACGAAATAAACCAAGTTTGCCTATTACCCTTATGTCACAATCTGATAACATCAGTCCCTGAATTCTAAAGAAATAAACAAAAATACTTGTTACCAACTCAACTATGGAGTTGACGGTTCAGTATTCCATGATGCCCCACAGCAAAGAATACCATGCAATGATCAAAAGAAATTTGAGAGCCACTGGTTTATGACATACATCACCGTTTTTATTTCCTTTTCCTCAAGTAATCAAAAGGCAAATACTGAGTCTAAACTTTCTTAGCTACCACCTAAATTCTATTTTTTAATCAATAAGATTGAAGACAGCAAGTTGGTATAGTCCAAATCATCATTTTTAGGTCAATGTACACCTGTCACATTTGGAATATACTCAGAATCAATTAAATGACCATTTTATTTACAAGGTGCTAACTAAATAATCTACCAAACTCACATTTAATACTATTCTTTGGTAAAATGTGAAATGTTAATATCTATTATATTCTAATAAAACAAGTATTAATGAATAGGAATATTAGAAAAGTCACAAAATTTGTGATATTTCTTTAATAGCTCCATATACTCGTACTGACTTAAGCAATCTGTCCTATTAAGAAAAAGATTTCTTAAGAGAGGCAGAAGTTCCATGGGTGGGATAACCTGAACATATAACCAGACTTTTTTGATTTACTAATCAATTATGCTGACTTTTTTCCCCTATTTAAAAAAAAATGTTATATGAGATGGTTCTCAGAAGGACAATGGGGGAAATTTTGGTGACATTATAGTAACAGTAAAATTTTATTATTAAAAAAAAATAAAAGAACTAATACAATACTGGCTAGGAAGCTTACTTGAGCCATGCTAGATGCTCTCATGTTACTACTGTTTCTTTATAACCCAGAATGAAGTTTCCTGTGAAACTAGAAATGAGAAAAGTGGGGAAAACTTCATTATGCTTCAACTTGACAGATTAAAAGCAGAGCTGACACACGGGGAGGGCAAAAATTAAAAGCAGAGCTGACACATGGGGAGGGCAAAAATAAGGAGGGAAGGATAAGCACAGTGTCAATATAGAAACAAAGGACTGTGGGGCAGGGCCCATTTCCTTTAAACAAACGTTCGTTATCTATGATGTGTACAGCACTATCCCAGGCACTTTGAAGACAGACAAAAATGAAACAGGTTCTGTCCTCACTGTATATGGAGATATATCATATACGTGGATTAGTAAATAAGAGGTAATTTTTAGGAAGAAAAGTCCTAACAACTAGAAGGCTTCCTGAAAGTCAATGCATCTGAGCTAATCCTTGAATGAAGGTAGGAATTCTAAATGCACATCCCAGGCATGAGAGACAGCTAGTACACAAGCACCATGATGGAAGATGGCACGTCAAGTTTGGGAAAGTAGCAGTAGTGGGGGTACTAGGAGCAGCAGCAGTAGCAACAGTAGTCGTGTTTTAAGACTTCCAAAGCATTTGACAGGTTACTCATTAGATCTTCACAATAATCTTGTAAGGCAGATGCTGTTACGACCCTCATCTTACAGTTGAGGAAAGGTTAAGTGATTGCCCAGGGTTACACAGCCACTAAGTGTTTAAGGTAGGATTTGAACTGAGGTCTTTCAAACTCTGAATCCAACACTCCTCATTATGACAAAGCTGCCAATTCAGATACACTGAATAGGTGATGGGGAGAGAATACCACAATGGGCAGGCATAGCTTTATTGATCACCTCATTCCCTTTTCACAGATCATTAATTCCTCAGTCGGAAAGGTAGAACAGATGATAGGCATATACTTAAAGCTCTAATTCTTGAATAATATTCTGTGAATGTTAGATTTTAAGGATTAAAATCTAAGTGTTTCCTTGAGCCCTCAACCCCTTCACAGTCAAATTTACTGAAAAAACTACCTATGTCAATTCTCTACAATATTCTGCAATCTGGCCTTGTACCTACCGCTCTACTGAAACTGCTCTCTCCAAAGGTTACCAATAGCCTCCTAATCATAAACCATACCGGCCTTTTCTTTGTCTTTAACCTTCCTTGACCTCAGTAGCATTTGACCCTACTGATCATTTTCTCCTTCTCGAAATATCCTTTTTACTTGGCTCCCCTAATTCTCTAATCACTCCTCTGTCTCCTTTGCTAACTCTTGATCCTTGTTCAGACTCCTCAAGGTGGAATGATTCCCCAAAGTCTTGTTCTTGGACCTTTCTCCTCTCTCCACTCTCTCATCTCTATAATAGATGTCTCCCATGTCTATAGCTAACCTCTGGCCTCTCCTGAGCTCAAGCCCCACAACCCTAAGTGCTTATAGGACATTTCTCCCTGGGCACAAGGCTGTCACGTCAAACTCAACATGTCTAAAACTACAAGGTATATTTTCCCCCAGGCCTGTTTCTCTTTTTCATTTATTTCTTTCTTCTATCTAAAATGTTACCATTATTGATTTTCTCTTCCCCCTTATATCTAACCAGTAGCAGAATCCCATCAATTCTATTCCTGCATTATCTCTAGTATCCATCCTTACTTCACATTCCTAGTGCCACCATCTTAGTCGTACTACTCACCTGTCCTATTATAGTGACATTCTAATAGGTTTCCCAATTCCCACTCTTCACCCACCCCCCCAATCCAACATAACCTTCATCATGCTACCAGACATCTTCTTTATCCATAAATATGGTCACATTACTGCTTTGCACAAAAATCTTTAATGATTCTTTTTGTGATTAAGTTCAAATCCCTTACTTAGTATGGACTCAAAGCTTCCATACTCTGGTAGTGCTATCTTTCCAGGCTTCTTTTGTACTTCTCCCCTACTCTATATTCCAGCCAAACACCCCACCCCACAATTTCCCACCTCTATCACTCTGTTCATGACATTCCCAATGCATAGAATATTCACTCCTTCCCTCTTATTACCTCTTGAGCTCCTGCCTCTCCTTTACATCTCAAATGTCCCCTCTTCCAGAAAGCATTCCTTAATCCCCAACAAAACCTTTCCACTTCAGATCTAATATAGGCTGTGATTTGTACTTCTTTTATAGTTATATAATTTTGTATTCTAATTATTTGTCTGTGTCAAATACCTATTCTGTACTCATAAGCTCTATGAGAATAGTGTTCCCGTCTTATCTAAACCTTGTATTTTACCCAATGCCTAGCACAGTGCTCCATATACAGTGGAGCAGTGTGCTTAATAAATGTTTATTAAATTCTAAATTTGAATTACCTGGTACTTCTACTACTTCAAGGACACTGTTGGATTGCAGAGTTCACACTAAAACCTGTCTCCTGAAAAAAAGAATTTGCTTTCTCCTACTAATACAAAGTCCCATATTAAATGTTGCTGATATTATCTGTATTTTTTCTTAATGGATTATCTCATCTACCTTGGGGACTTGAGTGTACTGTTTTGATGCTTTTTAACATCTGAAGGATATAATTTACCTACATATCTAGATGCATGGCTCTCCCCATTTTCCTAAATTACATTCTACCAATTAGTGACCAGAATTAGTAAGTCCAGAACAGTCACTTCAAAAAGTTTACATTCTCTTCAAGTATATACAAAAGAGCCTAATTAAATTAAAAAGCCATTATGCTCTTTCAATATATTTGATTACTTCCACACAACATTACCTTAGATAACAGTTTGTCAAATAAGTTATCCATGATGGCTACCAGTTTTGCTGAGATTTCTGCTATGTGGTCATGGTAATCCTGAAATGAAAAAATAAAGTCTGAGTTTTCAATCCCCAGGTCCATCTAAGGTAATTTTATAAAACCCAAGTGGAAAATATAAGAAAAATTACCTTAGTGATATGATCAAAATGCCTAAGCATGCTATACTGCTTAGGCTGCAGGCGAGCTTCAAAATGAGCTCGGATCACAGGAATGTAGTGTACAATTAACTGGAGGCAGCGTGAAGAAAGGGCTGTAAGGTTCAGGGAACATGGACAAGAGGAAGGAAAGGAAAACAAAAGGGTCATAGTAACTTTAACTGAAATAACTAAAAATATAATAATTACACACAAGTCCCAGCTCTGTTAATGAAGAGAGCAGTGCCAAAGATATCATATTCCACCACATGTAAGAAAAATCATCTGGCCACAAACTGTTTGTTAATTTGAGTCCTCCCTCCCAAATAATGTTCCCAATATAACCCAATTCTAATTTCTATCAGTATAACTAGTCATGACTGACTAATCTATCACCGCCTATCGTTAGAGACAGTATCTTTCATCCTAAAACACTCCATACATGTTATATTTTTAACATATTTTCCAAAATAATACAACTTCTAAATAATTTATCCTGAATATTACCAATACTTCTCTACTTCTATGACCATGAATGAAAAAGAGGTGGCCTTTACCACGCCTGAACGAAGCTAAGCCCTCCTTGGACTACGGAAGCCTCACCTTCCCACAGCCATCTTCAACTCTGTCTTTCACCAGCACGCTTCCACCGCCCACCCCCTCCTCTTACGCTACCTGTGACACAGAGAACTGCATTCACATCACTACCACTGCCTCCACTAAAGGCACGCTGGTTAACCACTAGATTATTATATTCATTCACTGTGTAATCACCTAGACCAGAACTCATTTCCCTGGCAACCACTTCCCTGTATTTGTCTTCTTCCATGAGGAAAGAGGTGGTCTTCCTTTTGGATTTATATCCCTTTGGCAAATGACTCTTAAACGTTTTTCATCCTTCCTGCATGTACTACTTAAATTTAAGAACTTATAGTTGACATTATACAAATTCACTATAAAAACATGATCGAACTAGGGACATTGCTATAACCTCACAATACAAAAGTACAGTTTTAAAATGCAGATATCCATACCTAAGTTTTTTGTAGTTATTGTTTTTAAGCCAACGACCTGCAAAGCTCCTGCTCCAAGAACTAACTGGCAACTTCTTGAGTTGAAATACTAATGTGTAGGAAGGAGGAAAACAATGTACAGATTAAAAACATTTTACCTATAAAGTATTTCATTCTTATCCACTGACCAAAAAGAAACAAAAAATGTTTAGACCAAAAAAATCTTTCTGAGGGAAGAAACTTTAACATTTACAGTCTAAGAAAAATAATCAAGGCTTCTACATAACTTCTCAGGCTTTAAAATAAAATTTTCAATTTGCATTCAAAAATCAATCTTAGCCAGTCTGCTTTAAAAGTCCTGTTTCAAAAGTATAACACATAATATGAACTTTTTTGCAGACTGAAATCTGGCTATTCCAAGCTTAAATTAGTTAAAAGATGTTTTAATATTTTAAGAAAAGCATTATAACATTTCCACTTTATTCACTTCACTAGCTTAGTAAAATTACTTTTTAAAAAATTTCCCACCTTGATGAGATGAATTGTGAAAAATTTAGTGAATTTTTAATTTTCATTGTCATAACACACTGAAAACAGCTAATGTGGCCCCACTCACATCCAGTAGCTAATAAACAAATCTTCAGACTTCAGCATTACTAACCACTGCTACATGGCTTCTGATGACGAATCACTAAATGATGAATGAGAGGCAAAATGCTGCTCTCTTTCAATCATTTCTTTAATATTGTGACTCAAATGTCAAAAGACCAAGATCATAAAAAGTTACTTTATCTTGACATGCTGTCTCAGAATTCAAAAATTCAAATTAGATCACAAAAGCAAGGAAGTACAAAGCTTAATATATAACCTGTTCAAACAATCTTTCCACATTGACATGAAAAATCATACATACCTTCAATAAATCTGACAAACGAGTAAGCATGTCAGTAGTAACAGATGGGATGTTATCTACACACTGGCAATATTCAAGGATAATTCTTATCAAGAGCAACACTGTTCTGTGAAGGGGAAAAAAAGACAACTCAACATGCAAAGTTTACTGCAAAAAAAATCAAGCCAATTTAGAATATAAAACTAGAAATCCAATAGAGGACAAACTCATTAAAAAAAGTGATACTCCCTCCCAACTTGTCATTTTATTAATTTTTAATATCTTCAATGTTATATACATTAAACCATCAAAGTCCAAGCTCTAGGAAGTGCCAGCATGGTTACCTACTATGTCTGTCTTCTGAGTCCCAGTCTAGTTAAAATCAAAAACTTAGATAACTAGAATTTAGCTATTAGGTGAGTTAGTGAACATATCTCCTAAAATGTGATGTTAAAATCTTTATCTGTGGAATAAATACTCACAATTATGATGTACTAATGTAATCAGTAGCAATAGTGTGTGGAAAAAACATGCACATAAATTTTGGAGGGGAAATATTTACTTGTATGTTTCCTCTCACAATAGTGCTACTAATTAATTAACATCAGTATATCACAAAATTTACTACTAAAGTTACTGCTGATAACTGAAATAAAAAGCTCTAATTCTCCTAACCCAAACAATGACTTACTTAAGATATTAAAAGGTTTGTAGTGCTATATAAGTGGTCTTGGAATACCTAAAAATCAAATTAGTGTTATTTGAAAGGAAGTAAAGTCACCCTAACACAAAATGAAGAATAAAATTTAGTACTAAGCCAGAAAATTTTTTTAAAATGAAAATTTCTTTCATTAACCATCCATTTTTTGTAGAATAAATAAAACTTTAGCTGTTATATTTAAATAACTCTTAGTTATGTGTGCTAATGGAGAAGGAAAAAAAATTATACAAAAAAATTATATATAGAATAAAAACAACCAATCCAAATTATATGTATTTGGCTTCAAAGTTAAGGGACATATCAAATCAGAGATATACATACAAACATACACAGACAATACAAATACATGCTCTGTTTAGCCCTTTCATACTCTGGCCCTATTCTTGGTATATTAGGATCTATGTAGATTCTGAGTTTGGAAAGGGTTGAGAAGAAAGGGGAGTTCAAAATGTTATGTATTATCAAGAATTTACTATATAGTATTATCACATTTATTCTGCTAAAAGGTTATTTAATTCAAATATTGCCATCACAAATTTTCTTAAAAGAGGAAACTTTAAACATTTTATCTCACATTTCATAAGAATTTTAATTAAAATTTAAAAGTTTATTTTAAGAACTAATGCTATATCTGTGTAAATAATATTTAATGATATCAAATGGATCAATACCATAACAGAGGCATATGAAAAGTGGTTAAAAAAATTTTATGAGTCAAAGAAATTTGAAATTTCCTTCCAAATATTCCTACTACATTTGAAAAAGAAAAGAACTTCAGTTTTCAAAAATATGGTAAAAATGACACAAGCAAAAAAAATGCAACTTACCCAACAACAGCATATGGCTGTCCTTCAACTATCAGGAAGTCAGCAGGTTTTCTCTCCTCTGTATTTAGAAATTTTAAAAAATAAGCAAACAAAACCATCAACAAAATCATTAATTATTGAAGAATCACTTAAAACAAATTGGAAAAAGTTGAACAAATCACTCTCTGTTTATGGACTGAAACCAATTCATTTCTGAAAGTAAGTATTTCTCCTTTAAAAACAGAGCTCCCATTTCAATTTGTTATGTGTTCTCTCTGATTGTAAAGTGCTTAATTTCCAAAATTTAAAGGGCATTGATATATATAAACATAAACTTCTGGGCAAAAACTACAAATTTATCTGTTACAAACAATATTGCTATGTTTTCAGCATATGGCATTAAATAGAGCAATTTAGGATCTCCAGTTGAAAACCATTATTTCAGGGGATCTGTGATTCATTTCATCAGTGTGAGTACTTATTCTACAGATGCAGATCACAATCTCTGGTGAACAGTCTTTAAATTTGCTGTGGTGGAAAAATTAATCAACCTGCCACAAGTGTGAGTCAGTGAGCCAATCAATAGGGCCTTCTGCACTCCAAGATCTGCCAAAGAGAGGCTCTATCCTACTGACCCAGACTTTAAGAACCTTGCATCACTCTCCTCGCCACAATGAGTCCTTGGAATATGAATTTGTGGAGAATGGCTATGATTAAGACAAAAGTTTTCCCTACTCTTTCAGCCAATTAATTCAGACCCCAGATTTCCAACCTGAGTTCTGCTACTTTATGTGGAAGAAAATACCTAAGACAAGTGACAAAATGTTAATATAACCCAAAGGCTTTCACCTTTCATTTCACCCTTGAGAGGTCTAACTACTATTTTGTTATCACTCTCAAAGAAGAAAAACAAATATTGCAGAGAAGAGCAGGGAGATTCCTAAAGGAATTGAAAAGATCTTGAATATATATATCCTCTGAGGAAAAAGAAATGAAGTGATTCACTTTTCAGAACAAAAACATGATGAAGTCAATTCCTCTGTCTTCCCAACTACTAATTCAGAAGTTCTACTCCAAACTAAAAAAAGTAACAAGGGTTCTTACTTAGTTGCAAATTTTACATGAAATAAAAATTTCATAGAATAAGATGGATCCCAGTTGTAAGGAGAAGTTTTTAAAGCATGATATACAAATATATACTCTAGAACTTCAACGATCTCCACAATACAGGTAGTCTCTCTACTTATGAACACCACATTCCCTTTACAACTTAGGAGATGGTCTCTCAGACTTGTATAGAAAACTTCATCACTCTGCATTCAACCAGTTAGGCTGATCTTATCAAGACAACAGATATACAGTCAATCACTAAGTCCATACGGTGCAAAAAATAACAACATAAAATAAGGGGAGATGGCAGAAAGAATAACATAACACTAGGTTTGTGAAAGATTGCAAATACCTCCAGATTTTTTTTCAGGTAAAGCAATCTTCCCATCTGTTATGGAATCAACAAGGTCCTGAAATTCTGGAGGCACATCAGCTTGTTTCCACCGTTCATTCTCTAATAGGAGACTATTTAAAAATTAAAGGTAAAGTTAAAAAAGAGAAAGGTGAAAGTTGGAAATGCTTTTATGACTTCTTTATTGCTAGGATAGAAATATAATTAAAACTAAGTGGGTACAAATTGGATTTAAGAAAGCTTAGGCGAGTGCAGCAAACTTAAATAATTCAATGAAATTAAATCTTTGACGGGCAACCTATTAATAAAGAACTCTCCTTTTTAAAGCTGTATTTCCAATATTGTGAGAGATAGCAAAGAGTTAAGCTTCCACAAAGTAGCTAATTGATGAAGTCACTGAAAATAAGTCAGAAAATAAGAAAGCTAGCAGACTGCAGGTTGTCTCAACCAATCAGGAGACAGACAGTGGCCTTCAGAAAGTCACAAAATTTTTGATAAGGAGGTCCAGTCCTAGAACCAGCCTGTCAGGGAATATGACCGGGAATAACTGGGAGAAAGCTTTTCTTCTTTGCGTTTGCTTAATAAACTACTTGCATATTAACTTCTCCGCCCCGAGGGAAGAAATAGCACAAAATTTAGGCACAATTCCTATGTTGGAGGGAACATATCAAGGAGATATGTAGTAGGCATGTAGAGAAGATGGTGTATGTGCTTGTCCTTCCTTCTCGAAGAGGACCATGGCATCAAGATGATGACATGACTTGCAGTTCACTTGGATTTGAGTGAGGGAGGGCTGTGCAAGGTCACCAACCTCACCTTCTTCTCCTGAGCAATCTGGGTCCAGTGACCAGATAGTCATCAGGATGACTGGAGATGGCCCAGGATGCATTGGGAGACCCTGGCCCTTTCAGGCTAAGGTCTTACCACATTCTCACTTTGAGTGAGATACACCCATTCAATGAATAGGCTTCTTTAAGTTATTCAAGGGATGGCCCCTTTAATGAAAAAAAAAAAAATCAAACTGGGAGGGTGAGACCCTCAGGGTTCCTGCATGAAACAGAAACAGTTACTATTTAGTAATTACATCCCCTCTTCATTAGGTGGGTGGGGACTTGTTGATTAGTCTATGAGCTCCAGAGTAGGTACCCATTGATTGGGGATACAAATGTGATAGAATGGTACTAAGCTGTAAGATATCACAAATAGGAGTGATTTGGGGAGACCAATCTTGACTCCAGTGGAATGCTGGTGAAATATAACCCGCTTCTCTTGGTAGAGGTGAAAGACTCTAGGTGGAGAATTGGGCAAGAGAAGATGGTGACTTAATGAAGAACGGACCAATCTGTCTTCTGGTAGGAGGATCTGTCTTGACAACGGTATATAGCTCATCTCGCTTCTGTGCTCTTCCTTCCTAAGGACGGATTGACCCTGCTTTTGGATAAGGCGTTCGATTCCTCTGAACTCTCCTATAATAAATTGTCCTTGATACCTTTTAGTGTCAAGCATGTTTCTAACAATATGATCTTAACTCCGGCAGAGATGAGGGTTAATTTGCTTAATTTTGTACGAAGTAGCTGCTAGTACCAAGCAAGTTTCTAATGTGCCACTGATGAAAATGTTCCTCTTGTGTGCTATTTAATTACAGTCATAAAAGAAATAATTAAATATTTTAACTGAAAATCTAGTAAGGTGATTGTTTTTATTCTCCAATTTAGCTTTATTTTTTAAAGAAAGGTATGGGCTAAGATGCTGCTGCTCAAGCTATTAAGGTTTTCTATTGTTCAGATACATGTAATTTGTTAAGGAAAAATAATTTTTTTAACATTAAAAAGCCAAAATGAACACTGGGGATACCTGAGTTTGGTTTTTCTCTCTTCATGAAATCTATTTACAAATTTATTAGCTTGACTCTGTAGAGCCCCACGTAGTGACATACTTTTTCGTCCACAGATCTGTTCAGTATCTAAAATAAATGTTTCCATTAATCGAGAAAGCGCGATGAACTCAGAGGAATTCAACTTCTCAAGAAAGCCATCCTAAATTTACAAAGTAACACAAAAAACTTCTGTCAGAAAGTTAGCAGAGCACCAAGTCATGGTTCAATTATGACACCTATAAATTAAAACCAAATATAATCTATAAATTTAAGTCCCTAAAATGGTTTGTTTCAGAATGATAAATCAAATCTCCCTATATTATTGCTCCAGCAACTAGACACAAAAAAGTTTGATGTCAAAATCTAGAAATACACAATTACCACCACTAATCTATTTAGTCTAACTTCTTTTCCTCCAACCAAACTGAGTTACTGTCCCTAAATACTTCCTCATCTTCCTTTTCTGTTCCATCCCCACCTACCCTCTGAAATCCTACCAAGATTAATTTCAAATGTAAGCCTTCTATAGGAAGTTTTTCCAGATCTGTCCACTAAAATGCAATCTCTTCCTTCTTGGAACCCTCATAAGACTTTCTCGGTAACTCTACAACAGTATTTACAGTCTACCTTATAGTCTGTGATTTGTGTCTTGTGCTATCCTTTCGACCAGGTTCTTTGATGAAAAATTCTACTTAACCTGTAACCAATCCCTCCCATACTTTAGCACACCACAGCAGATCAACAATGTGGAACTGAATATATTAACAAATAAATTCATATCAATCATTTAAACTTTTAAAAAGTATTTTCCCAATTTCACTAATAAAATAATTCAGCAAACTTGAAAGCACTGAAGTATTTTATAATTCATAATTGTTTTGGGAGATTTTAAATTATAACCAATAAAATTTCGAAATAAGGCTCTGACTCATTTTAAAAATCGGTAATAGCCCAAAGCTTTACATTTTGTTTGGATCACTCTGGACTTTTTTTTTATTCTATTAACCAAAATCCCCATATTATCCATAAAATAGATAATCCTGGTGATAGCTCATTATTTATTTAGTGCTTTATGCTTTTATTTTTAAACTCTGAATCTCAGTCAAGTTAGCTAACCTTGGCTCTTGCCATAAGAAATTTGACCGACCGATCATGGCATATATCTGAAGCATTATACAGCAATTCTTGAATGTTATTTGCCAGCTTCCCCAGCTCTAAGTCAGTCAACTTCATGTCCTCACTGACCCTGAAAATGACATAAGATTATTTATAAGTCAAGTAAGGTAAGAAGATACATTCTTCTTTACATCAAACATACTCTGAGGAAGAATAAAGAAATGCTTTAACAATCAAATAAGAGAAAGTCTGTACTACACAACATGTATAATACTATTTGTGATGAAATAGCTCTTTAGTGTGCTGAGAGGACATGAATCATGTGAGATTTACCATCTCTACTTTAAGGCTTTATAGAATGAACTTGAATTATATCTAAAAGCTCCAAAGCAGAAAACCTAATTTCAGTATGAAGGGGATGGGTAGGAAGGGACTCTGGATTTCAGACTATAAAAGTTAAGAACAAGAGAAAGATGAAGGCCACTGTTATGTCCCCAATAATCAATCAAGAAATTCATGTGGTATAGGAGAAGAGTAGTAGCTTAAGAATCCCAGGCCCTTAGTTCATATTCCTCCTCTAATGTTTTCCTCCAGCAGATAGCAGAAAAACCAACGAGAAAAGGACCACGGATCTCAATTTTAGGAAGCATGGACAACAACAGGATTTCTTTCGTAGCCAAATAAAAATTATGTATATATAAAATGCAGATCTCTCTCCCCACTAGAAGAAGAGGTAGCGCCTGCTCTCTACTCGGGCTCATAATTTAAAGCCCATCACCCGCTCTTCCATTTCATCATACATTCCTCCCCTTCCCATACAAACTCCTCTTCTTGTTCCACATGCTTGTTTCCGTATGTCTAGAATGCACGCCCTCCTCACTTCTCTCTTTTACTACTTCTTTGAGATTCAATTCAAATATCTCCCACATGAAGTTTTTCCAGATCCTACAAGTGTCCTCCCTTTCAAAACAACCATCTTTTTCTTAGCAGACTGTAAGCCTGGGAAAGAAAGGATCTTTTCCTCCCATCTTCATATCCCAGCACCCAGTACAGTGCTAGCACACAGGAAATACTAATATATTTTTAATGAAACTGAAGTAAAAAAAAGGGAAAATCCAAAGAATTGGAATCTAAAACTATACCAAGGTTTAATGAAATGGTAGAAAAATGTGACAAAAAAGGGAAGAATGCAACCAGCATTTATTAAGCACCATACTACGTTAAAGGCACTGGTTTTAAAGACAAACACAAAAGCATTCCCGCCTTCAATAGTAACATGAATAACAATAATAAAACACTAGCATTTATAAAGCATTTTAAGATTTGCAAAGAACTTTACATGTTTCTCATTTAGTCTCAACAACAACTGCCTGAGGGAGATGCTATTATTATTTTCATCTCCGTTTTACATTTGAGGAAACTGAGGCTGAGCGAGGCTAAGTGACTCGTCCGGGGACATAAAGTGAAGAAGTATCTGAAGCAATATTCAAACCCAGGTTTCCTGGCTCCAATTCTAGCACACTATCCAATGAATCACCCAGCTGCCCCTAAAAGGGCTCACGTTCTAAGGCTGAGGGGTGGGACAGGGACACATGTTATACTTAGAAAACAGACCAAAGCTGAATAGAAAATCTGACATTTAAACATAAGACTCAGGAAAAAACATAAAACAGGTAAACATGAAAGAGTAATGCTAAGGGCCACAACAAGGTTTAGCAGATTACATTCCTATATGAGAAGGTGACACATGCAAAGCCTAATCATTCTAGGGCAGTTAAAAGGACTTTACACAGACAGATGACATAGATGTCAGTTGAAATAATCTCCAAAAAAAGGAAGAGGTGAGAAAGAGGGATGCACTGGGAGAAAGGGGAAGGGAGAGGAGGAATGGTGAAAATATTCTCACATGAAAGAGATACACAAGGAGGAGCTTTTACAGTGGAAGGGAAAATGGGTGAGGGAGGCTTCAACATCTGAACCACATTCTCATCAGAGCTGCCTAGTTCAAAGAATAAATACAAACTCAGTTGTATATAGAAATACAGCTCACCTAACAGGGAAACAGGAGGAAAGGGGATAAGAGGAAGGGGGAGGCAGATTAAGGGAGACAGTGGTTAGAAGCAAAATAGACTTTTGAGGAGGGACAGGATAAAAAGAGAGAAGAAGAAACAAGAAAATAGGAAAAAGACACAGTAGTCATAACTATGAATGTGAATGGAAGGAGCTTGCCTGCAAAACAGAAGCAGACAGAAGAACAGATTAGAAACCAGAACCCAACAATATGTTGTTTGCAAAAGACACAGAGCTAAATAAAAAAAAAAAGCAGAATCTAATGTTTCAGTTGAAATATAAATAGGGAGGGGTAGTCATCTTGATCTCAGACAAAGCAAAAACAAAAGTAGACCAAATTAAAAGAGATAATTGTGGAAATGACATTATGCTAAAAAGTATTGACAATGAAACGTTATCAAAAATGTTTGCAAGTTTCTCTAATAAAGGCCTCATTTCTCAAATATATAGTGAGTAGTGAACTGAGTTAAATGTATAAAAAGTATAAAAATAATTTCGTCATAGACAAATGGTCAACGGGTGTGAACAGGCAGTTTTTTGATAGTACTTCATGTATAAAAGATCTGGAGGGTGGGGAGAGGGTAATTTAGAGGATTACAAACTCAATATAAATAGGCACTATGAGATGGTAACCAAAAAAGCTAATGAAAATTCCAGTAGGAAGAGATGAAAGGAGAAATTCCACTTGGAAAAAAAACTATGGAAAATATAAAACACTTGCAAGTCCAACTGCCAAGAAACACACAGAAACTATATGAGTACAACTACAATCTACACTTCACACAAATAAACAATTCTAAATAATCAGAGAAATATTAACTATTTAAGGGTCAAAGTGAGCCAGTAAAACAAAAATAACAATATTATCTAAGGAAAAAAAAATACAAAATTCATTTGGAAGAACAAAAGGTCAGAGGAAATTAATTAGAAAAAAGTGTAAAAGGAAGATGAGCCTAGCAGTACCAGATTTTAAGCTACACTATCAAGCTGTGATCAATCTGATACTGGTTAAGAGATGGAGTTGATCAGTGGAACAGATTAAGTATACAAGACACAGAAGTAAACAAGCATAGGAACCTAATGTTTGATAAACTCAAAGTTACCAGTTATTGTGACAAGAACTGACTACTTGACCAAAAATGCTGGGAGTCTGGTAAATTCTAGATATAGACTAACATCTCCCACCATAAATCAAGACAGGCTCCAAATATATGAGGTAGACATAAAAGACTGCATCATGCACAATTAGAGAAAAAAGAAGAAATTAACTGTCAGATTTATGGACAAAGGAAGAATTGAAGATCAAACACAAAACAGGATCACAGAAGGTAAGATGGATGATTTTGATTAAATAAAATTTAAAATGTTTTGCACAAACAAAACCAATACAGTAAAATTAGAAGAGAAACAGGAAATTAGAAAATAAATATTTGCAACAAGTTTCTCTGATTAGGTCTTATTTCATTTGTGTGGACAGAAACACACGTGTGTATACATATACGCATACACACACACACACACATATATATACAACTGAATCAAATTTATAAAATTAAGAGCCATTCATCAATTGATAAATGGTCAAAGGAAATGAACAGGCATGTTTTAGAAAAATAAATGAAAGCTATCAATAGTCATATGGAAAAAAATGTTCCAAATCACTAACAATTAGAAAAATGCAAATTAATATAATTTTGTACTTCTAATTGTAATGTAAAGTAGGATCTCCTGCTATTTTTGTTTTAGAATCAAGTGCCTCTGACTGAATCATGCCTTTGATTAATCAAGAGTCTTTAACTAGAAATAGTGTATAATATAGTAGAGAGAGTTTTAACCAGACATGTGCAAGTGGGCTCCAGCCCATTAGATGCTGAGTAAAACTGTACATAAAAAGAGCCAGAGCTGAGAGAAGCAGATGAGAAGAGAGCTAGCACTGAAGGGGAGAGCCAGCACTGAGAAGAAGAGAGCTGAGAGGAGACCTCTGATAGCTGAGAAGTCCTATCTGTTGATCTGTGTTGATTTCTAAGACAGAAGTCCTGTCTGTTGGTCTTTATGAGTGAATTGCGATAATGATGCTGGTGGTGTATGTTAGTATTGTTGTTGCCCTGCAGAGTTTTGTTTTCTCAGAGACAGAAGCTGTGGAGTGGAGCAGCCCCATGAGCTGAGGCATGTAGCAGGATCTGCCTATGTGTGAATCCTGGCAAGAGTCGGGAGTGGTCAGCCCACAGAGAAAAAGCCATGGGACTTGGAAGCCAACTGTGAGTTAAGATGCAAGAGGACTTTACTTGGACACTTGATATTGATTAAGAAGATTGTTTTTACAGTGACCCAGGGGGTAGATACACAGTGTGGTACTTTGAAAAAGGACTTTCCTTGGATACTTGATATTGATTGAATGATATGTTTTACTTAAAAATGTTGCTATGAATGTCATGCTTTACATTACTGAACAATGCTTAGTTTGTTGTTGAATAGAGAGTTCATTATCCTATGCAATTAGACCCTTGAAATCATTCACAGCAGCAGTCCTTGGGTATGCTGCCGTGATTGATATTACACTAACCTCCTATTTCTTAGATCGACAAAGTTGACAAAAAGGGAAAATGACAAGTGCCAGAGGGGCTATGAGGAAACAGGTACTTTAATGCACTACTGGGTAGAGCTATAAACTTGACCAAACATTTTGGAAAGCAATTCGGAATTATGCCCAAAGCTATTAAACCGTGCACTCTGACTCAGTTTGACTCAGTTATGTCACGACTAAATCTCTACCCCAAAGAGATCAAAGAAAGAAGAAAAAGACCCATAGGTACAAAAATATAGCAGTGCTTTTCATAGTGGCTAAAAATCAGAAAACAAGGAGGTTCCCTTTGACTGGAAAATGTCTAAATAAGAATATTAAGGATGGAATATTACTGTATTGTATGAGATGATGAAGATGATGGTTTCAGAGAAATCTGAAAAGACTTGAATGAATACTTGTAGAATGTAGTGAGCAAAACCGGGAGAATAATTTATAAAATAAAAGTAATACTGAAAAGACCTATCAGCTCTGAAAGATTTAGTACCCCTGATCATCAAAATGACCAACCGCTACTCCGGAATGAAAGAGGCTACTCATCTCCCGATAACTCAAGAGTGCAGACTGAGGTGTAGTATTTTTTGTCATGGCTAACGAAGCAATTTGTTCTGCATGACCATACACATTTGTAACAGTGGTCTCATTTTTCTTGCTTTCTCTATGAAGGGTGGAGGTAGAAAGAGCATGGGAGGAAGAAAAGGGTATCTCCATTTGGAAAAACATCTAATTTTGTTTTAAAGCTAATGAAATCTTAGGTTAGGATTCATCACAGATAATATACTTCACTAACAAATGACGGAAGTTATAGGTCTGACATATTCTGAATATGTTCTGTTTAGTGTCTTGACTATAGTGTGTTCAACATATGCTTACTAATTGATTAAGCACAATCTGTTAAGCATGTTGAGAAGCTGCTGTGTACTCAGACTAAGGCAACAGGGTGGGGAGGGAATTCCTAATCACGCAAAGATCACTTGATGGAATTTAGGCTATTTTAACCTGGAGTAAAGAAAACTTAGGGAGGATATGAGATTGTTCTAAGTGAAGGATTGTCATGCGAAGAAAGGTTTAGATTTGCTTTATTTGTCTGAGGACTGTTGTGAGGAAAATTTCCTTCACTCAAGAGGAATTCTATCCCTTTGCACATTTCTATTCATTTTTCAGCATTTTATTTTCGACATGCTTTGATCCTATTAGTATTTCATATCATTAAATGTATGAAAAAAGGAATCCACATTTAAACTGTAAACCACATCATAAATTACCTAATTTGCTTAAAGATAGTACAGAATAAAATAAGATGTTTTACATGAATCTATACAGCTTGTTGCACTAAGTGATTCTGAAGGTACCTTCTTGTTTGAACCCTCCTACAAGTATGTTAGTGAGCAAGGTAACAGTATTTCAACACTGGAAAATCAGCTTTCAACTGTTTAAAATACTCACAACTGTAATACTGGCTGCCTAAATAGAGAAAAGCATTTTGGAAGAGATATAAGAAATGTAGTGAAAAGCGGTAAGCTCCTGTATCTTCTGGAATATATTTAAAATAGAAGGTGGAGATTTTTGGTGGCAATCTCACTTATGATAGGCAACTGGACCACATTCCAATTACTGTTTAAGTAGATTAATGGCAATAATTTGCTACCATTAGTCTTCTTTTATTTCAGAGCAAAGCACAGATCCACTTGGATTTTGTCCCTGATCCATAAAAAGTTTAAGTTACATTTTTTAAATAGTTCAAAACTCACAGGTTTCAAATCTTTTTTCCTCTTTTAAAGATCTGTGTGCATTCTTTTAGCTAATTAACTTTATAAAATGTAGTTCAAGTTTCAAATTTTATACATTTCTATCAAAACAATAAATAATGTATCTAAATGAAACAACTGTCAACAATTTGCCAAGATATGGTCAATATTATGCAATAGCCAGTATACTTACATAAGTTCAACACCTCCTGGTGTAAGAGAAGATATTTGCTCTTTACTGGATGAAGAGTCAGTAGTACATTCTGGTTCGGATACCGAATCACTGCTGCAGGGTTCACTGCTCGGAGATGCATTTCTTTGAGAGGTAGTGTCAGTTACTCCAGGTGGTAGCTCACCCTCGCTAAATGCATCACTTATAAACATACCTTCATGGGTTAAATATGCCACCTCTGTATCTAATGAATTGTCTTTTGCAGCATTCTTCTGTTCTGAAGTTTCTTCCAGTTCCCTGGTTCTTTGATTTTTATCAAGGACTGAGAGGACAACACTTCGAACAATATTTAACGTTGCCTAGAATAAAACATAAAGTGCTTTTTAAAAAGATTTTTTCAAAGTTCTCTATCCTTACATTCTAAATCAATGAAATTCTCTCTCCCCTACCCAGATAGGAAACTAATTTTTTATATTTGTCACTTTAATTTTACAATAAAATGAAGATGTCCACCTTTAGAAAAGAACTATAGAAATAAAAAGAATAATACTTAAAGTACTACTTCATTTTCAAAAATCATAAGTCACTTCAGTTTTGATGTAAGGTGAAGAACATCAATTTTGTCTGTAGTTTTATGTGTAGATAATTTGTAGATACACTAAAACCTTTTCCTGGAATTTTTTGGAGGAAGGAATTGGTCATTTTTCATTTTTTTCAAACTATTTCTAATTGATTCATTCATTAAGACAACATTTTAAAAGCAGTACACCACTTTAGGGCAGAGGGAAACTGAAACAAAAATCATTAATCTACAATTTCTGCCTTCATGGACCTTATAGTCTAGCAGAAGAACTACTAAGCTTACACAAATATATCATTACTATGTAAGTAAAGTGTAAAATAGGATATGAGAATGTAGGAGTGGTGCAGGTATTATGAAAAAAGTAAAGTACAATAAAAATTATTTCTGAGCTGGGTGAGAACAAGGAAAGGCTATTTCAGGACTAGTGTTGAGTACAGGCACAAGAATGCTCCTGAACAGTAATTCACTTTGATCAGACTAGAGTGTACAGAGGATGATGACAGGCAGCTTGAAAGTCGGGACTGCAGTTTTTCCAGGGCTTCTGAGGCTCTGATAAAGAGCTTATTGGTCTTTATCCGGTGGGCAATAAGAAGCCACTGAAGGTTTTTGAGCACGAGTGACACAACGAGAGCCAAGCATATGGGGATATTTTATAAAAGTTATGATTTCACTATGGGGATTTCCTTCACTAATACAGATAAGTTTCATGAGCTGCTGTGGCCAAAAAATTCATCACTTGATGTCCAGCCTTTTGAGTGGAACACTTCCCCTTGGTTAGATTGTATGGTCCTCAGAAAACACACTCAAAATTGTGTTAGGTGGTACAGTAGATAGAGTACCAGTGCAGGAATCAGGAGGACCTGAGTTCAAATCTCACCTCAGACATTTGACAATCACTAGCTGTGTGACCTTGGGCAAGTCATTTAACCCCAACTGCCTCATCCTGGGTCATCTCCAGTCATCCTGATGAATATCTGGTCACTGGATTCAGATGGCTCTGGAGGAGAAGTGAGGGTGGTGACCTGCACAACCCTCCCTCACTCAAAACAAAGTCAAGTGCAAGTCATGTCATCGTTTCTCTGATGGCATGGTCTTCTTCAGCAATGAAGGACGAACACACTCAAAATCATATCTAAACTCCTTTAGCTTGTTAAGATCTACCAAACTACGGGCACAGGACACCCACAACAGAAAGAGACAGCTCTGGATAGGTCTCTAGTGGAGGCAATAAGGAAGATATAAACCTGGCAGAGATGTAAAGGATATATTGCAGTGGGCAGAGCCTCAGAGTGGGACAAAGCAGCTAGGAAGCTACTGAAATCACATTAGAAAATAGTAAGACAGACCTGAATTACAGTTAATGGCAGTAGATTCAGAGAAGGGAAAGACATGACAGAAAACTGTCGAGGTAAAATTTACAGGACTGTGTAACTGATTAAATACGGAGAAAGAAGAATTTAAGATAATATTGAAGTTTTGAGCTTGGTGACTGGATGACTACTAGTGTCATTAATAGAAACAGAGAAATCAGAAAATCTAAAAATCTATTTTAAAGAAAAGATGCTAACTTCTGTTTTAGACATGATGAATTTTAGTTGCCACCAGCAAAAAGGGAAGTCAGTGTAGAAGATGACTGATGAGAAAGAACCAGAAGTGTGTAGCACCAAGGAATCCAGGAGAGAAGGATCCAGGAAGAAGGAGACTGCAATCAAACACTGCAGAGATGATGCGGAGGAGGACAAGAAATGGTCATTACAAGAAGACCGAACACCTCTGTTGAATCTTCTGCACTTTGGCAATTTCAGCAGAGGGCCACAGGTTGAAGCCAGAGTTCAAGGAGTTGAAGAACAAGTAGGCTGGGAAGTAAGGAAATAGAGGCACCAGGTCTAGGTTTTCTCAGTTTTCAGTGAAGGGGAGAGAACCAGGACGACGTCAAGAAGCTGGATGAACAAAGCAATCACAGCTACAATACAACTACACACAATAACTAAGATTATAAATGAAAACAATTCAAGGCAACAAAACTCAGGCTAAATATACTGGACAATGTTGGTATCAAATGGTTAAGGTCCAAATATTGGACACGCTTTCCCTTCTATTAATCCATAAACTACAAAACAGAAAGAGAAATACTACTGTTTGAAATTACTTTTGGGGGGTAGAGAGTGGGGGGAGAATGTGTTGAGGGGCTGCTTTAATTGTTGTATCCAAACAAGATATAGTGTTTAGAAATAAAATGAATTTCATAATTTCCTGTTTTTTTATATAGAACAGACTGAACAAAATGGAGTGTTTTTCTTGACTTTTCAGTCATGGAGTAAAATGACCTTTACCCGAACAACACCAGATCATTCTGAAGTTGTATAAATTATGAGTCTAAGTCTTCCCTACACAGCAGCAGGATTTACAGATGTATGCTACCTTGCCTGTCTACTACAACACTTCATTATTACAAAATACCATCTTTGAGATATCTGTAAAAACCACGGAGTAATTAGAAAACCGGGGCTTAGTTTCACTGTTACAAAGCACCACCATATATGAAGAGAATCCAAGTAAGGAGAGCCTTGACCAAGCTTTCGCCATTCCAAACCCACTTCCTCCACTTATGAGCAGTTGGAGAAAATCACTTAACCTCTCTCAACCTAGTCTTACTGACATGTAAAATGGTTGATCATGCCGCCCGTGCAGCATTTCATGTTATGAAATTCAAATAACCCAATGTATGCAAAGTACTTTGTACACCTTAAAATGCCACATAAATGTTAGCTATTATTCTTAAATAATTATTCATTTTAGCATACACAAATCTTAAACAATTTAACATGAAAAATGTTATCAAAAAATAACCTGTATATATTGACAGATATGTGTGCTATTAAATATTTAGGTCTCCATAAAATATTTATAAAAGTTAAAAAATTATATTTTATTCTATATAATTCCATATTTCAATATTTTACAAAATTCATAATATCTTCAGTGTAGGTATTTCCTCCACTGATGTAGATCACCATCCTTCCACCCTCCAGAGATAGTTTCTATGAGTTACTGTGGTTGAAATAAAAAACCACTACCTCATGATGAACCTTAGTGATAAGTCTCCCTAAACATGGCTAAGATAGTCTTCAAATAATAAATGAAAGTTTATGGCAGAACCTTGAGAACTGCTGTTGGCTTAGTGTTCAATAACCTAATGTCACCTCCAGACCATAATAAGGCATTTAGTAGACAAGTTTGATTCAATGGTATATTAGGTATCTGAGAAGCTAACATATAAAGGTTTTCAGAGTATACTGATAATTATATAAGCCTTACCTTAACCCTCTGGAGGAAGACTGTAAACTTAGAGAAAATATCCTTTAAGAGATCAAACCATTGAGGAAAATTCATCAATCTCATCTGATCTGCAAGTCTGCAAAAACATAAAACAATTTAGGGAACAGTATTTTTTCCTTTAAAATTTTTTTTTTAAATCTCTTGTTTATATCTCACCTTCAATTCTAAATATGTCCCTCCCTCACCCATCCAGCAAGCCACCTCTTATAATGAAAAAAAAAAATAAAGAGGAGAAAGCAATCTAGCAAAATAAATCACACAGATCCAGCCTAATAGTATATGTAATTCTCTACACCCATAAAGAAAATGCCTATTTTTTCATCTCTTCTTTAAGACCAGGTTTGGCCATTATAATTACATGGGAATCCGCTCCGATAGTTTTTTTTCCTCCCATTTACTTTATTATTGTCATTAGATAATGTTGTTCTCCTAGTTCTGCTCATTTCACTCTGCATTGGTTCATATATGTATGAAAAACTTTTCTGAATTTTTCAGTCATCATTTCTTAGGAAATGGCTAAAACAAACTGTGGTACATTTATTACATTTATGTACCACAATGTTTAACCATTTCCTAATCTCCAGGTATCTACTTTCTCTCCAGTTCTTTGGTCCCACAATTAGTGCTGTTACGAATATTTTTAAATATGTGGTACCTTTCAGTGTCTTTATTTGCTTGGGCCTAGCCAGTGGCATCTCTAGGTCAAAAGGTATAGAATTCACTCACTTTTTCAAGCATAATTATAAATAATGCAATTTTCAGAATGGTTAAGCTGATTCACAGCTCCCCCAACAATGCATTACTGTGTCTATCTACTCAGAATTTTTCCCCATCAATCATTTCTTTATAAAACTTGGGGGATTTTTCAGTTTTTGTGATTATCATTTATTATCAATGATTTGGAGCAATCTTTCATATAGTTAAAAGTTTTCAACCCTTCTTTTGAGAATTTTTTAAATATCCTTTTACTATCTACCAGGGAATGACTCTTGGTCTTATACATGAGCCCCCTAAGGGCCCATGCAGATCTTCCACACGAATTTCATCAAGGGCATCTCCTCAGAAAGAACTGCTAATTCAAAACAGCAACAACACACAAACCTTTGCTTTCTCTTGACCCTGATTCATCCAGACCTTATCTGGACAGATAGGAAACATAAAATTGCCACTCACATTGCTCTAATAAATTGAATCAACAATTTTCTAGTAACACAGAGGCCCACAAGGCCTTTCAATCTGCCTGCTCTAGTATACGGAAGTGATATTTTACATTTGGGCTATACATTCCAGACCCACAGGAACTGCCATATGACCTGCTGATTTTTAGGCCTTTCCATCTTCTCTGGAGTGAACTTTCCTTTAAGTGTTATATTCCCCAATTAGAAATCTCCATAAGAACAGAGACTATCTCATTTTTTCTATTTTTAGTCCAAAGAATTGGCATATAGTAAGCACTAAATAAATGCTTCTTTCATTCATTCATTCATTCTCTTCCATTTTTTTATGACATAACCTTCAAAGCTGCATTATTGTTCTGAGCTTATAACATGTTGGTATAAAATTAAATTTGGCCAACCTTCTTTCAAGTTTCCTAGGAGTTCTTGTGAAATAGTAATTTATATCTTTAGGTTTGCCAAACACTGAATTATTGAGTTAAATCATTTCTGTTTCTCATATATGCTGTTATACTAATCTACTTTTCTATTTTTTGAATTGATCCCAGTTTTGATGATGAATACTTTTATAGTGTAATTTTAGATCTATGCATGCAATATTTTCTCTTCATTTCTACTTTTTTTTCATGATTCCCCTTTTGAAATCCTGAACATTTTGACTGTTCCTAGAAATTATTTTGTCTAGTAGTATAAAGTATCCTTTTGGTATTTTTGTATAGCACAAAGTATGTAAAATAAGTTAGGCAGGACTGTCATTTTTTAATCATACTGATATAACCTGATCATTAGCAATCACTACTCCAATCACGTCATTTTTTGTTTCTTTAAAGTGTTTCATAATTACATTTCTCTGAATATTGAGTGTGCCTTGGTAGATAGACTACCAAATATATTATACACAGAGGACTTATTCTATATACTGCCAATTTCCTAAAGCTATTAATCATGTCAATTAATTTCTTTGATGATTATTTTATGGTTCAGTAAACTTATGTCACCTTTAAATAGGAATCATTTTCTCTTCTCTTTTATTAATGGCTTGAATTTTTTTCTTGTCTTATTTACTATAGTTAGCATTTCAAATAACAGTAAGGAAAAGGTGCATCCTTGGTTTAGTCCTGAATTTTTAATAAAAATTTCTAGAGTATATGAATTGCAAATAATGCTAGCTTTTGGCACTAGATATATATATATATTTTTAAATCATATTTAAAAAGTCCCTTCTCAGTATATGTTTCACATGTACTTTTTTGTTGTTATACTTTGTCAAAAAGCTTCTTCTGCATCCACTAATAGTTACCCGGTTTGGATCTTTTTGTTTTTTACAATAATATGTTAATTGCTTTCTTAATGCTGAACCACGCTGGCATCTCTGGTGTAAATCCAAGCTGGTCATTATGCCTAAGTTTTTGATATACTGTTAAGAGTTTTTTTTGCTGGAATTTTATTGAAAACTTTCAGTTTGTTAATTATAATAATAGCTAGTTAATACATATATTGTTTTAAGGTTCCCAAAGCATTTAAATATACTTTATCTTGTTAATAACACTGGATTTGTCTATGCTTCATTTTCATTGCTGCATGCGTCCCTGGTTTAGGTCTCATAGGAAAGGGCAGCATTCATTGGCACTGGTAAGTACATGTAGACCATAGTGCCACCCTGTATTTCCTTTGCACCGAGTTCAATTTCTTTTTGAGATGAATAATCATTAACCAGCAAATTACTGGTAACAATGATGATGATGATGATGATGATGATGACAACTAACATTTACACAGCATCACTATGGGCCAGGTACTATGCTAAAGCCTTTACAAAAAGTATCTTATTTGACCCTCACAACAACCCTAAAAGGTAGCTACTATCACGATCCTCATTTTACGGATAAGAAAGCTAAGGGCAGACCAAGGTTCAGTTAACTTGCCCAGGGTGGCACACCTAGGAAGTGCCTAACGCCAAATTTGAACTCAGATCTTTTTGAGTTTGGCTTGGGACTCCATACACTGCACCACCCACTGAAGTGAAAGATTCTATGCTGTCTCAAACATAATATGCTACAGAAGAGAAAAAGACATTTTTATTAATGTATTATTAAGTGACTAGATTCACTGAAATTGGAAGTTTGTCCCTACATGATGGTCCTCCAGGCTTTCCTTGTTGAATACCTCTAGTAATTCATATACTGTATCAACACATGAAAGTTCACTGTATACTATTTCCATGTGAATAAGTTTCATGATCACTGACCAAACCCTAAGTACTACAGTTTTTATAGGGAAATAGATAAAACATGGCCAAATGTAAAAAAAAAATATTCTGGAACAAAAATAAAATTTATCCTCTTTTCTCAACAAAGTGGTCTTTTTTTAAAATTCGTAACTTATTTTCTGCTGTTAACCATAAAAAATTTTTCCTAATATTGCTGAAGCCAAACGTTTGTGAAAAGACAGAAGAAAATAAAATTACAAAACTCAAAACTATTTCAAGAAACACAGTACTTCATAAAATTAGGATTACTTATTTACTTTAATGGGGCAGCTAGTTGCACAGTGGATAGAGCACTGGGGTGGAATCAGAAAAACTCAACTGTGTGAGTTCAAATCTAGCATCAGACACTTTCTAACTGTGTGACCCTGGGCAAGTCACTTAACCTGGTTTTCCTCAGTTCCTCATCTGTAAAATGAGTTGGAGAAGGAAATGGCAAATACTCCAGTATCACTGCCAGGAAAACCCCAAGTGGGGTCACAGTCAGACACTATAGAAAGGGTTCAATAACAACACTAAGGACCAACATTCTAAGACTTCAAATGAGTTCCTATGTAGCTTGAAAATTTATTCAATTAAATCCAACGAATATGTAAATACTCATTATGCACATTAAGAACAGTAGCCCCAAAGATAAAATAAAAGTGTTCCTTTCCCTGAAGAAGTCTAAAATCTAATAGGCAGGGGTGAAACACACACATGAATAAGCAGAAAATGATGAAAAGTATAACACTTAAGAACACAGTACTTTTAAAAGTTCGTAACTAACAAAGGGTAGAGATTGAAAACAGCACTAGAGATTCAAGGAGGGTGGAATGATGAGGAGAGGCTTGATGAAGGGCAAAGGCCCCAAGGCAGATGGAAAGAGAGATATGACAGACCCTTCTCAATACATATACACAAATACTAAAAATGCAAACGTAACTTGGGGCTAAGAAGAGGTACAGGCAATGTGCTCTATGGAATTTCAGCTGGAAGAGATCATTTCCATTTGGAGTGAAGGATGTAACAAAAGAGTTCATGAAGGAGTTCACATTTGATTTAGACCTTGATCAAACTTCAAGAGATGGAGAAAAACCCTTTTCAAATTAGGAGTTATGGAATCAAAGGCTGAGAGGCAGGAGGGACAAGATGAGAACGGGCATTGTCCTGTTTGGCTGGGAGTAAATCACAAAAAGGAAAACTGTGTGAGGTAAGGCTGAAAGGATAAGCTGAAACCATATGAAAAGCCCATCAATTTTATTTGGTAGTCAGTGGGAGCCAATGAAGATTTCTGACTAGGAAAATGACATGACCAGTAGTATGTTAGGAAGATGCCTCAGGCAGCAGTATGACAAATGGATTGTAGAGACAAAAAGACCATTTAAGTGATTATTACAACAGCCCTGGTAAAAGATAATGTAGGATCTGATTAAAGCGGTATTAGTTGGAGTGGGATTAGGATAAAACTGAATGAAAACATGGAAAAATGAAAAATACGTAGTGGGAACAACTATTCAATAATTTAGGGTCATCTCCACACTAATCAAGGGCATATAATTTAAAAAGTATGATTCTATAACTATGTGGTATATCTGAGAAACTAGCCTTTCTTAGTGTTCTGATAATTTCACAAATATTACTTTAAACTATCTAGGAGTTACAGTTTTTATTGCTTACACTTAAGGCATTTAACATCCCCATCCCACCCCCAAATCTACATTTACACTTACTTCACAACAACTTCTGTGTCTATCTCTTCTATCTGTGAGACTGTATTAATCACACACTGAAAAATTCAAAGAAAAAGATATTTATTTGTTCATATGAAATTATATCTCATTTTTACTGTATTACACAAATATTTCCTTCACTGGCATATGCAAGTATAAATATTCTTTTACCATACAATAGTTATTAAAATTACTTAAACTAAAACTGCTTAAAATTGTTCAAGATTTTTAAAAAATAATACATAACAGTTTTACCACAGTATTAAAAGTCATGAAGTGGTTCAAGGAAACACAAGGTAATCATAAGGGTTAAAATATAGCTACAAAACTTGGGTTAAAAAATTCTGTCTGTCATAATACCCTTATTGGTAGTAAATGGGGTACTTCACTTGAGAGTTTATCTGAAGAACGGAAGTTTTAGACACTCAGTACTGCAGACATCCCACCACATTTTACTTCTCATGATACAACCTCTGCACTGGGCCACAGCTACAATTATTATCAACGGCTGGAAGATTTTGTAATCCTCAAAATACAGACTGTAACTCGGGGAAGAAATGTGTTTACACATTGGTAAGAATTTGGGAATTTTTTTTTAAAGTGAAGATGTTTCAGAAAATTTGAAGTGTAAGAATAACTGAATTTTTGTTCTCTTTATATAAGAACCCTATATTATATGTTCAGTTCACTGATAGTGAGTTAGTCTTTCAGTAACGTATTTTATATTTCACAGATGGTAAACTCCGTCTTGGAAAGCTGAACTTAAAGAACAGGAATAACAAGTGAACTCACACATTCACTTGTCCAAATCCGTACTCAGTTCATTTCAAACATCAATAAAGATCTCTCAAAGAAAAATGTCATTACCTGTTTAATGATATTCTTTGCTGTAATAATCATCTCTTCACCATAAATTTCTAAAAAATTTAGTTTTCTTTGTTTCAAAAGTCCAAATATAAGGGATACCAGTCTTTCCTATTAAAACAAGGAAAATGTTAATAATTCATAATAAAAATGTTAATAATTTCAAAGTACTTAATGTATAAAAAAATCAGTCTCATTCAAGAGTAGTAGTAATATTCAATTGCATGGATTTGACTATGTGGAGACCAGATCCCTAGTCAGCAAATGGTATTCCCTGCTAAGTCAGTGAAAAAAAGAAAACAATTCTCAGCAATTCTAGCTTCCATTTTTTTAATGAATACCTTAATGTAGGTGAGTCCTACTACACCAAAATGCTTCAACTGAGGCTGGCATGGCAAAGCAAAATCTGGCTGCTTTTAAGAATGGCTCTAAAATGCAACAAAAACCACAAATCCCATGGAATGGCTTTGGTTTTTCTTTGCTGCCCAGATCTGAATATGCCAATTCACTAGATATGCCCTTATCTTTCTTTCCATTTATCATATTTTTAATAATTATGCAACATTTTTCATGTCATACACAAAAATATCTCATTTCCTCGACAGTATCAAAGAAAGCATTCCACCTAAGAGATTTTCACAAATAAAGGAAGCACAAATAAATGAATAAATAAAATAAAGCACTTTTAAAAATGCTAATGATTCTGGAAGAAAATCTAACTAAAACATGGGCTAAAATTTCTTTGCAGTGCATAGAGCCCTGGGCCTAGAGTTCAAATCTGGCCTCAAGTCACTTAGCAGCTGTTTGACCCCGTGCAAATCATTTAACTTCTATTTGTCTCAGTTTCTTCAACTGTAAAATGTGAATAATAACAGCACCTACCTTTCAGGGTTTTGTGAGGATCAAATGAGATATTATTTATAAAGTACTTAGCACAGTGCCTGGTATACTGCATAGCTATCTGTGTACTCTGTTCCTCTTCTAATTTACTATTTCTATTTTGTGAATAGGCTGAGAAACCCAACAACTAAACTTATTATCGTCTTGAAGAAGAGTAAAGACTTTGAGTGAAGGACTAAAGGACTCTTTTTGATTAACAGATGAATTCTGAGACATCTAGTATGGCAGGTGAGGTCTTTTTTTTTTCCCCTTGGTAGCTTTTTTCCTGATTCTCACTGATATTCCAAATGGTAAAGGCTGCAGGACTCATACCTTATACTAAGAATCAAATCAAATAAGGTACATAAAGATCTTAATAACTGTAAAGCACCATATGACTATATAGCAAGTATCACAATTACTGTTAAATGGGCTGTTTATGAGTGTGCCTAAGTAGATATAAAAAGAATTATTATTAGTAATGAAGTAACACGACAACAAATTCCTTATATTTATGGAGTATAGTTCACTTTTTGAAGCACTGTCAAGTATATGAAATTAACTGACCCTCATAATCTTGATTATTAGAGACAACATGATACAGTGAAGAGAGGAGGGACCTCAATATAAGGATCACTTGGGTTTAAGTGCCACCTCTGATCTGTACTAGCTATGTTTCCTATGAAAAAGTCACAGCCTCTGAGTACTCCAAAAAACTCTTTAAGGCATCTATGACAGTTTCCTTAGCTTTTACACCAAGGAAATTAACAGGTCTGGTCAAGAAAGAATCTATAGACAGAGCTGACATCATTTCCCCAATTTTACAGATGAAGAAATTCAATTAGAGAGGTTAAATGACTTGTCTGAGATCACACAGCTAGTCAGTAACAAAATTGTGATTATAACTTTCTAGCTTATGAATTCTGAAACAGGAAAAAGAATTAAGCACAGACAAGATTTTTGCTTGATTTATTCTGGAAGTAATGTGTTAAAAGCAAGGGAATTGTTAATGAAAAAAGACTTTAATTTTTCTTCTATAATTCAAAATACATACCTCTTCTAAAATTTGACAGTCATCTTCCAGTGGTCTATTTAAATCACTATGAGAATAAGTAGAAAATTCTGCAATCATCATTTTATCTATTAGTTTTTCTAATTCACAAAGTTGTGATCCTAGGTGCCTATAAAAAAAAAAAACCACAAAGATATTACCTAAATATTCATTAAAACCTAAAAATTGCATCTTAAGATCTAAATATAATAAGCAAAACTTTTTCAACTTACAGTTTTTTTCCATTTAATTTTGCAAACAAGTAAAAAAATTGTATCTATTATTTATACGTACTATATACTAGGCACTGGAGATTCAAAAATAAAGTGTTCATAATCTCAAAAAGCTTACACTCTACTTTGGAGGAAGGTGCAGCACATGTACACAGATGAATAAATACAAAGTAATCTAAATCAGGAAAGGATTTGTGTAGGAGGTGCCAAGTGGGATGGGTTTTGAAGGAAACTAAGGATTAATAGGCATGGGAAACCTCAGGCAAAGTCAAAAAAATGACATGAAAAATCATATCAGGTCAGTTTTCCAGAAACATCAAGTATGTGAAGAGGAGTAATATAAAATTAATCTAAAAAACAACATGAAAGTCAGCTTGTGGGAGCCTTTAAGGCCAAGCTGAAGAGTCTGGATTTTATCCTAGAGATAATAGGGAATTACTGAAGTTCTTAAGCAGTAATTGCCATGGTCAGATCTATGTCTTAAAAAAATTAGCCAGATATGTAGAAGATAGTGTTGAGCAGGGAAAGACTTGAATGGAAGTAGGAGCAACAATTAAAAGTCTACATTACAGTAGCCTAGGGATAAAGTATCAAGGCGGTTGCCAGAAGGAGGGAGATAAGATGTTTATGTGGTGGTATCCACAAGACTCGGTATTTGGTTGGTTATGGAAGGCAAGTTATCAAAGATGACTCCAAGGTGGCTGACTGGAAAAGACAGAAAGAGAAAGTTTGGAGGAAGGGTGAATTCAAGAGGAGCAAAAATGGGTTATGTTTTAGATAGCTCCAGTCTGAGATATCAAATGGCCATCCAAATAGACATGTCCAGCAAGCAGCTAGAAATAAGAGAATGAAAATGAGAAAAAAGATTAAGGAGGCAATTTCCTAGAAGAAAACAAGAGGGGACAGGATCAAGAGCACAAAAAGAGCTAAAGATACAGTGAAGTTGTGAACCTAATTGGAAGAAATTCTTAAACAAAAGAAAAGAAAAAGAAAATTTAGAGGAAAAAGTATATTTAGGAGGAAAGATGAGTTTGGTTCTTGATTATGCCAAGTTTGAAATACCACCTAAACATACTTGTAAACAGGTAAGTCTGGAAGGCAGTTAGTTGGTGATGAACTAGATACACAAATTTGGGAATTATCTTCTTAGAAATGGCAGGTGAACCTAGAAGAGTTGATCATGAATCAACGAATGAGCATTTATTTAGTATCTGTTATGTGCCACCACTTTGCTAGATATTGAGGATATAAAGATAAGAATGAATAGCCCCTTTCCTCAAAAAAGTTTATGGGGCAGAGAGAGGGTACAGCATGCCTACATATAAGTAAATACACTATTTGTATATGTGTGTGCATATATATATATACATATATATATGTATAAATGTCTACATTCATATATATAGACATAAAACACACACACACACACACACACACACACACACACACACACACACACACACATATACACTTTGTATCCAATACGTAACGGATTCAAAGGAAGGAGGTGAAGACACGGTGTAAAGATAGAAGAGAGCTAAAACAGAAGACAGTTTTGAGCGATAAGTCATGAATGATAATTTAGGAAAAGAGACTAGGAAGACAACAAGGTCACAGAAGCAAGGCAAGAGAGTATATCTGTGAAGAGGAAGATAATCAAGTGTCAAAAGCAGAGAGGTCACAACGCAGTTTAAGGATTAAGAAAAAGCTACCAGATTTATGGGTTGATATAATCTGCTAGGGACCTTCCAGGGACCTAGGAGACTAGGTCTCTTCTCCCACAGAATGAAGGAGGGACAACAAAAGTCATCTTTATCTGGCTTATTAATGATCTGGACTACTTAAAAGGGGCTTGGAGTCTATTTATTTGCAGTTAATATATATCAAAAAGTTCTATCTCCCTTTGCTCCCTTAAGTATAAAATCTGGCTAACCCTAAAAAGTAGGCTGCAGTTCTGAGCTAGAGTCCTGCCACTTGGGTATTTGGCAAAGTGGATCAACAGATACATTCCCTATTATATTTGTGTATTTTTTCCTACTATTAATAAACTTTTCCCTATGATTTCATCAGTATGATGACCTTCCAATAGAGACTGATACAATTTGGCAACTTTTCTGAAATCTAGTTTTAAAAAGTGAGCTAAGAGCACTGGGAGATTAAGAGATTGGAAATGGGTACACCCAATAAGGTAGAAGTCCAGGACCTTCCTGCCCCTCAATGCTGGCCCACAGCTAACCTAACACCAAGCACCAGAATGTGGGACACTATATCTGCTCCCTTAAGGTCCTAACTGGGTTAACTCAGAGGTTGAGGGGGCCTCTGGTTACCTTGGAGGAAGCAATTTCAGTATTTAGTCAAGTGGCAGGTTGCAGAGCACAAAGGGTTGAGAGATGAGGAAATGGAGTACTAAATGCTGATAAATCCTTTTTCCAATCTGGGTTATGAAAAAGAATGGGGATCTAGATAGGGAGTGGTATCTTTACTGAATGGCAGGTCAAAATGAAGGCGCTTTTGAGGTAGAAGGCAAGGATCAGGATGGCTGAGACGTGGGAATTTCTGTAAGCTATAGGGAAGGAATTAGTGAATAATGAGAGACTTAAGATGAAAGGAAATAATTGAGGAGGCAAATTTCTGGGACAGATGGGACAGAGAGGAGTGGAAAGGGCTACAGTAAGAGCACCAATAAAGAAGTTGGCCTCAGCCAGAGGAGCTATCTTTGCTTCAGATTGAAGCATGTAAGGAGAGAATGAAGGATGGCCTGAGTGTTGAAATGTGTCCCTCACAGCAGATGTCCTTTATTTTTCTCTTTTTGCCTCTCCGTTGGAACAAACTTGAAACTTCTACTTAACAAACTGAGATGATTTTATTTCTTATCTTGAATATATATTCATCTTGAAGCATATTACTTCCAGTTAATAAATGTTTGAAAGACAGTGGAAAATGTTATCATGCCACCAATAAATCATTTGAATGGTCTGTTAAATTTCTTTTCCAATTAATGGCAAGAGAGACCGAGATGGGGGGGAGGGGGGTGATGTTTGGTCAGATTGGTAATAATAACGCTCCCTGCAGCACGTAGGAAAAATATGCAAAATGATGTTTTGCTTTACCCTTATCAAAAGATAATACTGTTTCTACAATGTAGATGTGTGAACCCAATTATCCCACTTTCATATCATTACATTCTAAAAATCCATACCTACTCAGAGACTTGCAGCACTCAATCTAACACCTTTGGAAGAACAAAGGTTTGAAACAAACTAGAAAATTTGGTTAATTTAAGTCAATCAATGAGGAAAAATTCATTAAGATCTCTGCGGTAAAAACACTATTCTAAGCTTTGGAGATTGTTTACCTTCCAATGGAGGAGACAACACAAATAAACAGATGCAGATAAGATACATACAGCATAAATGGAGGATAGTCTTAGAGAGGAAGGCACTAAGTGACTAAGAGGATGAGAAAAGGCATTCTGCAGAGAAGGTGGTAAATGAACTCAGTCTTGAAGGAAGTCAGGGATTTAAAAGAAAGAAGGGTGAGGGGAGAGAGAATTCTCAGCCCAGAGGACAGTCACAGCAAGGATATGGGTATAGATAAGAACATCAAGTCTAAGGAATGACATGTAGTCCAGTATGACTTGACCAAAGAATATGTGGAGGGAGGGGAGTAAGTGCAGGCCTTCATCAGCATTCTGACTGGTCTCCATGTCTCAAGTTTCTCCCCAGTCTAGTCCATCCTCCACTCAGATGCCTAAGTTTATCTTCCAAAAGGGCAGGTCTGATCATGTCACACATAACACAAAGGTCTATTACCTCTAGGAGCAAATGGAAAATCTTGTTTTAAGTCCTTTACAAAATAGCCTCTTTCTGTTTCCAATATTCTACTTTACTGCCTTCAATATATACTACAACCCAAGAAATACTGGCCTTCTTGCTATTGCTTACATACAACACACTATCTCCAGACTCCAGGGCTTTCACTGTCTGTCCCCTAACTATGGAATGCTCTCCCTCTTGACCTCTGCTTCCCAGTTTTCCTTAAGATTCAGCTCAAATCTCACCTTCTACAAGAAATTTTTCTTAATCGACTACCCCACTCCACTCTCTCTCTATATATATATCAAGAGAGAGAAAGAGAGACAGAGAGAGAGTGCGTGCGTGCGTGCGTGCGTGCGTGTGTGTGTGTGTGTGTGTGTGTATGTGTGAGCGTGTAGGGACAGTGTATTTGCCTTTTTTGTATTCTCAGTCCTTAGTATAGAAATTAATATATGCATATGAACTAACTATAAATATATGAGCGAGTTATGCACATGTGTGTATATATACATAAATGTACAGTGATGTGAGGCTTACTCGGGAAAAGCAATAATTTTCATATGGTTTTGATTTGTGAAAGCAATGATTATGCATTTGTAATTCTACTGCTACGAGGCTAATTCAGACTATATGACCATATGAAACTGGACTAAGTGGTTTCTGCATATTTATCTAGTTCTTTGTCAGCTAAGTGATAGACTTTATGTCATACATACATTTCATTACTCTCCTTTGTTGTGTTTTTAAAAATTCTGTGATTTTTAATATGGACATTATTTCAAGGAGATAAAACTATAGCATTTAAAGAGTATATATCAATGAAATTGCAAATATAGTAGTTGTTGGTGTGAGGAAGTCATACTCCAAGCATGCAAGTCCTCAACAAAATGAGTCAATCAAACTAAAGAGCAAAGGAAAGTAGTTGAAAATGAAAATGAAAAACACTACCAATAATTAACAAATTAGTAATTCAAAATAGCCTAGCTGATACTTGAAAACAGGCAAAAACTTTCAGAGAGCTCTGGCAGCTAGAAGGGCTATTACTGATTATGCTACAATGCAATACAGTCTCCCTGAAGTTGGAAAAACACTTACTTAGAAAAACAAAACAAAACAACAACACTGTTGTAAGAAAACACATTTGTCAGACTATAATACTGAACACTGGAAAAGTTAATTTTTATTAACGAAACTCACTTTTCATTCAAGGCTATACCAAAACTATTGTTAGACGTTCAGGTGAACTTGTAAGATCTGAGCATCTTCATTAAAATTTAGGACATATGCTCCAAAAAATTTTAAAGGATTTCTTACTCTCCCTGGGCCTAGAAATCTCAACCCCACTGAGGAAATGATAAAGTCTGACAAATCTACTGGTATACTGAGAGATGCAAAACTCTTCTAGAACTAAAGAAATTCCCAGATAAAGATAAAATACTGCAACACTGTCTTGGACTATGCCCCGTGGCATGAAAGGCAGATGGAGAGCAACATGTTTCTGTGGCTTGAGAACACATCTAATTTAAATCCAAGTGAAAATTTATGGACTTCAATAAACATGAGAAAAGAGTACGCTTGTCATAGGTATGCTTAATATTCAATATAATAAAAGCACTTTCATGATGAAGAATTAAAGAATGTGTCAAAATCTTGGGAATTCAATACCAATCCATGTAAAACAAGTGACTGTGGAAAAAAAAGAGCATATCACATATTAAGTTTTTTCGAAGATATAAAATGTCCACATCCCACACACATAATACATTCCCATACTACTAAACATTTTAGAGCTGAAAAGAATCTTGAAGATCTTTTGGACTTTGGACTTTTGGACTAAGGACTTTGGACTAAAAGTCCTTAGTATAGAAATTAATATATGCATATGAACTAACTATAAATATATGAGCGAGTTATGCACATGTGTGTATATATACATAAATGTATATATTTGTCTAAGGTCAGTTAGTTAGTGGGAGACCCAGGATCCAGGATATCTGTCTAATAATCTAAAGCTCTGTCCACAATACCTCATGGAATCAATTTTTCTCTACAAACAACAATTTTTTGGGGGGTGGGGAAGGTAAAGGAAGATGGTAATTTTTTTGGACTAATAATAACTTCTATTTACAAAGCACTTTGCAGTTCATAAAATACTTTCCTTACAATAATCTTATGAGTTAGGTAGTACAAATAACATTATCCCTCTTTTACAGACAAGGAAACAGGTTAAGAGAGATTAAATGATTTTTTCATTCAAAGTTCTAGGAAATGATACAGCATTTTTTTTTAAAAAAATGAACAAAATCAAATCAAGAAATACCAAACTACTTGCTTACAAGCTTTGTTATGAATCAATAAAAGCAATCAGTATAGAATCCAAGCCTAAAGTACATTGTCTATTATGATTAGACAATATCTTTTTTTAAGTAATTCTGTATTCTAGCATGGTTTTTGAATTAGAATTACTATGGTAGTAAATTTACTTTAAAAATAAATTTTGTTCATTTAAATAATACCCTTCAATTTGATGACAACTATTATTACATAAAAATATGTATCAAGGCTGATCTCCCATAAAATGTAAAGAGTTCAGATCTGTATTGGTCATACCTACTTGTCAAAATAGGAAATATAGATTATAGTAAAATAAAGAACTCTAACAAGTCATTATCACAAATTACTTAAGGAGGACATCCAGGGCGGACATCTCATCATTTCCTATCTGGCTCAATTCCTGGACTTCATCATGGTTTCTAGAAATTCATCACCCTGCAAGATCATATCAACTCTGCAATTCCTAACACTTAAGTGCCTCCTGCCACTAGGGTCCCTCCCTCCCTCTGACTAGAGGGGGTTGAAATAGCCCAGAACTACCACCTCATAGTTTCTGACCTGGCTGTACTCCTAGCTTTCACCATGTCCTATAGTAGGCACCTTTTCAATCTCCCTCCCCTTTCATCTTTTAAAAATTTCTCCTTATTTGCCCATTTTAATTGGAGCACAGATCCAACTTCTACCTTACAATTATCTCATAATCTTTCTTTCAAAAAATTTTCTTACCAACGACTACTCAATACTATATTAAAAAGATTCAATATATAATAGTACAAAATATTCCATTTTCAAATGTATAAATGTTCCTTTAAAAGCAAAGGCCTAGCTTGTCAGGAAGATGTTTGTTCTGTTTCAAAGCACCAGCTGTATAAAGAGAGTTTATATGCTTTAATATAACAAGGCACTGAGATAGCACCTTACAGTTCAAGTTCTATACAATATTCATCAGAAACATAATCTTCACTTTAAATATCTGCCTAAAAGTTTGCTAAACTCTTAAGTATGATCATTAATTTTATTCTAGAGACAAAAATGTTTTCTCCTTTAAAACTAATGTTTAAAAATATATACATTTTGCTAAACAAGCTATGCTAATAAATTCTGTTTGCATCTAATTTATTACGCCAGGTTTGGAATGCAATTTCTTTTTACTGTACAAGGGTTTACATTTGAACATATGAAGTCAACTTTGATGGACTGAAATAGGTTAAACTTGGCTGAAATGGTTTCAAAGAACCAAAACCTTATATTCTTAAAAGTATTTTCAAATAATTCAAAAGAATATTCAAAGAATTACTCTTTCATTATTCTCAAAAGAAGACTCCTGGAGTAGGATTTCACACTTACTTAGCCGGGATCAAGCATTCATCCAAGTCCTGTTTTCATTCCCAGCAAAGAGTTACAAGAGACACATGGACAGGGGGCTAATCTCAGAACAAGGAAAACCTGACCCTAACTTCGCAGAACCTCTAACAACCCTCTAAGACACTAAGTTTCTACACCAGTAGAAGGAATTTCTACACTAAGAGTTCCCTATATTAATGAAATCTTTAGTCCAGATTTTTAAAAATGTATACTAGTACAAACCTAGGTCAACATATAGTAACTGAGCCATGCCTAGCTCAATGAGGTAAGCTTGAGTTTGTTAGTTTTTTTCTCCCAAACTTATTATCAAATTGTTATCTTAAAAATCAGTTGAGCAAACAGGATTTTTAAAGGGCTTTCATTATCTTTAAACTGTTTTCAGGTCATAGAAAAAAATAAACTGTTAAAGTTACAAGTAGGTAGCTACAAATATTAATTTCTTCAATTAGGATCGTTTTATGCCTTTATCCAAATATACATAGTTTTTTATCTTGTCACTACAACTACTATTATAAAACATTAAAAACTTGAAAACACCACTAAATACCAGGAAAGAGCAAGCTTCCCCCCCTTAATTACAAACATATTCCAAATGTTTCAAGGGGACATTTTAATACATGCCAAGTATGACATAATACTTTACTGAGTACATACCGGAAACTATGAATGCCCTGAAGTTCCTGCTGTAGAACCTCCTGGGTTGTTGCTATTAAGTCCAAGGCTCCAACATATTCAGAAGTGGATAGCAACACCTGTACTGTAGGCTGAGTCTGGTGCACAGTGGCCATTAACTTCAATTTATTGTACACTTTTACACAGTTATTTCTGGTAAGTGCCAGTCTTAAAATGTGCAGAGATCCTTCACACATTACTTTATCAATCTGTGCAATTTTATCTCGAAGCATTTTTACAGCCTGGGAAGTTTTCTTGAGGTAGTCCTGCAATTCGTGCTGAGAGGTCATTGCATGAAAAAATGCTTCTGAACGTAGAGAGATCTGATGAGCAATGTTCACTTCCACAATATCCAGGTAATGGCTCAGCTTAAGAATGGAGGGAAAAAAAATCATATTCTGTTAAAATCAATCAAGTACAACTTTCCTAACATGTGCATTTCTTGCAAGCCAAAATAAATATAGAAGCCACAACAATCACATGGGCAGATCTGTAAGAGTACTAGATCAGGTAATCTCCCAATTGTAGTATCCTTTATGTGAACCCAAAAAAAAAAAAAATTCATTAGGACAAGAAAAAGAAGCTGTGCTCTTACTGACTTCACCTCTATCACCCGTAGCATCTTGTTCCCACAATGCCCCTGAAGCCATTCCTTCTACAGTCATCAGCCATCACTGCCAAATCCAATACCTTCGATTACACAGAACAGAACTGATCATCTCCCGCATCTGAATGCCTTCTCCCATTCGGCTTCAGGAATAGTGCTCAAAACTGGTTATCTCCTACCTCTGCTTACTTCTTTTTTGCTGTCTACTACCTCCTCTTCTTACTCTTCTTTCAGTGTGAATGCCTCCAAGGTTTCGTCCTCTACTCTTGTCTGCCTACACTTTCTTCTTTAACAATCTCACCCAATTACGCAGCTTTAATACTACCACTGTGAAGATGATTGCCAAATCTCTACCTCCAAATGGGAACTTTCCATTGAGGGTCCTCCCAAAAGGGAGAAAAGAGTGCTGCTTTCTCAGTTAAGAATGAGAAGGGATCTGTGCTTTGCCCCACGTTCTTTAATATTTTTATCAACACTTTGGATAAAGGCATAGATGGCATGCTTGTGAAACCTGCAGACGACACAAAGCCAACACAAAGCCAACACGCTAAATGGCCATCCACATTCATTAAATCCTTGGAAGCTAGAATGCTGAGCAGAATCTAGTAAGATGATATTTAGTAGAGAGAAACACATAATCTTGGGGAAAAAATGAATTCTACAAATACAAGATGAAGGAAGGATAACAAGAAAGCAATTAAGCTAAAAAACATCTAGAATTTTCAGGGAACAGCAAGTACAATACAAGTCAAATGGAAGAAGCAGGAACCAAAAAAACTAAAGAAATTTTAGGATGAATTACAAGACGTACCATTTCTAGGGTGAGGGAGATGACAATGCTGCTTATTTATTCTGTCCTGGTCAGATCACATCTGAAAGGCTGCATTCAGGTCTAGGTTCAGTTTCATTTTAGAAAGAACACCAGAAAGCTGGTGATCATCCAGGACAGAGTGACCAAGATGTTAAAGGGCTTTAAATTCATGCCGTATAAGATTTTGAAGCTAGTGGGGACACTTAGTCTGGAGAAAACAGGGGCCCTGTCCGACAAGGATCTAAAAAGGCTCAGATGTGGACACGATAACATTAGTACAATCATATTTACAACAGTGATTTAAGATGTGCAAAATCCTTTCTATACACTAGCTCATTTGCAACCCTCTGAGGTAGCTTATTATTAGCCCCACTTTATAGACGAGGAAACTCTGCCTCAAAAATATTAAATGAGCCAATGGTCACGTAGCTAATGAATACCACGGGCAGGATTTAAACCCAGGTGTCTCCTGACTAACACACTTTCTACTGTACATCATACTGCCTCCTATAGCCTTATCAGACCTGACATTACTGGGCAAGAGCAGGAGAAAACTGTGCAACCTGCAACACAGAAAACGTAGGTCTGATGCAAGGAAAAAGTTCCCAAGGATTAGAGCTCTCCAGAAGGGAAATGAGCTGTCCTGGGAGAAGGTGGGCTTCCCTGCACTAGAGGTTTTCAAGCAAAGGCTAATCATTTACTGAGTACATTCAAAAGGGGTATTACCATTCAAGAACAAGGTGAGTCAGATTCTGTAATTTATCATTTAGCAGATGAGAATTATTAATGGTACAGTAGAAGGGCTTCCATTTATAGAGTAAGGGGATTCTTCTATACTGAGAGGGTACATACTAAATTTGAGGCTATTCTCTATGGTGGACTATGGATTTTGTTAGAACAGACAACCTTGAAGTTCCAAAAGTTGAGAAATACAAAAGTTACCTTGCAACCAGACCATAAGAGGAATAGATCAATCATGAAGATGGAAGAAGGGGCAAAGACCACTACAGAATGACTACTGGATCAAACACTCAGCCCACTGAAGTCCTTCTCTTCCTCTGAGACCACATTTAGGCGCTACTTCCTCCACAAGCCTTTGCCAGTCCTCCTCACAAACATCGCCACCTAAAAGTGACCTTTTTTCCTACTGAATATCTTGTCTCTTTTGACCTTCCTTACACAATTATCACATTCCAAATGATATTATTGACATATGTATCTTATACCCCTCACCAGAACTATGTTCTTGAAGTCTGTATTATCAGTGCTTTGCACATGGTAACATTTAAACATCCAGTGAATTGAGTTCTCCAATTCCAAAGGATACAGAATTACCACCACCTGTGTGACTTTCAAACATCACTTAACCTCCCTAGGCCTCAGTTTCCTCATCTGTAAAATGAAGGGGTTAGACTAACCTGAGATTCCTTCCAGCTCTAGATCTATGATCCTGAGAGAGAGGGGAAGACACAAATCCTTTCATGATCCTGTCCCAACTACATGTTAACAACACCAATCCAGTTACAAGTGTATGTAGAATATTTTTAACGAAACAACAAACTCTTCCCCAGAGATCACTTAGATTACAAAGAATTCTCTATTCTTTCAATTAATTTTATTCTCAGTCTGCTCAAATTCTGTCTCATTTTAAAATCTTTATAATAAAAAAGCCCCCAAAGCCAATTTACATGAGATATTTTATTTCAAACACAATCAAAATGACTAATTTTGCAAAACCAAATAGATTCTAATTTCCATAAGCAAGAAGACTTCAATGTTCCCTACTTCCTAACCATACATATTCCTTAAATACAAGATAATCCTATATATCCCACTCTTGTTCACAACTAGTTGCTTACACCTTTCCCTCACACTGAGGCAATCCTGAGCCTACTTAAAGACACAGCACTTTGAAGAAATGGAAAGGGTACCTACCCCAATAAATACTTCCTAAATTAGAATTTACAAATTATCCCCATATAAGTTAAAATTTTTAGATACAATTTCCTATTTTCTTTCAAAGATGTTTAAAAATTACTTCCTTAAGAAAAATTTAAAGGGGATTTTATCTTTCAAAAGTGGGATAGTAGCTTAAATCATCCCAGAAAGTCACAAATCTCTATGGATCTCAGTTTCCTTATCTGTAACATGAAGAGGTTGGAAAAGATCTCTAAAATTCCTTAAATTCCTTCCATCTTTAAATCTACATTTTAAAATGAATGTATAGCAAAGGAACAAGTGGTTTTTTCCTTAATACTACTTTATTTTTTCCAATTACATGTAACGATGGTTTTCAACATTCATTTTTGTAAAATTCTGAATTCCAAATTTTTATTCCTTCCTTCCCTCTCCATTCCCCCCAAGACAGCAAGCAATCTAATATAGGTTACACATGTACAATCATGTTAAACATATTTAAAGGAACTAGTCTTTTTCAAAGTAGGATTGCTGGTAAAGGGAAGGCAAACTCTTTATTGTGGTCTATGAGAAAAGGGATATTCTCTGATCCTTTCCCCCTATTTTTTTTCCTAACAAAAGTTACTCATTGTTGAGGACTCAAGACTTACTCAGGAGCTTGTCAGGGTTATGCTTTCAGTTTGCCATAAGGTGTCACTAGCGAGTAAAGCAAAGCATTTTCTTCACAGATAAGGAATCACTATCTGACACTGTATGAATGTTCTCAGCCTGAGTCGCAGAGAAAGAACAGAGACCAAACACTGATGTCTTTGTTATAGTCTGATCAAACTGTGGATCTTCAATTTCTATTATAATTTTAAAGGACATGTATTCTGGAAATAATGAACATGAACCTGAAGTGAAACATCCAAACCTCAAATGCCAATTTTAACTTAATAATTTATGGTACAAATTATTGTATGCAAATGTCTACCCATATTGATTCAACAAGTTTTAAAGAAAAGATGCTGGTCAACAAAACTGAGTACAAAATGGCTGAAATTAAATTACTGTATTTTGTTTTTAACAACAAAAAGTTTTGTTTCAAAACAATCACTTTTGTGAACTAAACAGGAAAATATGACAGATTACCAACTGTCATTTCATGGCTTAATGAGACATTTATGAAAAATAAAATCTTTAATAAGACTAACACACTTATATAGTGATTTAAGTTTATCAAGCATTTTCCTCACAATTCCAAGGCAGAAGGTATAAGTGTTACTGTCCTCATTTTGCCAATGAAGAAAATAAGGCTCAGAAGATGAAATGATTTGCCCAAGGTAAAAAAAAAAAAAAAAAGCCAAGATTCCAACCCAGGTTTTCTGACTCAACTATTTTTATTATACTACATTGCCTCCTACTAACTTAAAGAAGGTAATGAGCCAAAACTTTCCGTTTCACTTGTCATTTTAAATGACTGCATAAGTAAAATTCTAAGCTGTTATTTTTGCTCATACTAAAAAGGCAATGCTATGTAACATATAGCTTCAAATGAAAATTCTCTTAAATATGAGAAGAAAGGATCTTGAACAACAAATTTTCCTCCTTCCACCAATAATTTAAAAACCCCCTTACAAAGGAGAAAGGATTTTATTGTTTTCTTAGTCAAAGTTTGTAGGTTTAATAATTACCAACAGTGAGGTTAAAACATTAAAAGAAATTCTTAAAACTAAGTAATTATTTCCTTACAAAGAAATGATACCACTTTTTCAAAACAGAATTTTCTATATGACTTTCAAAAGTCACAGTGAATAATCTCAAGATGAGAATTCACCTTTTCTTGAAGCAACTTTGAGGATGCTGCATCACGATTTCCTTTTCCCCCAGCAGTATTAAAGTGAGACCATGGTAAAACAGAATTAAATGTTAAGGGATCTTCCAAGGCAAAATCTGGTTTCAAAAAAATCTAAAAGAAAAAAATATTATCTCAATCACTCATAAGCACTTTGTCATATCCCTTCAAGCATTCATAAGACTATGAGTAATAAATCTATAAAACACTGCATGTGAATAGCATAAGCAAATTAAAAGAAATGTATGATTTCTTTTAAGATTCCAAATAATTAATATATATTATCTAATCAAACCAGCTTGACATGGGGCAGTGGAATGGATAGGATCACACGTGGAAGTCTAGGTTCCCTACTCTTTCTTTAGTCTTTCCACTTGCATCACTCCTAGAGAAAGGTAGGGAAGTAGTCAGAAAGCATGAATAGTTATCTGTATCCAAAGGACAAATGACATCCTTGAAAAGAAATGGTCAAATTTCCAACTGTCTTTTGGCTATCTCTACTTAGATGTTCAGGTGGCACCCCAAAGTTAAATTAAACTCATCTTTTCTTTCATTCATTCAGCAAGTACAACTCAGCATCTCTTATGTACAAGGTATTGTGGTAGGTCCTCAGGATTAAAAAAACCAAAAGCTAAATCATTCTTGACCAGAGTGAGCTTACATGCTACTGGAGGGAAACTATACTGGTACGTAAAAAAACCACATATAATACAAACACAAATGATTTTTTTTTTTTGGTCAAGGAAGGCACTAACCACTGAGGGGAATCAGGAAAGGTATCCTGTGAGAACTGACAACTGAGCTAAGCTTTGGAAGGAGCTAGGGATTTACGCAGGGTAGAGGTGAAGGGTAGAGGGTATTTCACACATACAAGGAAAGAGCTTGTACAAAGTCACAGAGACAGATAAAATACCATGTATGGAATACCATGAATATAAAACAAGTAGGTAAGTAGGACAAAAACAGTGTATGAGAAGAGGAATAATAAAGTATGGAAAGATAAATTGGAGATAGTTTGTGAGGACTTTGGATCCTCTACATAGGTATGTTTTATATATAACAGGAAGTTTTGCTTCAACGTTTCTTCATCAGGGAAATAACAAAGATCTCTGCTTTAAGACTACCAATTTGGAAGCTACATGGAGGACAGATCAGAAAGGGGAGAGATATGAAGCAGAAAGATTCGTTGGGCTGCTACTATAATACTCCACAAGGGTGGGGGCCGTGTGAGTAGAGAGCAAAGGACTGACATGAAAATGCTGTGGCAATGCATTGGATGTGAGGGTCAGCTGAAGATGACACTGAGGGTTACAAACCGGAGTGACTAGAAGGATAACAGTGCAATTGAAAAAAAAAAACCAAAACGTTTAAGTTAAGAAGAGTGCATTTGAGAGTGAGTGGTCATTCTGTTTTGGATGAATGCCATCTAGCTGAAGATGTCCCATTGGTGTATGTGGGAATCTCCACAAGGAGGTGAAAACTGAACCTATGACAGCTGCTGAAGTCACCAAGTGAAAAGACATGGTGGGAAAAACAGGAAGCAGGCCTAATACAGACCCTTAAGGGACACATGTAGGGTGTCAGAACATATCTATTTCTATTTTGACCACTCTAGTTCAGGCCCTCATTGTCTCTTGCCTGACCTTCTGTGGTAACATCCTTATTATACTTCCTACCTCAGGCCTCTGTCCTCTCCAATTCATCCTTAACACACTTTCTGAGTAATCTTCCTAATGGACTTTTCTAATCATATTACTCCTCTATTCAGAAGTGTCGGTGGCTATTTACAAAATAAAATAAGAACTTCTTACCTTAGTATTAAAGGTCCTTCACAATCTGATTCTAACCTATTTTTTCCAGTTTTATCACATCTATTCCCCCTTCCTATTACTCTATATTCCTGCTAACCTGGACTGACTTCTTCCCAGGTTTTCATTCTATCTCTTCTCATAAGCAAAATAGGCATTTTCTCAAGTCCTGAACTGACTTCTCCTAGAAGCCCACCTCACCTCTACACAATGAAATCTTTCCCTTCCTTCAAGATCCAACACAGGTACCACCTTCTTTAGTGAAGCCTTTCCTGACTCCCCGAACCTGAACCATTACCAAATGAAAATTATCCCTTCCTCTTCAAATTGTTTTCCCTGGTCTTTTCCCCTGAACTAATATAGAGAGAAGAAAAATTAGCTAGAAACTACGAAAATAACTTTCCTAATCTCTAATTTTCATTAGGCTTAATGGCAAGTCAATTAACTTCCTTGGGCCTCAGTTTCCTCATCTGTAAAATAGGGGGTTGGACTAGATGACTTCTAATTTTTCTTCCAGCTCTAGTTCTATGATCACATGAAGAAGGAGCTCAATGTAAGCTATTCTTGAAAAACAAAATTCTGAAAATTTGAAAGGCAGTTTTCTCTAAAGTACCTTAGGTACTTGCTCCAGATCTGTCCTGGATTTATCTGCAAGAAAAAGAAAAGAATGTGCGATGAAATCCTTTTATTTCACTGTAGTCTTGAACAAAACTTCTTGTAACCAGGGGACCACAACACAATAACTACACCAACATTTGTACATCTGCCACCCATTTTTTTGGTTCCTGTATGACCAGCACAGTGCTAAGCACTGAAAAGGAAATATTGGAAATATTATGCATCAAGATCAGTTTTCATTAATTGTGTAATTGCCTTAAGAATCTTTTATGTTACACGTCTATTTTACCAGATGAAACAAAATGTTTTATAATGATCAACTGAATATAAAGTATTAGTGAGATTAAATTTGGTCTGTTTGGTAGTTACCACAAACCTCTATGAACTTTAAAACAATGCAATAGGAGACAGAAAATATGGCACAGAAAACTTTTTGTTTAAAATAATACAAATTCGAAATCTAACAACAACAAAAGATTTTTTAAAAGGCTTAATAGAAAAATTTTCATATATATACCTCAACTCAAAAGAATTACTAAAATCAAAGGTTGATTTTCTATGCAAAAGGCTGAAATTTTTTAAAAAATTATTCTCCTAATCATACATAGTCTTCTTTGCCAAGGCTACTACTATCAAACATACATATTGGGATAGAGGAGGAGGAAAAGGAAAAGGAGATCTTGTTTAAAATATTTTTTACAGTTATTATCGTAATAAAGTCCAAAAAATGTTACTAGGAAGTAGAATATGCACTTATTCTTATGGAGACAATAAATCCAAATTAATGTTACTTTTTTCATTCATTCATTCAATCAAGTATATAAGTTCTTACGTTGCCCAAAGTACTATAGTATATGATCTTAAAATATGTGCCATACCATGAGTATGTAAGAGAGTCCTATCAAAGGTATCTTTTGGAGGACAAATAGTCTTGCATCTCTCATGAATCTTCTCTCTCTATTAAAAAAAAATTCAAGACAGAATTTTGCCATCAGTACCAGAAGATATGAGTTTTCAAATCACAAAAATACTTCAATATATGCTAGTACAGTATGAGCCCCAAATTTTCCAATTTTGCCATTATTCTCAACAGCTAGGAATATAATTAACTCAAAAGTATATTTATGTGTGATATGTGGGAAATAACACTAGACAGGGGATCTACAGATGGGTTCAAATCCTGCCTCTGTCACTTATTAGTTGTGAGAACCTGGGGCAAGTCCTACATGCTAACATAAAATTTTATTCTGATTCCAGGTCAGGATCAGGAACTACAACTAGAACATGTCATTCTAGGGGACATATGCAGTATGAGAGTTGAAAATCTGAAGCACTGTCCACAAAGGTGCAGTTTAGCATGGGAAAAACTATTGGACAATGAATCAGGAGCTCTGGGTTCTACCCTCACCTGTCACTAACTCATTTAATGACCTGAAGCAAATAAATAACCTTCCTATAAATAACCTTTCCTCATTAGTAAAAACAGAGAAAATACCTTAACTATCTATAGAGCTATTGTGAGGATAAGATAATGGATGAGAAAGAAATATAAAATAATAACTGCTTATAGCGCCAATGCAATATTCACAGCACCATAGCTGCCATAATTCTGAACTCGAAAATATAACAGAATCTCTATATGGAAGACAGAACCAAAACATTTATTTAAACACCAGAAAGCCAAATCCATCAGATCCATCAGAGCAACAAAAAAATCTATGCACAATAACAATGCAGGGGGGTACCACCATCCCCAAGCCTCCCCCATGCTAGGGCCTTCCCACAAATGAACACTCGCAGCTTAGCTCCCCGCTGCCTCTCTCTTCCTCAGCTCCAACTGCTGTGACCAACTTCTCTCAATTCTGTTCACCCCTCTGTTCAGTTCACTCAAGCAGGACACATGGGCCTATTAATGGATGGGAAAGATCTTCCCATTATGCAAAAATACATTAACAATATGTAAGCCATTTCATAATAATGAAATCTGAATTTAATACTCAAGAAAAAAATCATTAAGCTGTTCACATACTTTGACCCAGGAATCCAAAGGAAGAGGTAGCATAACAATCTACATTAATTATAGCAACATAACACACTGATCTTTGAGCTAAGGGTAAGGCATAAAATTCAGACAAAATTTATATTCAAAAATTTTCAAAACATTGCAGAATGTCCTCTATCAATAAGGATTCAATTTAGAACTCCACTAAAATTTGAAGTGAACTTTTTAGTCACATGAAATAGAAAGGAGCCGTTTATTTTTCTCTTCAAAACAAGGATAAAGTTTCAAGTATTGAACTATGTAATAATAAACAGCACTGTTACAATGTTGCCAAAGAAGTATTTATATAAACTCTTTCATATAAAGAATTATAGGCTTAGAAAAAACCATTAATAATACAGTAGGAGTATCCAAAATAGGAAACAATTTAAAAATTCAGATATTAAGCACCTAACATTTCACGCCTATTAACCAGCTTAATTAAGTTCAAAGGGTTGGCTACTATGTGATCATTTTTTTTCAGCCATAGAAACTTCAAGAATAATGTAAGGAAAAAGGATAGAAGGATAGAAAGGATAGCCAACTCAATGTATAAAGAATTGGGCAACAAAAAGATTTCAAAAAGATTTCTACAAGTGACAGACCAAATCTGGTAAAACAAAATTCAACAGAGATAAATGTAAGGTCTTTCCTACACCTGGGTTAAAAAAAAACAAAACACATAAGTACATAATGGGGATGGCATCAGAAGACAAGAGTTCATGTGAAAAATTACTAGTTTTGGTGAACAGCAAGTTCAACATAATGTACTCATCAATCTCCATGGACACATTGAATAGTAGAATGCTGAGTTTGGAGTCAGAAGACATGGTATGAATACCAGCTCTGCTAGTTACCATTTGAGAGACCTTGGGTAAATCACTTCCCCTCTTCTGGGCCTCAGTTTCCTCATCTATAAAATGTGAGAAATGGAACTAAAAAGTCTCAGGGGTGCCTTGCAGTTTAAATCGATGCCTTCATGATTTTCTGAGGCTGAGGTATTGTGAGGAGTAAGAGTGAAGAAATCTTACCTATATTAATGAAATTGAGATTCCTGGAAATACTGGCATACAATGAATGCATTCAGTGTAAGTAGTAGTGAGCAGAATCTCATCACAGCAAGTCACTGATTAATAGTCAAGAGTAACAGCTTAATATTTGGACCCATACTGAAACTAAATTTGATAAATAAAGGAATACACACACACACACACACACACACACACACACACACACACACACACACACACACACACACAGCTACACTCCAAAGGAATGTAAGGAAAAGGAAAGGGGAGAAGGGGAGACCAGGAATTAGAGGCAGAGGGATCAGTCCCAAGAAAAACAAGCTCCAAGGATGTACAAAATATATTTACAGTTTTTTTTGAGGTGGCAACAAATGGGTATATGAAGATTTAATTTAACGAGAACATGAATTATGAGGGTCCTTATCAGTTGAAAAATGGATAAACAAGTTAGGGTACATAAATGTGATGAAATGATGCTGAATTACTGTCCAGATGTTACCGTACTGAACTGTTATCAGCACAACGACCAACACAGGATTCCAGGGGACTACCAAGCAGATATGCTAACCACCTCCTGGGAGAGAGGGGAGGACTCAGAATTCTGACTGAGACCATTTTCTGGACATAGCCAATGTGGAAATTTGTTTTAATTTGCTATATAAAATAACGTTTGCAATGGGAGTAAAACAGTGCATCTTGACTAACTGAGGAGAGGGAAGGAAGGGAGGAAGGAAGGAAGGAAGAAAGGGAAAGGAGGGATGGAGGGAGGGAAGAATGATTCTACCTGAGAGATTTCCTGTTGATATATTGCAAAATGTTCTTTGCTGATTTGTGGGAGGTAGAATGAAGGCAGGACTTCTGTGTCCACAAAGTCTAGACCCCAAGTTTTTGTGAAGAAATCAGATTCTCTTTTTGCTAATCTAGGATCATTTAATGCTGCTGGAAGATTTACTTTGGAATGATAAATAGTCCATCTATGTTGATCTGCAACTAGAGATGGGGCATCACATAAACTATGTGAATCACCTGCAGAAAATAAAGAAAATTCAGTTTTTACAGTTGCTTTTAAGGGTAAAAGCTCATTTTAAGAAAAGAATATTGTAAATTTTACAAAACAAAGTTAAAGATTACACATGCATATGTAAAGACATATGTGTATATAGTTTGGAAAACAAAAATAATAAATTCTATTTTACACAAACCACCTAAAATCATTCAGTAGTAAATATTTTAGTCAAACAAATCTGTATATAACAATCTTAATTTTCCAATCTTCAGAAAAATGTTCAAGACCTTTTATTTCATTCAAATCGTTATTTTCACAGGATCTACAATTGTAAAGAGTTACCAAATATATAATTATACTATTTTAGGGAACTAAGATTTCCTCTTTTTAAGAAAAGCAAATAATCTTCCATCACTCAATGAATATGATATTTTACCATATGTTCTACCGTTTAAAAAAAAAGAATTCATTACCTGTGGGTTCCTTGGGACACACATCTGGCAGTGACTGTACAGGTCGAATATGTTTAGTGGAATCTACCTCCTTTTTAAAGAAAACATCACTGCTACTTGCTTGAGGCACTGGTGAAGAACTGTGGCTTGAAGCCATTGCATAAAATCACCCCTCAAATGGAACTAAATAGGAAAGAATAATAAACATAGATCAAATCATTTATCTATTACACAATGAAGTCAGATTATATTCCCCCTAAAAAAACTTCAAAAGGAAATTTCTAACAAGTTTTCCTCTAGAAACAGAATTTGTCCATAATTGGGAGAAGCTGGTAGCACAATGGATAGAATATTATTGTGAGGATCACATGGGATAATATTTGTAAAGAGGCTTGAAAAGTTTAAAGCACCATATAAATGCTACCTACCATTATGATAATTTTTGTTATTATTAAAATTTCTTGTGGAATGCAAGTATAATGGCTCTATAGTCTTGTACCAACTGTTAAAAAACGTAAGCCACTAGAAACTATCATCAGATGTGCTGAGACATTTACAAAACAATGAACTAAGGAAGCTCGGTAGAATTATATCAGCTGTAGACACAGGTGAACTAAGAGTTAAATAAAATATCTCATGTTATTCTTGTGGAAGGATAGAAAGATGAAAAGATTGAGGGGGAGAAGCTTGGGGGGAAGAGGTCAATGGTGCAAGTAAATCGACTGAGGCCTGGTTAAATGGTTGAACACTAAATTCTTCAGGAGAAGTCAACTCAGGAGTAGGTTAAGAACCTCTCAAGAATTAAATTCTGAAGACACAAAAGAAATAATTCTTTTGAGTTGTGTCATCAGCTAATGTCTAAAAAGATCAACATGACTCTACAAGAAACTTGCCAACCACCTTAGACAGAAAAATATATATATTTGATAAAAACAAGGAAAGTTAATAGAGGATGAATAGAAAAAGCATGGTACAATACTCTAAGAATAGTGTCTGGGTACAAAAGTTGAGAAATGAAAAGAAGTTATTGAGAAAAGCTAAAGATAACTTTGGTGTTGCTGTTTTCAGTGGGGTTTTTTTTTGGGGGGGGGCATTGTTTTTAATAATGGAAAAATTAAGTTTTAAAATAAAAGCCAGGATTGGTGCTTAGGATGGAAGTCCCTATAATGATAGAATTTGGCTCCTGTCTCTGACAATGGCAACTGACAGTACAGAAGACAAGAGCCATTCAAATCCTATTTTGCTCCTGCATTTTTTTCCTGCAAAGGAAAAGAATCTTTGAGTGAAAATGTATGAATAAATGTCTAACATAGTTAATATCCAGATAAGGAAGGAGATATTACGGGATCATCTAATTTCCTATGACAAGTACATAAATACATACATACTTCAATGTGTGCACACACACGTACAGTGTATCTATATATACAGAAAGAACTAGCAATTATAAGCCACTATCAGTGATCCATAAAAGATCAATAGAAAATTGTAAGGAATTTACAAGATCAATCTCCTGATTTTTTTTTTTTTAAGGGAAGAGAATAGAATCTGAAAACTACAGGCCAACGAGTTTGCTTTCTATTCCTGGTAAAATTCTAGAACATATAATCAAAGCAATGGTTAGTGAAGATGTAGAAGAAGTGGTAATCACAAAAGAGTCAGCACTGCTTTATTAAAAACCACACTGTGCCAGTCTAGCCTCATTTCCCGTTTTTTTTTTAAACAGGGTTACTGGACCAGCAGGTCAAAAAACTACTCTTTATCTAGATTTCAGCCGAGCATGTGACAAAATTTCTCATACTATTCTTAAGGAAAAGATTGTGGAGAGATGTAAACATGCAATAATACAATTAGATACACTCAGAACTGATTGGAGGACCAAATACGAAAAGCAGACATTAATGGTTCAAAGTCAACTTGGAAAGTCTCCCGTGGAGTACCTTGTAGATCTTTGCTTGGCCCTGACCTCTTTAACAATTTCTAACAACTACTAAAAAGTATGACTTATCAGACAGAAATTTGGGAAGACTAGGTAACACCTAGAATTCAAAAAGATTTTGACAGGCTAGAAAATGGAATCAAACTGAATTAAGATAAATGTAATAGTGACAAATTATTCTGGGTTCAAAAAAATCAACTTCACAAGGGCAAGATGAATCGTGGCAAAATAACAGCTCATGTGAAAAAATATGAGGCTTTCCTAGGAAAACATCTCATAGGCTATTATAACCCACTCCCCTCACTTTATGGGTGATGAAACTATGACCCAGGGAGGGTAAGTAAGCAGTGAGAGATGGCAGATGCAGTCTCTGAGATGAGACATGTATCCAGCTCCTCTGACTTTAGATAGAGCCAGTGCTCTTTTCACTGTACCAAGCTGCCTCTCTAATTGAACTCTAAAAGTGTAAGTCAATACTGTGATACATACAGAAGCCACATAAACTTTATTTCGTGGAGTTTCATGCTGAAGAATCTTTAAATAAAGATTAGATGACCACTTACTGGGCACAATGCAGGAAGTTGGACTAAAAGAGCCTCCAGGACTACTATTTTTCTTTTTTTTTAATGTACCCTTTTATGTCATATTTTGGGGTTTGCTAAATGCTATTCCTTATATATGTTATTAGAAGTTCTGATAATGTTACTTGATATTATTTTGTGTTGTCTTGATGCCTAATCTTTAAGTTTTTTCATCAATGGGACTGATCATGATTAACTCTGCACAGGCTTGCCACACATAGGCTAGCAAAACCCTATTACTCTTAGCATATGACACTCTGGATGTCACTATATGACTAGCTATTCCTAGTCATACAAATGTAAAAGCATATAAAAAGTTTTTTCAGTCTAAATGTGTTACAAAAATGTCAGCTATTATCTATGTGCACAAATAATTAGAATAATGCAAGGCAATATGGCATACTAGATAAAGTAATGAATTAAGAAACAGGAAAATGGGTTCAAACACCACTACTGACCAGCACTACCATAAGAAATTTTGGCAGACAAAATGAGCCCTCAAATTCTAAAGACAGGGACAGCTAAGTGGCATAGTAGATAGAGCACAGGCCCTGGGATCAGGAGGTCCTGAGTTCAAATCCAGCCTCAGACACTTGACACTTTCTAGCTGTATGACTGTGGGCATGTCACTTGACCCCAATTGCCTCATATCCCCCAAATTTTTTTTTTCAAATTCTAAAGACAAATTCAGTTGAGATCCAGTTAGATAAAGACCCTGGGTCACATAACTCTCTGGGAGGGAGATCCTAAATACCTAGTCTACTGTAGGGTGATTAAAAAACCTGTAGCACCACCTCTGGGATCCTGGTTTAACCAATTATTCTTATTAATTAGTTGATATTCAGTTTTTTTCTGTATTGCTGGAGAATCGATATCAGTGTTCTCTGCATTTCAGTATGGGCAAAGCCTACTCTAAGTCATTCACCTTGTTGAGATAAAGGTTCTCATCTGTAAAATGGGGATGACAATAGTATCTCCTGGGATAACCTAGTCAAAAAGTTGTCATGAGGCTCAACTGAGAAACTATTTTGCAAATTTTAAAAAACTAAATATATTTTAGTTGGTATTAAGACAGTGTAATAAATACTATACGAGAATTATAAAGTACTATGGAAGCTCAGAATGAAGTGCTCTAGAGCAAGGAATGCTTCATGTTGGAGGTGGCATTTGAACTGGTTTTTAAAAAAATAGCATCTTGACAGATGAAAAATGGAGGATATCCTAAAGGTAAAGAATTGAGGAAAGTATGGGGTAGAAAAGCACAAAAGATGCTTGGAAAATAGTGACTAATGCAAATTGAATAAAGGGTAGGACAGATGCAGAAGAACAGTATAAGATTAGTAGAGAAAACTAGTCAGAGGTCATTATCATGGAAGGAAATCAGCAATGATAGGAGCAGTGGTGTAACCTATATATGTCTCTAGGCAGAAGGGGGAGAGACAAGGAAAATGAAGAAACTGAATATATAGCAAATAGAATTTCTCACACAACTGACATTTCATATTAATTCAAGTAAGTTAAAAATAACCTCAGATAACTATGTCAGAAATACATTTCAGTTCCTATAGGTATTCCTGAGTTACAAACACCCAACCATTGTACTTCAGTAAAAATAACTCCCTACTCCATGCTAGGCAATGGTGTGCAACAAGCAAAGCCCTTGTGCACCATGACCATCCCAAGGCGTTTCTGGGCCCTTTACCTGCCACTACCACATCTCCCTATCTGTCCTGTTTTCCTGTAGTTTGTCCTTCATTCTCGAATGTAACAAATTTAAAACCAATAAGCCAAGACAGCTAACTTTAATATATAACCCAAAGCAAAGAAAATCTGTTGCAAGAAAATTGTACAGAGGGGCATGACAAAGATAAATATTCGATCAAGTATTTTGTATTACTGACTCGTTACCTTTACTTTTCTTTAGTAGGAATTATCCAGAATAGACTACATGTTTTGTTTTTTAAGTATCATTAGTCTTAATTAGTCTTAATAACCATGAAGGACATAGACTTCAAATCTGAATCATAGAATTCCAGAGTCAGAGAGGACCTCAAAAGCTGGCTAATTCAACTCCAATCTGAACAGGAACCCCACTCTATAACTATTAAATAGCCATCTTGCCTCCTCTTGAAGACCTTCTATGAGGGAGAGACAAAGTTTCATCTCCCAAATGTAGACAATTCAAACTTTAAAAGACCTCTAATTTTAAAAATGTTCCTGACAAGTTAAAATCTGTCTCTTTGTAATTTCCACCCATTACTCCTAATTCCACCACACAGGGCCAAACAATATAAGTCTAAAGCCTCTTGTACTCAATAGACTTTCAAATATTTGAAGAGAGCTATCATGACCCAGCAAGCTTTCTCTTTTCCAAGTTAAAATATCCCCCAGTTCTTTCAACTAACAATCGATAAATATTAATGAAGTGGCTTAGAGAAAACATATTTTGAAAAATATTAAACTAAACAGAAAGAAAAAAGATGTCTATTAATATTTATTAAGAGATTCATTCCATAAAATGTAAGGAGTCATATGGTAATGTCCAAGATGTTCCATAAACCTAAGAGACTTCAACTTCCAAAGCTCTGTTAAATACCACTAACTAATCCACTTGCCCATTAACCCTACCCCACCCCCAATGAATCAGTTAAGGAGATCCCTCAAAAAAAAACCTGTCAAAGTCCTTTCCAAAGGCAAAATGAAATGAGAAGGGGAAAATGAAATGGTTTAGCTTGAATTTTTTAAAAAAAACCTGATACAGTAAACACAACCATTTTTAAATATTTCAATTTAGGGGGGAAATAAATTTTTTTTAAACTAAGCAATATTTTCCACTACAAAATAGTGGCAGTAAATAGTACTTGATCAGCCAAATATAGTATAGCATTTCATAAATATATCAATCATTCCTTAAATGTTTCAAAATTAGAAAACGAAACAAATATACCCAACAGGTATATTGTTATGTTAACCATTAAGGTTTTTTCCCCAAAGTTTAATCACAACAAACAAGAACACCTGCTCAGCTGGAGACTATTGCACAATTTAAAAAAATTAAAAAAAAAATAGGTCTTATGCTCTTACAAATCTGAAGATAGCTAAACAGTAGGTATTCTACAAAGGTTTCAAATTTATTCCTGTGCATCCTACTACTTAAATAAAGCAGCCCAGGTCAGCAATTCTCAGAGTGTGGTTACAGGGACACAAGCAAATCCCTGAGGCCCATTGGGGAGGGGGGAACCTCAAGGTAAAAGTTATTTTCATAACAATAACAAGAGGTTTTAATTTATAATACGGTAAATGTAAATATGTCTAACCCACACAAACAAAAGTTCTTTGGGGCAGTTTAAATAATTTTAAAGAGTGCATCAGGGACTTGAGACCAAAAAGTTTGAGAACTACTGGCCTATGCAATAAAAATGTTTGATAATGAAGACTAGGTTCTAGGATGTTTGTGCTAATTGACCAATTTCTGAAGTTAGAATCTAATTTCCACTTAATTTTTTTTTGCAATAGCTGTTAATCAGTATCAGCTGTCATTGATAAAACCAGTTATTAAAACTACTGGATTTTATGAGAATGTAAAGAATGCAAATATATCTGATTTATTTCCAAGTACCAAAACATGTAAAATCATTAATGAGGAAAATGAAATGTCCAAGTATAATACAATACCTCCTCAATTCTATAGCCAGAAAGATTTTTATTAACTATAGTCCAGGAAGGAATTGAAAGAAAATCTTCCTAATAATTAAATCTATCCAAAGAGTGGAATGGGCTGCCTTGGTAAACAGTGATTTCCTCTTGCTGGAGGATATATCCAGCCTTCAGGTTAAATGAACACTTTCTGAGTATGCTGTAAAACAATTCTTGTAGAGGTATGAATTGTACTAGATGGCTACTGAGATCCCTTCCAACTCTGAAATAATGTAACACATGTTCCCTCTCTTCTGCATACTTCAGCAGGATACATATCTTTGCTGCTACCTTCCACATGAAGCAGGTTCTAGCCCCCTAGCCTTTTTAGCCTATATTAGGGCTACTCTCACATCGTTCTGGATCGTCTGCTGCATGGAATCAGCTTACAAATAAGATACTTAATTTTAGAATTCAGCAAATTTAGCATTCTGTAAAGTCTGTCTCAAACCTTGACCCACCTGCTATTGATTTATACATCTAAGAAGTCACCAGCACCAACCTAGTAAAGAGAAGACTGGAGTTTCCTATGGTGTAGTTAAAAAGTGCTTCAACTATGTAAACAAGTCATTTGACATGTAAGAGGCTCAGTTTCCTCAAGAAGGATAACAACAGCACCCACTTCATAGGGTTCACTGTGATGTTCAAATGAGATGATATTTGTAAAGAATTTTATTACAAATTTATCAGCCATTATTATTATTCCCTCAACTCCATTCTGCTCATATTGATTTTGCTGAAGTCGGTTGGTTTCCAGAGAAGGTTGTTTCCCAAAAGATTTATGGTAAGTTATCATGGTACTTGGAAACATATCAGCATAAATGGCACAGCAGCCTCAATACAGACACTAAAAGTTAAATTCTCATTTATCCATGTAAAAAGTACTCTCTTTGAGACTTATCTGCAGAGAATTTGTGTTCAAGGTCAGTAACCCTCTTCACTCCTTCCTAGCACAATACTAAGTCGTTTTCTGCTATCACAACCAATTCACACTTGGCCAATATATGTTTTAAAGTAATTTCAATAGTCTGAGTTAAACAAAAATGAGAAGGTATTTCAGTGGGAAATATATATACATTAATATATTACTAAAACAATTACATATGTTTTGATTATTCATTGTCTAGAATTATTGCACCATAGTCAGTCTGTAAATTGACAAGCTAATTTTACAAATGAAAGCTTTTTAAAAAAATTATCAGAACCAGAAACGGGGTTCCAGGGTTCTAAGGAGATAGCTCCTTTGTGAAAGATTTATATACAAAGACCTAGAAAAGCGATCTCAGAATAAGTAGACATGGATGAGTTATTGTTGATATGAGATAAGGGAGTATTCCCCATCAATGGGAAAATAGATCTGCTTAAGTATTAATCATTTTCATCTTGTATGTTTGAAGGAAATAGTTCAGTACCTTAATTCAACCTATATCCTTCCCTGAACAGTACTAAGTATCTGAAATTTATCGTTTATTTTGACACTAATTATCATTTTGACCAGATTATTCCTTTTTTTCCTCTGTTTTGTAAAAGACTTTGGATATATTACCCATTTGATCATCTTGACAACTTTCTGAGGTAGGTGCTATAAGAATACCCATTTTATAGATGAAAAATCTGAGGCTTAGATGTTGACTTGACATAGGGAGAGAGGAGAGAGCCTCTTTGTAGTAAAACGATTCATGCCCATATTCAGTCTCTTTCATACACTCAACTCCTCATGTACTTAAAAAAAAAGCTACTTTTATGAATAAAAAAGCTATCTTGAATCCATGATTTAATTCTCTACAACAAAAAATTTCTCCCAGCCCCAAGTCTTTAAAACAAAAGAAAAAAAGAATACATGCTATCCTTTAAATCCCATCCAACTATTATCTGTGGCTTTCCAGCTCACTCTTGAGTACCATCCCCAATATTTCCATAACTAAAGCTGTTTAAGAAATTTGTTCAAACTGGTTGAACTCTCACTTCTGCCTTTATCATAGTTGTAAACAAAGGCCGACACGATTTTGTGAAAGTAGAAAAATGTCTTTTCTCTCATTAATGTGAGATAACTGGCACACATATTAAGTGCCTAATAACTGTTTGCTGAATTGAATAAAAAGTCTTACTCCACTGTACATAAAGGTGACCCTGGCTTCTTGGATCTAGGGTTGGAAGAGATCATCTAGTCCAACATCTCATGGATGAGACAACTGAGGTCTAGGGAGGTTAAGTGACTTACCCAGGTTATGCAAGCCAAGATCTCACCGCTGACTGGCACAGAAGCACTGTCTGTCTGCCTGTCCTGCTGGCCTCTACTCCTGGGAGTTCACATACTGATGCTCCTACAATCTGCTAACCCAAACCTTTGCAACATGAGATTATAGGCATGTGTGCCATCGCATGTAACTAAATATCTATTTCTTCAAATCCATGGGTTATTTGTGAAATTTCACATTTATCACTGTTCTCTACCACTTCTCCCAAGAAGGTCATACTGAGTTATCAATGTGCAGAAACATGAGATGCTCACTATAAATCAGCCTTGTAGGTTAATCTTCTTAAAGGCATCATAAACACTGTGACACTCTCTGGGAGTTTAAATCAGTGACAAAGGCTAACTTGAGGGAGTGCTGGCAGATGGAGCTTCAGGCTTTCCATATTTTAGCAGCCTTCAGAAATTCCTTTTCAAAGAGGTCAAGCCTCATGTGAAGTTTTTACCAACCACTAGTTGAAATTCTTCCATTCTTCTCTCTCTGCTCTTCTCCTTCACTTTAAGAAGATATTCAGATGGCACAGAATAACGACAAAGTGGAAACGGCTTCTGATCCTTATCTATGTTTCTGGATAGAGAACGGTCCTAGATGAGCAAATAGGTCTATCTACCTTTCTAAGGCAATCTGAAAGCTATAGTAATTGGTAAACTGCTTTTAAAATTCAAGAATTTCACTGAAAATAAGTATTAAGTAAGCAGGTGTTCCACAAATTTTCTGAGGTGGTAATGGAGCAGAGAAGCCACCCAAATATCCATATATTTTTTAATTTCTAAAAATTTAAAAATTATAACCAAAAGGAGAATAGCCCCATAACACTCATTCACTCTCTCTCTCTTTTCATTTTATGATGTCTTAGCAGAACTGTCATGTATATGTTTATAATGAAAGTAAAGGGCAAACAAAGTGAACTCTATAACTTCCAAACTTTCACTTCTCCACTATACTTTAAATCATTGGTACCAAACTTAAGTAGAAACAGATCCCTGCAGACATAGGAAATTGACTTAGAAAACAACAAATTAACATTACCTGTTGTATTCCTTTTTAAGGGCAACAAGATGGCAAAGTGGACAGAGCACCCAAGTGGATAAGGCCTGGAGTGAGGAAAACTCCTCTTCTTGAATTCAAATCCAGCCTCAGATATCTACTAGCTATGTGACCATGGGCAAGTCACTTAATCCTGTTTGCCTCAATTTCCTCATCTACAAGATGAACTGGAGAAAGAAATAACAAACCACTCCAGTATCTTTACCAAGAAAAGATACTGGATGAACAATAAATGTTGTATTTTTATTTATTTTCTAAAACATTTCCCAATTCCATTTTTGTTTGTGAATTTTTACACCTCTGCTTTAAATGTTCTTGAACCACATAATCAAAGGATCTACAACCAGAAGCAGTTGATGGGCTCAGTGGATAGAGAGGCCAGCCCTGAAGCCAGAAACACTTGAGTTTTAAATTCTGCCTCAGACATTTGTGTAACTTTGGAAACACCACTTAAACGCAACTTTCTTGAAATGTAAGATGGGAATTATAATGTCTGCCTCCCAGAGCTGTTATGAGGATAGAATATTTGTAAGTAAAATATGGTACATAGTAGGCACTATACATATATATATGTATGTGTGTGTGTGAGTTGACACACATATATATGCTAGCTATTATTATTCCCTAAATCACAATATCCTGATCCTGTAATAGGAAAGGAGAGGAAGAGAATTTCATAATAAATAAAATTTCTTTTCCATAATACTCTTTCAACCCACAAAAGATGTAAGGTCCTTTGAGTCAACTAATTAAGTACCTACTACGTGCCAGACACTAAGCAGTTGGGATACAAAGAAGGGCAAAAAAGCCCCTGCTCTCAAGGAGCTCAGTCAAATGGAGGAGACAACCTAAGCACAAACAAACTATACACAAGATAAAGTGGAGATAATCAATAGAAGGAAGTTCCTCTAATTAAGAGGAGTTGGAGAAAGGCTTCTTATAGAAGAAGGAATTTTAACTGGGACTCAAAGGATGCCAAGGACACTTGAGAGAGAGGATCCAGGCATGGGGGGGCCAGCCAGTAAAGATGCCTGGAGTTGGGAAACAGTGTCTAGTTTCAGGAAGAAAAGTCCCGTGTGGTTGTCACCACCAGCAGCAAGCACATAAGTGCTTAACAAACTGTGAATTGAACTCTTATAATAGTGAATGTGAATAACTGAATCAGTTTTGAAGTAATTTCTAATTTTTTCCAGTCCTTCAAACTTCATATTGAAATATGCTAAAAAAGTTCTGTGTTACTTTGTTCTCACATGTTTTTGAAAAGGTATTAATGATTTTTTAAAACTGCTGCTAATTTCCAAATAAAACAAAAGCTAACTAACAGCACTTAAGTTAGTCATCTTCAAGAATCAAGAATTTTTAAAATTCATGTTAGTGACAATAAAAATCAATAACTGATTTCTCTATAATTTTTTAACATTTGCAAAGTATTTTACATGTATTAATTTAGTTGAACATCACAAGGGCCTATTAAGAAAGGTATTATAGTCATTATGTCCTTACACTTAGACAAACTGAGTAGTAGAGTTTAAATGACTTGCCCAAGGGCACAACTCACAAAAAAGATGTCAGAATGATACAAACTGAGTCTTTCAGACTGAAAGTTCAGCTTTATCTATTACATTATAAATCTACCTTATAACCAATTTTGACACCGAGATGAGACAAAAGAAAAAAATTTAAAATTAGCTCCACAAGCAAGATTTCTGATAGTTTCTTAAAATCATAACATTTTACATTTTGATTTCTAAGATGACATTAATTTCTAATTCAGGTCCATTTTGTTAACACTTCTATAAAAAACCTCAACATACAAGTGAAAATATACTTCAGAAATTCAAATCTCTTCTTGTTGGTGACATATATACTATAACAAAATCATTTGGAGAATCCTTGAAGTTTTGTAGTAATAGGAAAAACAGAATTTTTTTTTTGTTCTGCAAAGAACCCTGAAAATAATTCTCCTTTCTTTTTTAAAAAAGAAATCTGCATCCAGAATTTTCAGATACACTAGGTATACAAAAAAATAATAATAAATATATGCACACACACATAAATCACTATAGCATGGAAACAATGTAGTCCATTACGGTAAAGTTGTACAAATTTCTAAAAGCCCCAATTACTAATAACAAAGTATACATATACTGAATGAATATTTTCACCAGAATCTACAAGTGGCAATCAATCAATCAATGTAAATTTCCATGTAAGAGACCTTCCCACGGAGCTCATAAGACCCTGATTACAGTACAGAGACATTCAAAATAAACAACTCCCATCTTTGCATCAGTCCCTTTTACAACAGCTCAGGAAACATTAATCGAAAAGTTGTTTTGCAACTGGGAACTCTTAAGACATTAAAAACTTACTCCCGATGCACCATAATCCACAGCACAAATTAACCGATCACACAGGGCACAATGCTCACGATCTAGCCACCCAGCATGTACATGGGGAGAAAACGAAAGCACTTTTTCATTATTCAAATCGATTAGCTTAGTAAGCATTTTTCATTAAAGTGCTCTGAGTTTTACAAATCACGAATCCGGCAACTAATTTGAAAATGGAACAAATACTTAATTCAGTTATTTTTAAAGAGGGAAAATCCTGCTGAAATGTTTTAAAACCAGGTGAAAGTTTAGTGTTTGTTTTTTTTTAAGGTATGTGAAGATACAAATGTTACTCCCTTCTAGTATGGCCAATACACCCAAAACGCCAACACTGTGCTGGGCGCCGGGGGAATAATAAAAAAGGGGGTTCCCTTATCAGTGGTGGGAGGGAAAGGGAGGAGGGGGGGAGGTCCCTCCAGTGTTTGCGGCTCTGCAGAGAGGAAGGAGGGTCACAGCTGGGGAGCACTGCCAGGACCAAAGGAGGGGAAGCCCACCAAAGCAGGGCTAGCTGAACCAGGGGGAGGCCGGGAGGCAGGAGATCAGGCTAAGGACCTAGGGGGTGAGGAAGCCTCAGCCTCTAAACTTTCCCCACGTACTGGAGGTCCGGGGGAGGGCCCGAGGGGTGGCGGCCCCGTGCCCAGCAGCTGAGGCTGGGACTGGGGCTGTCCCTGCCGGTGACCGCAGCCCGCCCGGGGGTCCGTGGGCAGTGGCCCAACTGGGCTGGCTCAGGGCCCAAGGTGGGGACGGTGGGGAAGAGAGCCAGCGCCGCCCCTCCCTCCTGCCCCCGCCTTTCTCCCTTATCCCCCCTCCGCACCTCTGGCCGCGTGGAGCGGGGTAGGAGGGAGGTTTCGGGGGCTGGCTCCGTACCGTACCTGCGAGTCCTGGGCAGCCGCCCCTGGGCGAGGCCTAGCGCATGGCCGGGCGCCCTTGGACTTCCACGTCGCCGCTGCTGCTGCAGCTGCCGCCGGGCTCGGGCCGCCGCCGCCGGCTCTCGGCACCCCGGGAGCCGGGCTTGGGCCTCGGCCCGGCCCCCGCGCCGGCGCTGGCCCGGGCTGCACGCAGAGGCGCAGGCCCGCCCCGGGACCCGGCTCCGCTCCCGGGTGAGGGGCGGCCGCGGCGGCTCCTTCACGTCTCCGCCGGGCGTCCCGTCAGCCCGCAGTTCCCCCCGGGTCCGCAGCGCCGCCTCCGCCGCTGCCGCTGCCGCCGCCGCCGCTCCCACATCCCCGGCCGCCAGAGGAGCTGCAGCTCCCGCCGCCGAGTCTGCCGCCACGACACCCGGCGCGGCCCGCCCCGGCCCGGCCTGGCCTCGGGCTGACGCCGCCGCCGCCGCCTCAGCGACGGCCCCCCAGCCCACAATCCACCGCGGCCCCGCCAGCCCGGGCTGGAAGGCCGGGACGGCCAAGGGGGGAGGGCGGAACGCCCCCGGGCCCCCTCCGCGGCCGAGGAGGGCCCCCCAAGCCCCCCAGGAGTCCCCTACGGGCCGGCCCGAGCCCGCCGAACAGCCTCGTCTTCTTTCGGACAGCCAGTGGGAATTGTCGGGGCCTAAGTCCTTGTTCCAGCTTCTTGGGGTGCCCCCCATCTCCCATCTGCCTCCACGTGGGGTTTAACCTGCCCCTGCCTATCACCCCCCAATTCCCAAGCTTCTTTAAATGCTCCAGAGTCACTAGGGACGCCGGGGAGGGCGGTAGTGTGTTACACCCCAAATTGCCACATTCCCCCATCCCCTGAAAAAATATGTTCATATGTAATTGATATTAAATGACTCCAAAAAGGCTGCCCGAGAGGGCTCGAAGGAAAAAAAATACACTTTTCCCTCCTCTGTTCCCGAGCAAAGTTCCTTTAGCAAGGGGAGGCGGCTGCCTCCTTCAGTTTCCTCAGTGACCCAGGGAAAGAGACTTCCAGCCCTCAGGAATGAGTGTCCCAATTGGCAGAACTGATAGCATCTGCTCCCATTGCTGGAATAAAATGCAAGTGTTTTAGAATAAGTTTATGATCCTAAATATGGGATCATAGATCAAAGAGCTGGAAAAGACCTTTGAGATCATCTAGTCCAAGCCATCGGTTTTACAGTTGAGGACACAGGCCCAGAGAAGTGAACTTGCCCAGAGTCATAAGTGGCACCACTTGGATTCTAATTCCCATTTTGTGACTCCAACTTCCTCAATCTTTCAACTACATTAAGCTTGGAAAATGACAAGTCACCGCTGAAAAAAAATTACATAAAAAAAGAAGCCTTGAAACAAATTTTACCTCCTATTACAGTCATCTTGAAAACTGAAGGCAAAAAAGTGTTGGAGACAAAAAGATAAATTTTGCTGGCAAATAGACTCTGTGAAATGTAGAAGAAAAAACAGAGCACAGGTTAAAACAGTTAAGAAAAATTTATAAATTCAACAAATTGCTATGTTTCAGGCACTGGAGACACAAAGAGCACATTCTCTGTTCTATTGGAAATAGTTTAGTTAATGAGATCACATAAATAGAATATCATTTCAAATATGTTAAATGCATAGAATAGATAAAACCAAATGACTCAAGTGTTTCCAAGGAGACTTAACAGAAGTGACTTTACATGGTGAAATATCAACAAGCTTTATTAAAGGCTTCCTATGTGTGGGACACTGTACTAGACTTTGAGTTTACAAATACAAAATGAGTAACTCTCTGCCCTTAAGGATGCATTCTACTGTAGAGATAGAACATATTGACAAATAAATAAGTAGAGAGTATATATGTAACCAGATACTTCCTACTGAGCCCAGTCTTTATGAATACCACTGATGGTACATGTATGTACCACTCTGCAGAGTACCACTGATGCAATTCACCAAGTGGAAGAGGCTGCGAATACAGTGATAACTAGTAATAGAAGGGCCTTGACAAGACTGAGGAACATTTATAGATGTTTGTGAGTGTTTCATGTCTGCTAACCATGGAGGAGCCTTTTTGATTGAATGAGGATGCATTCAAAAGGTACTTAGCAAGCAGTTTCTCTCGGTTTGACTCCACTGCCAGGGATTTCTTCCTGACCAATCCCTTCAGAGAAGAAATGGTGCTATAAGTGGAGAGGCCTCAGGCCTTCTTCATCTAAGGCTGAGCATTGTAAGCCTTAGTTTTTGCCTTGGTGTCTGGTTTGTTTTTTTGCTAAGATCTTGTAAGTTTTGAAAGTACAGAAGTACTCTCAGTGGGTGGAGGAGTATGGGAGGGAAAGAACTTGGAATTGAAAATAAAAGTTAAATTAAAAAAGAACTCCAGAAGAGCAAGCCATCCAAGGTTAGAGTCTGAGAATTGAGTCTATGCCCAGTTTTGCAACCAGCACATCTCTGGAGCCCAAAGAAGCATTGAGCAACCTCAAGAGTCAGTCAAGATAATGACTCATTCAGCATATACCACTTAAGGACCTAAACTTGGTAGGACCAATGTCATGCAGAAACTGTGTTACACTGAACCCATTCTCCCCAGAGATCAAGGTAGGAAAGGGAAGAGTTACCCTGAAATACTGGGGGAAAGATATCTATACTTCTGTTCTACTGTATCTTCAAAGTAAAATCTCCATTTGTAAATGCAAATTAATATTACTTGATTAAATGCAATTGGGATGCTAGACACTGGTAGCTAAGAGTGAGGGAAAATATTCAGAATGGGAGCTTTAGCTGATAGCATTGGAGATGAAAAACCTCAACCTCTGTGGGGTGCCAGTAGAACCCTGAGGGGGCAATGTAGCCACTCTGTGAGAGTGCTCAGACCTGGGATATTCAAGGCAGACCTTTTGAACAGAAGGGAAAGCATTCCAGGTATGGGTGGACTGTCTTTACAAAAGGTATGAAGGTTAGAAATGGAACATCATGTATGACAAAAACACGTACTTGAAGCTGCAAGGACTGAGGAGGATAATAGGTGATCAGACTGTAGAGATGGGGCATCAGATTGCAAAGAGTCCCCAAATATCAAACCAAGGAGTTTATATTTTATCCTAGGAGCATGAGAGGGATAAATGTTCAGACCTGATAAGATCTTAATTAAGTCTGAGAGCAATTAGGAAACTATTGCAATAATACAGACTTCATGAAGAAAATGGCTCCTTATCTGGGTCTTAAAGGAAGGATTTCAATAGAAGGATGCTGACAAGAACCCCAAATTTCCCTTATGTTCTCAAATGTCCTAGGAGCAAATCTTAACAGGGACAACACAAGTCAAAGCTACCCTCAAAATTGGATCCACTCCACATAAGCCCAAGGCCTGGGCTGCTAGATCAAAAATTACATAGCATTATTTTATGCGTCTCTTCAGTTACTTCATGTTCCATTCAAAATGTACTAATAGCTTCTGTCTAAATCCCCACAGATGTGGGTAACAGGGTTCCCATATCCCATTTAAGCTCTCAAGAAAGCAATGTTTGTATCAGATACAAAATAACCTTTATTCCACCTCAGAGAAAATACATAAAATATGTAAGGCACTCAAAGAGGTCTATAAATAATCAACTCCATTTTCCTTCTTTAGGGAGTCCCACTTTTCCCCAAGCCCTACATTCTTTTATTTATCTATTTATCTATCTATCTATCTATCTATTTATTCATTCATTAATTTATTTATTTATTTTTAAATGATCTACAATCACTTCCATAAAATTAAGATTTTATCCCCCCCACACCTTCCCCCCACTAACCCCCTCCCTCCCCATGACAGCATACAATTCTGTATAGGTTCTACATATACTTTCCTATTGAGCACATTTTCACTATAGTCATGCTATGTAGTTGCATTAAAATAAATGGAAGAAATCATCTAACAAATCAAAACAAAATACACTAAAACACACACACAAACATGATCTGCTACATTCTGCGAATGACTTCCATATTTCTTTCTCTGAGTGTGGAAGGCATTTTGCCTTAGAAAATCGACATTGGGATTTTTTTTTTCAGTAAGTTCTTGTGTTATTACAAAGTTCCAAGTCTACCAGAAAAAGTTCTCACACACTGTGGTCATTGCTGTGCACAAAATTTTCCTGGTTCTGCTCCTTTCACTCAGCATCAGATCATATAA
>CM053769.1:179492258-179539305 GCA_028658325.1 Potorous gilbertii
AAAAACATGAAATTTACCCTCATCATATTCGACTGAAGGAAGGAATAAAATGCACACTCATTTTGGTATGAAAACCTATCTTACAATACAGGAAGGTGGGGGACTAGGGAATAAGCAGGGTGGGGGGATGATGAAAGGGAGGGCAATGGGAGGAGGGAGCAATTTGAAATCAACACTCTTGGGGAGGGACAGGATCAAAAGAGAGAATAGAAACATTGGGGGGCAGGATAGGATGGAGGGAAATATAGTCCGTCTTACACAACACAACTATTATGGAAGTCATTTGCAAAACTGCACAGATATGGCCTATATTGAATTGCTTGCCTTCCCGGAGGGAATGTGTGGGGAGGGAGGGATGAAGAGAAGTTGAAACTCAAAGTTTTAGGAACAACTGTTGAGTACTGTTCTTGCTAATGGGAAATGGCAATTAGAATGCTCTGTGTTTTGGGATGGGAAGAGGGGACAAATGGGGAGAAAATTTGGAACCCAAAATTTTGTGAAAATGAATGTAAAAAGTTAAATAAATAAATTTAATTTAAAAAATGATTATTTATTGTATTTATGTAAGTACTGAAGCCTGTTATTGACTCTAGTGAAATCTCATCTTTCTAATGGGGGAAATGAATAGTGAATTAATGTAAAATGTAAAAACTGGGTTCTGATGTGAATTACTTAAACATGACAATTGGTCAAAGTTCCAATTTTGATTTTGTAAGAGTGATAGGAATGGTAATCTAAAATTGTACTAAGGTCAGTTTTATAGGAGAGTGGACATTTGGATTTCTACAAGAAGATAAAGGGAAGAAGATACTGAGATACTGTGCTGAAGATGGCTTGAATGCACATCCAGACCAGAAAACTGCATCAGATGATATTCTTCCCCAGATCTGCTGTATGAGATGGAACCTCTAAACGAACCATTCTTTAATTTACCTTTTCCTTTGAATCTCTCTATCTGTACTTATAACAAGGGGACTGCTCCTTTGTAATTTGCCAATGGTCGACTTTGCTCCCTTCCCATATTCATATAAAAGGGAGAGAGATGAAGGGAAGAATTCATAGGAGAAAGAAAGTGAAGATGTATTGTTTGGATTTAGATGTGGAAACAAAAAATTTTAATAAAGAGAAAAGGAGGGAATTTGTGGGAAAACAGGAAATAAGTTTTATTTCCACACTTTGAAGGATTGTGTGTAACCTAGTACAGTGAAGTGAAGGTCAGAAAACTGCTGCATATGCTCAATAAGTTGTTTGAGGAAAAGCCTACCAGAGGAGAACATGAAGTCACATGGCCAGGAGATATAGCAGGAAACCCAAAGTTCAGAATTCTATAAGGGTCTTGCCTCATCCTGACCTGGTTGTAGTCCTTCCAGTGGTTATGCTGGAAGCTACCCGTTCCTTCAGGGGAAGGAATGTAGGCCTTCCCTCCTCTGAACTCCATTTTTAATAAATTTTTCTTGATACCTTTTTTGTGTGTCAAGTTTGTCTCTAACAGGTGCAATTCTTTTCTAGAAATTTGATTTTGCTCAGGAACTTCCTTCTCTAAACGGGTGGAATTTCCAAATTCCTGAATAAGGGGCTTCTAGACAGGCAGCTCGGAGGCCAATATTGCCTTAGAATTTGCTCTCTCTCCCCAGAAGGCTAGATGTTGGAATCACACTGCCCAAGAATTCTTCCTGCCTCTCTCTATGAGGTTCAGGAACTCTCAATGTTCTTCCAAAAACCTGGAGTTAGAGAATTCTCACCAGAAGGACCATGTAGTTTCCTGCTCCATAACTGGCATGTGATTTCAGGTATATGTGCCTCTACCACTGCCTTTCCAAGACCTTGGGTTAGGGTCCTTCAAGTCCAAAAAGTCTAGCTGGTCCTACCTTTGGCTGTTTCCATTTCTAGAACTGATGGGAAGGAGGTGGTCCCACTAGAGACCAAAGTTTAAACTAGTTTCTCCTGCAAAAAGTTTGTTTGTTTATCTAAGAGGGAGAAAAGTCAAGTATATGACCAAAAACTTCCCTGTTTAGTCCCCACAACACTCAAACTAGGCTGGAATCAAATTGTAGCCACTATTAAATGCCAAATGTCTCCTGATTCAGGCCAGTCCCATACTAGTTTACATATGATATTAAACAAAATAAAATAAAACACTTGGGGTCATTCAGCAGTTAACAAAAAGATTTATTTAGCCATTATCAGAAGATATTCAACAAAGATAGATATTGAAGTCACCTCAAGTTGAATCAGTTGAACAAAGTTCCCTTCCCTGAGGTATTCATTGTGACCCACCAGCCAAGCATCAAGGAGCATACCTGGAGCCCCTCAAGGCTGCTTTCTATTCAAGATATAAGGAAGTGATGTCAACAGTTGAAGCCTTTAGTCACCTGAACCCGCTGAAGATGATTTCAATATCCTTTAAAGAAAAGTTAGCCTAACTTGCCAGTGGGGAGAGGTTAGGTTATTGCCTTTACCACACCAAATTGAGGAGTTTACATCTTGATTCCAAATACTACCTCTCCTTTTACGTATGTGAGGAGCAACAAGATGCGGTTAAAAATTCCCTGGAGAACTGAGTCTAAATCCCAGGTCTAAAACTACTGGAGCAAGGGCAAGTTATTTAATCTATCTCAACTTCAGGATGATCTGAGATTCTGTGATCTATAGGGTCATAAATATAGTACTGGAAAAGACTAGAGGTCCGTTAGTCCAAAAATCAAGGTAATAATTCCATTCAATGAACATTTATTAAGCATTTTATCCACTGTACCAACTCACCGCTGTGTTGATGTCTGTCCCATTATTCATCTACCATTTTTTCATTGTTAATGGTTCTTTTGAATAGGTCAAATTACAGTTGCCTTAATTGTGTGCCATACTTTCTCAATTTTATTCCTTCTTTTAGTTGGATATTGAATTTGATCTTTGCTCTAACAAGTCAGTGCTCTGCTTGTAAACAGCTGAGCTGGACATGACTCCTACATTAGTAACAAGTCATTTCTTGTTAGAATATAATCGGTTTCTTTTTTTTGTGTTATTTGGTACTTACCATGTAGACCATCTCTTCATGTTCCCCTTAAAGAATTTGTAATATATAAGTGAGAATTTTCTGTGAAATCCACAAGCCTTTGACCGCTCTTGTTTTTTCCTCTGAATCATGGGTGTTCCTCAAGTCTCTTTCCCATGTCTTCTTCCTTTCCCTCTTTACTCAGGCTCTAGATAATATCAGTTCCCATCAGTTATTATCTCTAAGTAAATGACATCCAGATCTGTGTATCTAGCCCTGTTTACTTTATTGAGCTCTAGTCCCACATCATCAATTGCATATTAGACATTTCTAATTTGATGTCCTATGGACGTTTCAAACTCAGCATATCTAAAACAGAATTTATTACTTTTCCTCAAAAATTTCCACTCCTCTTCCTAACTTCCCTATTTCAGCCAAGTGTATCATGTTCCTTTTAGTCACCCAGATTCACACCCTGTACATCATCCTTAACTCTTTGTTTGAATCACTTCCATTTAAATTGTCCTAGGAAGATTCTGAATATCACCTGGTGAGATAAAGTGCAGGACACGGAGGTCCTTTCTCAAGATGAGCTGCCAATCATCCAAACTGAAACAAGCATTCAAAAATGTTGCAGAGAGTACAACTTCAATGAGCTGGCCATGTAGCCCAAATTCCAATTGTACATTTACCTAAAAGACTATTTTACAGAGAGCTTGCATAAAGAAAGTTCTCATAAGTAGGATTGAAATGACACAAGGATACTCTCAAGGTCTCTCTGGAGAACTTTAGCATTGATTATGAGGCATGGGAGACTATGGTACAGGATTGCCCAGTATGGCATGTCTGCTTCAAAAAGGTGCCATGCTCTACGAGCAAAGAAGAGTTGCTGCAGCCCAAAGGAAATGTGAGATGTACAAATTTAGAGACATCTCTATCCCAAATGTTCAAACAGACTATTATTTGTGCCTGGCTAATGGTTCTCAGTTCATATTCAACTGATCAGCCACAATCAAGCACACTATACCTTACCAACATTTGTAAGGTCAAGTATGAAGGACAAACTCTTTGCTCTCACTCACCCTTCATATCCAGCCAACTGCCACCTCTTATTAATTCTAGGTACAAACCATCTCTACTATCCATTCCTATCTCTTCACTCACAGAGTCACCACCCTAATTCAGACCCTCATCACCTCTCTCCTAAACTATTATTATAACAACTTCCTAATTAGTCATTGTATCTGATCTCTCACCTCTCCAAGTCATTCTTCACAAAGCTGCCAAAATGACATTATAACTACATCAAATGGTTCCTTGAATTCCTTGCCTGTAGGACAGAGATACTAACTCTTTTTTTCTTTTAAAGCTCTTTATGATCTAGCTCCAATCTGTCTTTATAGCTTCTACACACAAGTACATGCACACACACACAGCCAGGACACTTTACATTCCAGTAAAGCTTGCTTATTTAAATGTTCTCTGAATATAACATCCCATCTCTCACCTTTATTCCTTTGTATAGACTATATCTTAAGCCCAATACGCACTCCCTCCTTGCCCTTAGAATACCTAGCTTCCTTCAAGACTCAGGTGAAGTACTACCTTCTGTACTAGGCCTTTCCTGATCTCCAAGTTGTTAGTGTCTGTCCTCACCACTTTCCCACGACCACTTCAAAGTATTTTGTAATTACTTTTCCTATAGAGTTTATTGATTTATGTGTTTGTGTCATTTCCCCTCATTAGAATGGGAGCTCCTTGAGGAAAAGGACTGTTTCACTTTGGTTCTTGTTAATTAAAGCACCTAAGCTCAAAGTTTAAAAAAATGCTCATTGAACAAATGAATGAACTATATACTCCAATATCTTTTTATTCTCTTCCCTATTTTCACCTTTTCATTGAAGTCATCAATATTCAAGAATATGTTGATTTAGTTTGGAAGATCTCATCTAGTTCTTCATAAAAATTTCTCTGTTATCTTACATCATAGATATTGATACAAAAGCTTCAGTTATCTTCATGGTGATCAGTCTCATCATGAATACTGCGATACATGATGCCTAAGTGTCCCATGAAAAAATGTTTCACAAATTCATGGAATTTCAGAGTTAGAAGGATCTCACTAGTCATCAGTCATCTAGTCTAACCATATCTGAGGAAGAATGTCGCCCAAAAGTCATCATCCAGCCTTTGCTCAAAGGCCTCCCGCTACCTCATAAGGCAGCTCATTCCATTTTCCTATAGCTTTAATGTTAGACAGTTTTCCCTTACATCAATCCTAAGTACACCTTTGTGTCATGTCCACATATTTATCCCAGTGCTGCCTTCCAGAGCCAAGTAAAACAAGTTTTAATCCCTCTTTCACATGAAGGCATTTCAAGAACCAGAAGATAGACAGCTATCATATCTCCTGTGAGTCTTTTCTTCTCCAGACAAATGACTCATCTTCAACTAATCCTCATGTGGTACAAATTCAAAGCTTTTTGCCATCTTAGTTGCCCTTCTGGACACTGTCCAGTCTAATATCTATCTTAAACTGTGGTGTCCAGTATTGAACACAATTCTACAGTTGTGATCTGATCGGGGCAAGGAACAGACAAACTATCTCATTATTCTTGGTAAAGTTTGGTGTATGAGTGCTGTTTTGTTTTTCCCCTATAAGTTAGGTATGTCCACATGGATTTGTCTTGATGTGGTTTTCAGGGAGTCAAGAATAGATATTTTTAGCATCTCCTCCTCACACCCTCCTCCAAGAAAGACTGATTCCTGCCAGGAGGGAAAGCAGAAGCTTGAGGTCAGACACTGGCCACTCTGTTCTCATCAGATAAAGGGAGTACTGGGCTAGAATTTTATCTATCTTACAGTTCCCTTAAATATGGTTAGTCTAGCGGAAGTAATTTTTAGATTTGTTATATTTCTGATTGTTATCCCTTAATGGGAAAAGAGTCCCCCACCTAAATATCTGAGGCTTGACTTCATTTTCACCAAATGCCACTTCCACAGTGAACACACATAACAAGTTCAATAGCAAACCAGGAATCAGAGAAAGACTACGTATGAAAATATATCAGACAATGCAGAAAGTGAATGACTTTTTCCTTTGGAAGCAAGATAGCTCAACCCAGAGAAAGTCCCAAATCTCACCAGAGGAAATTCCCCAGAGTCTCCAGTGTAACACAATTTCTTCCCATAGTCTTTCCCTCCTTTCAGGGACTTGAAAATAGATCTCTCAAAGCTGGAAACCAGAAGAGCCCAGATCTCTCTTCTCTCAGGCTCTCCACAATTCTATTCACCCTTTACTGAGCCACAGGCATTGAATAATCAATCTCTACCAATAAGGATGGAGTCTCATACAAGAGCTCTTTGAGCCAAGGGTTACACCTGGAAACCATACCTCTGTTAATGCAGTTGTAAATTTTATTAGTTATTCTGGCAGCCTTATCCACTGTTGGTTCATATTAAAATTACAGTCCATTAAATCTTTTTTTAGGCAACATGTTATTTAACCATATCTCTCTCATGTTGTGTTTGTAGAGTTAATTTCTTGGACCCAAATGTAAGACTTTACATTTATTGCTTTTAAATTTAATTTTATTGGTCTCAGATCAATTTCCTAACCTATCAACATTTTCTTTAATCTTGGCTATCATTTGATGGGTTAGTTATCCCCTTCCTAGATTTTTTATCATCTGGAAGTACAATAAGAATGTTATTTATGCCTTTATCAGAGTCATTGATAAAAATGTTAAACAGCAGACAGTCGAGCACAGATTACTGGAGAACACCTTCCAAGGCAATATCTACCAACTAATGACTGATATTAGAGTTTGTCCTTTCAATCAATTTCAAATCCATCTAACAGCAACCTCAGGTAGCCTCTAGCTATTTGTCCTTTCCTAAAAGAATAGCATGAGATAACATATACATATGTGTATACATATTTATGTGTATGTATATATACATATATATAAGATATGCTTTGCTAAAATCTAGGTGTATTATACCAACATCATTCCTTTAGAACGATTTAATAACCCTATCAACAAAGATAAAAGGTTTGTAAAATGACTGATTCTTGGTGAAGCCACGCTGGTTCTTTGGGACCATTACTTCTTTTTCTAGATGTTCACAAAGCATCTCCCTGATAACATATTCTAAAATTCCCCCAGGAAGTAAAATCGAGTTCAGCGACCTATAGTTTTTAGATTTTATTCTCTTCTTCTTTTTGGAAATTGGGATAACATTTGCCCCTTTTCAGTCCTATAGCACCCTTTCTGTTCTCCATATTTTTTTCAGATATCATTGACAGTGACTCAGCATTCCCATCTTCTTTCTCTTTCAGAACACATAATGTAGTTCATCTGGGTCCTGAAACCTAAATTTATCAAGGGCAAGTTTGTGTTATCTTACTATCTCCTTATTTATCTTGGATATCAACTCCCTATTAGTCATTTCTGTTCAGTCTTTTCCAGTCCAAAGGCCATTTTACTTGGCAAAGAAAATACAAACATAGTCACTGAGCAGCTCTGCTAGTGTAGCTGTAATGCTCATCTCCTACCTTCTCTTAACAATCTTTGGTGCATCTTAATCATTTGGCTCAAGGTTCTTTTTTTCTAAGAAGCATTACTCAGAAAACCTAATAGCACATTTATCACTCCAAATTCTCTCAGAATTTCTGGATGGTCAGATTCCATTAGAATATATTTGTAAGTTTTGAAAAGTTTGCTTTGGTGAAGATCTTCTTTGGAGGTGGGGTATTTGGGCAAAGTGCATCTAGTTTGGTACCTGTCAAACTTTTTTGTTTACCTAATGGAACAATAGCTTTTGCTATGATGAATAGTCAGTAAGACAAAAAACATTAAAAAATTTTTTTTTTGGAGGAAATCAGGTTTAAGTGAATTATCCAGAGTTATACATCTAGTAAATGTCTGGGGTTTGAACTCAGGTTCAAAAGGATTGTGCTCTATCCACTGTGCCACCTGGCTGCCCCTAAAATAATTTTTATTGATGTTTTCTATTTTTTGCATCCCCATAGTATCTCATGTATTCCTCTCCATTTCCCTCTCTGAGAGCCATCCTATATGATACACAGTACTGTTTTTTAGAGGGAAAAAAGTCAGCATACCATCAATACATTGAGAAAGTCCAAAAACATGTACAATATGCAACACCTATGGACCTCACACTTACACAAAAAGGTAGGTTGGCTGCATCTTCTCATATCCCTTTATCTGAGTCTCACTTGACCTTTATAATTATTTTACATTTACTTTTGATTTTTTAATGTATCATTGTTCTTTTCATTTATATTGTTGTAGTTACTGTGTATATTGTTTTCTTGGCTCTGCTTACTTCATTCCATGTGAGTTCATATAGACCTTTCCATGATTCTCTATGTTCATCACATACATCATTTCTTATAGAGAAGCAATATTCCATTGTATCCATATACTAAAATTTGTTTAGACATTCCCTGATCAGTGGGCAACTGCTTTGTTTACAGTTCTTAACTAGCATAGAAAATGTTGCTATAAACATTTCACAGTTTTACAAAAACTTGTTTCTTGTCAATGCCTTCCTTGGGGTATAATCATAGTAATGGAGTCTTTGGTTCCAAAAATATGAACATTTTAGTCACTTTATTTGCAGAATTCCAAAATGGTTGTACAATTTCACAACTCCACCAACAACATATTAGTGTGCCTATCTTCCCACAACCCCTATAACACTGTCATTTTTTGTCATTTTCACCAATTTACAGGGTATGAAGAAAGCCAGTAAGTATTTAAATACTTAGCATGTACCAAGCACATTGCTAAGCCCTGGGGATAGAAGGAAAAGAAAAATACAGACATTGATTTCAAGGAGCTCACAGACAAATTAATGGAGGAGATTACATGCAAACAACCATGTACAAACAAGAATATAAACTGGAGGTAACCAACACAGGGAATGCACTAGGATTAAGAGAAATGAGGGAAGTATCATAGATGGTAAGATTTTAGCTGGGACTTGAAGGAAGCCAGGAAAGCCAGAAAGAAGAGATAAGGAGAGAATTCTAGGCATAGACAGCCAGTAAAAATGCCAAGAGTTGCAAGATGGAGTATATTGTGCAAGGAACAGCCTGGAGGCCAATGTCACTGGATCACAGAGTGAGGGTAGGGAGATGGGGGTGTGAGTAAGATGTAAGAAGATTGGAGAAGTAGAAAGAAACCAGATTATGAAAGGCTTTAAAAGTCAAACAGGATTTTCACATTTGGTCCTGGAGATGATAGGAGTCACTGGAGTTGATTGAAGAGGGAATTGACATGTTTAGGTATACATTATAGGAAGATAAATTTGACAGTGGAGTGAAGGATGGGTTAAAGTAGGAAGACACTTGTGACAGGGAGAGCAGCAGGCCATTCCAGTAGTCCAACCTGAGATAATAAAGGCTTTCATCAGGTGGGGCAATAGGGTCAGAGGAAAGAAAAGGCCATATACAAGTAGAAACAGCAGGCTTTGGGTAACATTGGATATGGGAGGTGAACAAATGTGAGGAGCCGAGGATGACACCTAGGATGTGAGCCTGGGTGACTGGGAGGATAATGGTACTCTTGACAATAACAGGAAAGTAAGGAAGAGAGGAGGGTTTGAGGGAGACAGATGTGAAGACAAATAGTGCCAGGAGGCGTCTGGGAGATGTGAGATGAGGAAGAGAGGAGAAGAGGAATCTCTTGGTGATTGACCTCATTTTTTCAGTGAAATATGAACCAAGGATCTCATTTGAGAGTTTGGGGGGAGGGCAATTATGGGAGGGTGAGGCTACAAAGGTGGTTAGTGGGATAGTGAGACAGTTAGAGAGGTATAAAAGGATTGCCTTGCCACAGTGAGGGCCTAGCTGAGATTACAAAACATACATCTGTAGTGAATCTAATCACTATGGTTTTGTGATTTTTCCCTAAGTGAAAAACACAGCATTTAAACTGTCAACAAAGGAGTCTGTTGCCTAGGCAGCCAGGCCTCCAGACCCATTTACCCTGGGCTTGAAATTCCTCCACCTTTCCTTCCTCCCTCCCACATCCTCAACTTCTTTTTTCAGCTTTCCCCTAGGATTCTTAAGTGGGGAGAACAGGTCACAAGCAAGAGTTGGGGGACATAGAAGTCTCAGAGTATGAGGAAGGGTTTTGAGGTACACCTAGCAAAGTCTGCAGGGCATTTAAAAAATTTTTTTACTTTCAATTACAAATTTTCTCTCTTCCTCTACCCCTTCCCCACACATTGAAAAGACAAGAAATAGGATACTCATTATATGAAGATATGCAAAACTCTTCCCATGTTAGCCACAATTCTGGGGGTGAAGAAGGGGAAAGCAAGAAAGATAAATGAAGAAAAATATATGCTTCAATCTGCATTGAGTCCATCAGTTTTCTCTCTGGAGGTGGATAGCATTTTTTCATCATGAGTCCTTTGGAATTGTATAGTTCAGAGTGGCTGAATCTTTCACAGTTGACTGTCATTATTGTATTACTGCTACTGCAAGCAATCTTCTAGTTCTACTCACTTTACTTTGCATCAGTTCATCTAAATCTCCTCAGGTTTTTCTGAAACCATATCCATCATTTCTTATAGCACAGTCGTGTTCCACCACAATCATACACAACTTACTCACCCCAATTGGTGGGCAACCTCAGCTTCCTGTTCTTTTCTCATGAAATTCTGAGGTGTTAAAGCACACTCTTGAGAGCCACAGATATGCTAATGCCATAGTAGTAGTAGTAGATGAAAGACTGTAAATTCTGGTTCAGGAGAAGTCAAGACAAGACTGGGGACCTGGCATGGGAGCAGACCAGCCTCAGGGACAGGAACTATGGCTAGAGTTAGACCAGAAAGGCAGCCCCATGGGGAGCAGGAAACCGGAACCAGGCACATTTTAATAGGTGTTCTACTGCTCATAAAATTGATGCCAGGAAATTCTATTCTCAGTAGAATATATACTTTTATTGTGTATATGACAGTGAAGACACAAAATGGACAGTAACATTCCTTTCAAAGTGCCCAACAGTGAAAAAGAACAGGTTTTTACCAAAAATCTTTGTCTATCTATCCAATGCTGCCCAAAGAAAATAAGCTAATGCAAAAACTTTTTAGAAAACTAATGCTTTTTGGCAATGTATTTTGTAAATGGTACCAAAAATAACTCTTAGTTTGGTAGAGTATACTATCTGGCAGTGAAACTGCCTTTATTAATGGAGAAAGTTATTGTTATTTTTCACCTGTGAAAAATGTTAACCTATATTTTTCCATTAATAATAGGTATCAGATAATTAGAGAGATGAGCTTCATTTTTAATAGGTGAGAATTAAATATCACTTATTACCCCTTGGCATTATTAGAATTTAAATTTCTCCAAGGATCATTTAATAATAATAGCACTTATATAACACTTTAAGATTTTCAAAGCCTTGCTTTACAATATCATCTCATTTTATCCTCAAATAATCCTAAGAAGTAGGAAATATGATTATCCTCATTTTATAGATGAGGAAACTGAGGCAGGCATTAAATGACATGATCAGAGTCACATAGTATTTGTGGTGAAATTTGAATTCAAGTATTCCCTGAACCTATCGGTTAAAGACTGTCTGCTTGGAAGGAATTTTAGAAGCTATTTTATCCAGTGTCACTCATTTGCTTGAGGACTTGTGCTTGGTTGCATTGCTCATGTCAGAAGTAGAATTTGACCTATGTCTTCTTGACTCCAAGTCTAGAAGTCTTATTTTCATATTCTGTCTTTGCATCCTGGGCACCTAGCACCGAACATTACATATCACAAGCACTTAATAAATGCTCACTGAATTCAATTTAGATGAATTGGCACTACAACAAGGCTGGCAATAAATTGCAATTCTGTTGGCAGTCAAATAATGAATAGTATTTTTATCCACAGACTTCTTGGGGAATTAAAAAGAGGAAGGACTTAGTCAAGGTTGGGTCATATTTATGCAAAGTTGTTGCTTTCTGAATTCAAAATATAAAGTCAGCAAAGAGAGAAATGTGATCCTTTGTTTCTTTCATGTAACTAGATACACATTCTGGAGTTCTAAGCGCAGCAAAAATGACTATGGGGTACTGAATTGAGACCATGGTAAGCAGAAAGAGGAACATACATTCAGATTGAATTCTAATGGCCAAAATACTTGACTATATAGATGAACTTCATAGAAAGATGAAATCCATTTATAATACAGACTTTACAAACAAATAAACACTTTGAAAGTTTCACGTCAAACACAGACAACTTAGTCCTTAGTCCTTTATCTAAATGCCCATTAATAAAAAATACTGACTTTAGAACCCACCCAGCCACAGACAATTAATTATAAATCTTAATACTCTACTAAACTTATATGATGTTTCATTATGACCAATATTCATAAGTATTATTTACACCTATCCTATTCCAAGTGTAGGTTTTAAGATAAGGCATGATGGTGAGTACTGCTTCATGGGTTACCGGTTTACCAAGCAACTTTTAATGTAAATTTTAGTAGGAGACTGGAATAAACATACACATATACATATATATGTATATATAAAATATATTACATGCACATATAGAGAAAGAAACAATTTTCATTTTTCCTTCCTTGTGTTCTCTTAGCAGACAAAACACTATATCATCAAATTCCTAGAAAGGATATTCTGATTGAAAAACTTACATAGAAGGTCATGAAAATTCATTAGATTATGGCACAAATTTTTTTCAGAGGAGAAGTAAATGGAAAATGGAAGAAAATACCGCTTATTCTTAATAGAATTCAACAACAAACCAGAAAAGAAAAAAAATGACAAAATTCTTCAATGTATTTTGCAGGCCATCCATGATTGTGGAAAAAAACAAACATGCCTGCAAACAACTTGACTCTTAGGTACCTATTGCTCCTACTTCTACACTGTAGGTCAAGGCAGGAGAAAACTAATCTCCCTTTTACATGACTGGTCTTTAGACATTTGAAGGCTGTAATCTATCATATTTCTTCCCAAGTCTCTTCTGCAAGCTAACCATCATTTTAATCACTTCTTGTATGTCAAGAACTTTCTGGATCTCTACTCTTTCATTCAATGTGATAGCTACCTCTTTTAGCTTCATACTTAGAGGAAACTTGACATGACCTCATTCAAGGGAATGACAAAAAACAATGTTGACCAGCAGAGGGCCCAGGCCCTCTTAACTTAGTCCATAGCAAACTCTTTCCAAGTCCACACTGAAACATAATGACCACTCTTTGAGTCCGGTTATTAAATCAGTTCTTATTATACTCTCATCTGGTCTACATATCTCTCTTCCACAAGATTAGCTTGTGTCTCTATCAAATGCTTTGTTGAAATCAAAGTAACAATATTGTATCTACAATGGTGCTAAGAGCTTTACAAATATTACCTCATTTGATCCTTACAGCAACCCTGGGAAGCAACTATTTTACAGTTGAAGAAACTAGGGCAAAGAGAGGTTAAGTGACTTGTCCAGGGTCACATAGCTAATAAGTATCTGAGACCACATGTGAACTCAAATCTTCCTAACTCCAGGCCCAGCACTCTACTCACTGTGTCACAGTGCTGCTCTGATCTACCAGTCTAATTACCATGTCAGAACTGGAAATGACATGAGCATGTAACAAATTGATTTTGATGAAGCCATGCTTATACTTAGTGGTAACTGCTTCCCTTTCTAAATGCTCTTGAACTTGGATAACAAGCTCAAAGATTTTACTAGGAATTGAAGTCACACTAATTGTCCTATAGTTTGCAGATAATCTGCTTCCCTTTCTTGAAATTTGAAACTAATTTTTCATTTCTCCAATCCTTTCCAGTCTCCAGAATGGTTTCAAGGTTACTGACAATGAAACAGCAATCACAACTGCCAGTTTTTTCAGAGGTTGGGCTACGTAGTGGATAGAACGCTGGAGTCAGGAACAGCTGGGTTTGAATTCAATCTCAGACGCATGTATTGTGTGGGATGGGTGATTTACTTAACTTTTCTGAGTCTCAGTTTCCTCACCTGTAAAATGAGAATTAATACTTGTAATGCCAGACTCACAGGAGCTTCAATGTGGTGTATTATCTATCTTCCCCTATTAGAATGTGAATTCCTTGAGGTCAGGGTTTGTCTTTGCCATTCCTTTATCCCCAGAACTGGCACATAGTAGATGCTTAATACAAGTTAATTGAATTGAGTTGTAGTGAGGGTCAGAGATGTGAAGTGCTTTGCAAAGTCTTAAAGGGCTGTATAAATGTCAGATACTAGTATTATCCTAGGATGTGATTCATCCAAATCTAGTGACTTCAAATTAATGAAAGCAGCTAGGTACACCTTTACCATGTCTTCCTTTTCAGCTTTTAACTAGTTTTCTATTCTTCCCAATCCAAAAATCATTCTCCTTGCCACAGAAAACAGAAGCAAAATTATAACTGAGTAGCTCAGTCTTCTTATCCTTAATAATTGTTATCTCATTCAATGCAAGCAGCAGAAGTCTCCCCTTTTTGACCCTTATATTATCTTTAACATAGCTCAAAATAAAATAAAACAACCCTTTTAGATTCTTAGTACTTCTGTTTTCTCTCCCTCCACTCTATCAGAGTCAGTGCAGAAGTTAAAGGGAGACACGTATTATTGAGGCTATTTTAGAGTTTTGATTTATTTTATGGGTTGTCATGGCATAAAAAAAAATTATTTTTCTACTGATGATGAGCCTTTCTGTTCTAAACTAATTCTAAGAAAAAAAGGTACAGGTACCAAGATCATATATGAAACCTTTTCAGTGCAGTTAGAATCTATTAGAAATTGAGATTCACTAGCATCTCTTTTCAGAGTTCAGGGTCACCTCCATCCCCTAATGAGGAGTAAAATATGGGTGCTACTGTGAAGCAAAGATGATGAAGTACATGCTTTTTAAAAAAATTTCTCCAGAATTTGGAGAAGGAGCTGAATCCTCCCCGATTTCTCCTTTCTCCTCCCACTGGGCAGCCCAAGGGTGTAAACTTTTCTTTGGTCCCTCCTTCACTCCAGTCATGCTACTTCTCATCAAGGGCTGAAATCTTTCTGAGATCCCCTTATTTACGCAGGCTACAATAAAGAACTCACTTTCTAGCCTAGAGGTGAAATGACTCTAGATCAATCAATCAATCAATCAATCAGCCAACATGTTTTAAGTGCTTACTATATGTCAGGCACTGTGATAAGCCCTGGAGATACAAGAAGTATCATTATCATTGCCTGCTTATTAAAGGAATGTTAGTTCCTTCAAAGGAAGAAGCCAGCCAAAAACCTCCAGTCATATCAGTACTCTTTGTTACTCCAAGCAAGTTGTCTGCCCCACCACGACTGCTACCTTCTGAGCTCCATTACCGCCTCCCATTCATAGCAATTGCTTTCTCTCAGATCCATTGTAGACTGCACATCTCTTTCCTAGGTACATTCTGTCCAGTCCCCCAGCTCTTCCTGCCATTGCAGAGCAATTCAAAAGCTCTTGGGCCAGCAGAACCCCATTTCCCAATCCTCCAAATACCCCTTCCTCCCCTTCCCCCAAGATCATGATATTCCACATGACAGAAAGGAATTCTCATTCTCTCTTGTACTCTCTTTCTCTCCAAAGCCCAGAATTCCCAGTGAAGGTCTAGATATTTGCTTGCCTTTGGGGTAGCTAGTCTGAATACTCTGTTATGGAGGCACCAGAAGAAAATGTTTATGGAGTATATACATGGAACAAATATTTCTTTTTTTCATGATCACTGTATCAGAGAAATGAAGTTTTCCAAGAATTTTCATTGGATTTTCAATTCTTTTCTGGTATGCACTAACACATAACTGATCATATTTAAAAGGATCACAAACTACCCAACTGGGAAATATAAAAAGGTCCTTTCAAATTTTACTTTGAGGTAGTGAACTTCTTTAATCTGGGGGCAAGGGGTGGGAGAGAGGGGATTTATTGTCTGCCATGAAATTAACTACACTTTTAATCTTCATCTTTGCTAGCTGACACCGTATTATACCCTTGAAGTTGCTGTCCAAATATAGAAATGGCACTGTAAATGTCTTTGTTTTCATTTTGGAACATGTGAAAGTAGCTCCAGACAATGAAAAAGACTGAATATTAGCTAAGATGTATAGAGTACTTACTATGTTCCAGGCTCTGCTCTAGGTGTTTCTCATTCCATCTCACAACAACCCTGGGAGCTAGGTGCTGTCATTATTATATTAACATTTTATACTTGAGGAAATGGAGGCTGACAGCCGTTAAATGACTTACCCAGGGTCACATAGCTAGCAATTCTATCCATTGAGCCACCTAGCTGTCTCACACAGGAAGAGATATAGTACGTCCAAGCACTTTCCCATGAATTGCCTCATACATCAACCAATGCTGTACGTGCCTCCACACCAATCATCATTCAAAGGGAAAGTCACAACAGCAGAAAGCACTGGAAAGACAATGCAGATGCTTATACCATTATGCAGTGCTTTAAAATAGAACAAAAACAAAACAGAACCAAGCAGTGAGGCAATGTTTTACAAGCACAGCTAATAGAGACCAAACAACTCAGAAAGCAGTCATAAAACCAGGAAAATTTCACCGTGTAACTCAAAGTGAAAGACCAACAATAACAAAAGATTGCTATTATATGTTGGCTTTCCCACTTAGTTATAAAAATGTTTATAATAAAAGGTCATTTAATTCTCACACCACTGCAAAGACATTTTGGTTTTCTGACTTTGCAGTTTTGTTCCTTTTATAGTCATAGATTCCTAGTCATTGCTGAAAATATAAACCTCAACCACAGTCATTTTTGAATTAGCATAATTAATTCCCAAATCCAGAACTTTCATTTAGTTTTAGAGCTTTTTCTTTTTTCTTCCACAATTAGTTTTTAAGCACATATATAAAATAGAAATAAACTGGAAAGGAATGAAACATTTTGAATAATTATTGTAGGGCTAGAAGGGACCTCAGTGATCATTTAGTCCAATCTTTTCCTTTTTTCTGAGTCTCTTCTGAAAAAGGTAAAATTGGTCTATGGTTAAGCAGCCAGAAATGGTAAACCTAGGAGTAGAAGCCAAGCCTCCCTACCCCCAGTCCGGTGTCTTTCCTATGACACCATGTTGGATGTTTGCTGTCGAAACAACTTGCTGTGAAAATTAATTGAAGAACTTTTATAATATATTTGATTCTGTTAGTTTCCCTCCCACCTCCACTTACAAATAAAAGAAAATAGATTGAAGACTAAAGAACTTCCTTTAAATGTATAATTATAAGTGTTTTCCTACTTGTAAGATCAGACATCTTATAGAAAGAGTTTCATATATCCAATCAATATAGAATTTGAAAACATGACATTACTTAGACTAGAAGCAGAGTAGGTTAATTTTACTGAGTGTGAATTTTTTTTAAAAGCTAGTTACTACGTATCCAGCAAGTACTGTGTCATGGTGATAAAAATACAAAAGCAAATAAATTAAGCACTGGGAATATAATACAAAAGTAAGGATATGCCTGTTCTAAATGAGCTTACATTCTAATAAGGAAGACAACACAAAGGGAAAATCACTTTGGTCTGGAAAGCTAAAGGTCTGTGAGTGGGGGCCGCAGGGGAGTAAATGTTCTGGGTCACCTGACTCTGGGCCTTCCCAGAGGGCAAAAGAAGGGTCTCATCAGGTCCAGGATATCCACCTTCAAGTCTCTGTACTCTAGCATTTTCTGTGGTGCTCCAGAGACAGCACCTGGACCAGATCCATCTTTCATTTGACGCTTGCTTCCTGACCAGACTCTCCAGGGCACACTTCTATTTCTTCATGCTATTCATGGCCTCTTGGGTCCTCACAGGTCACAAGATCACCACTTGCCACAAGGTTGGACCTCAAGGGAAGACTTTGAACAGCTTACTTATCTGCCTCCCTCAACAGACCTTCCTCCAGACAATAAAACTTAGTCACCAAATGAGTCACCACGCATTTATTGAGCTATTACTATGTACCAAGCCTTGTGCTAAGTGCTGGTAATACAAAGAAAGAGAAAAATAATCTTAGCCTTTGAGGAACTGACATTCTAATGGGGGAGGCACTATGCAGACAAAAATGTAGGTCTTTATCTCCATCTCTCTCATCTTCAATCTCTCTCTCTGTCTACTGGATGCTTCTCTGCTTCCTACAAACCTGCCCCTGCCTCTCCCATTCTCAGAACACTTTTATTTGATCTACCATTTCCGCTAACTATTGTCTTCTGCCTCTTTGCTTCCTTTATCACTAAATATGAGAAAGCTGCCTATGACACTCTCTGCTTCTACTTTCTTTTCTTGCTTTCTTTATGATCTGCCTTCTAAGCTTATCATGCAACTGAAACTCCTCTCTCCAAAGTCATCAATACACTCTTGATTGTGATATTGAATGACCTTTCCTCATTTTCCTTCATGTTTCTTGACCTCTCACAGTCTTTGATATTCTTGATCATCATGTCCTCTCTAGGTTTTGGTGATATTGCTTTCTCTTGGTTCTCCCATCTATCTGACCCTTTCCCTCCTCTTTAACCATGGATATCTTCTATGACTCTATCTTGGACCTGTTTTTCTTTTCCCTCTATACCATCATACATGGTGATCTCATGGAATGATTCCCACATCTATATAGCTAGCCCTAATCACTCCACTGAACTCTAGTATCATATCACAACAAATTAGGTGTCCAGTAGACATCTCAAACATAACACATCCAGAACAGAACTTATTATCTTTCCCCTCTAAACCCATCCCTTTTCCAAACTTCCCTATTACCACCAACTTTCCACATTCAAACCTGAGTTATTCTTGCCTCCTCTCTTATACATGAAGACTCCATATATCCAGTGTATTACCAAGTCCTTTAATTTCTGCCTTCACCACCTCTTTTGTACATGTTCTCTCCTCTCCTTTCACACAGCCATCACCCTAATACAGACTAATCACATCATGCCTGCACTGTATACAGGAATAACCTTCTGGCTGATCTCCCTGCCCTAAGTCTCTCAGATTCCAATCCCTCCTCTATTTAAGCTGCCAAAGTGATTTTTCTGAAGTGCAGATATAATTGTCATTCCTCACTTCTCTATAGATTCAAGTGACTTTCTATTAGCTCCAGGATCAAAGACAAAATCCTCCCTTAGGCTTCTAAAGCCCTTTACCAGTTGGCTTCTTCCTACCTTTGCAGTCTCACTATACTTCTTATCCCTCCATTTACTCTGGGGATCCAGCTCTCTTGCTTTCTCTTGCATATTATACTCTGTCTCCTAACACTGCCTTTTCATTCGATGTCTTCTGGAGCTGGAGTATTCTCCCTCCTGGTCTTTCTCTGGTTTCCTTCAAGACTTAGTTCAAATCTGATCTTTTGTAGGAGACTTTCTCAGCTGCCTCTTAGTTAGTGCCTTCCCTCTGAGATTACCTCCAATGTATCTAGCATATATCCTTTACGTATACCAATGTTTGTACATTGTATCCTCCTTAAGATCGGTAGCTTCCTGAGATCAAGGACAGACAGTGACTGGCTCTCTTTGTTCTGTGTTTATGATTCCAAGGCATGAGATGTATTATATTTTCATTTTTAAAAATCTAGATACAGTCAACATTTGAATGTCAGAGCTCAAAATTTAAACTATAAGCTTCCTGGGAGTGGGAAATGTGTTTCAGAAAACTTCATATTCCGTTACAGTGCCTGACACATAATAGGTGGTCAGTAAGTTTGGCTGAATTAAACAAAATTTGTTTTCTATGGGTTTTTCTCATGCAATTTTATAAAACATACATGCACACACGCACACACACACATACACACACCTTGTAAAAAAAACTATTGGTTTTATTTATACTTTTAAAATGTTTTTTATCAAATCACCTTTTACCCAGGAGAGAAACAGGAAACTGAGCCTAAGGACCTCTCTGCCCAGTGGAATCTCTTCCTAGCTGACTGTAATCTGGAGAACAAAATAGTGTCTCTCAGGATACAAACACACAGGAGACACAAAATAGATTAGTGAGCAATTAAAAGCTTCATGTGCAAAACTTTACTAGCAAGTTTTACATCCAGGATTAGTAGTGGAAAAAAATCTGGAGAAAGTAGGACAAAACATGCTCCCAAATATATTCAGAAGAATACTGTAAAAATCGAATATCAAGTCAGGGAAGAGCTCACCTGAGGTGTGACTGCTGCTATGTTATCTGGTAGTTTCTTATTTTAATTAATTATTTTTGCTCACTAGGTGCTAAGCTCAGTTGTTTCTGTACTGCCGAAGTACTCCAAGTGCCTTCTAAATTTTGGTACCTGGGACAAAGCTCTAACTACCCCAACCTAGCTATGACTCTTCTTAGGTGAGTGGCTTTAAACTAGCATTGCCCCAAGTTGCTACCCATCACACTATCTGATTTCTTAATGCTTGTTCTGATCATCCTATACCTAGCCTGCCTCTAATATATCTGTAGCGGATTCCAGTCATTTGCCACTAGCATTAGACAAAACTATGAGATTTGACTTTAGTGGTCCTGCTATTTTTCCTTCTAATCCTAAGTCTATGATTGTTAAAGTGGAAGGATAAAAAAGGAGAAGTTACCACAGTTGCCTCTTCCTGGCAACCTCAGTTACCAGCTTAGTGATAGAAGGAGAATTTCATCCTCCAAGGTAATCTAACTCTACAGGTTGTTTGTGACAAATCTGGTGACAAATCTTTCTACTAGTCCTCTTTGTATATTTTGAATACAGAGGAACTGGTCTATTCACCAGCATCTGACCTTTCACTTTTTCAAATTAGTATTTAGTCATGTTGTCCCTTCTGCTTGGAACATCGCTCCAGCTAATCTTCATCAAATTCGTATGTCCATCCTTCAGCCGGAAGTGATCTCTGACTTCTCTGAACATTTGTATCATTTATTATCTATACCTATGTAGCATTTATAATTTGGTGCCTTATGTTATAATTATCTCTCATCTCCTCTGCTAGATTGTCAGCTAGTAGACCATTTCTTACATACCTTTGTATCCTTTACAACAGTGGTGGTTCTCAAACTTTTTGGTCTCAGGACCCCTTTAAATTCTTAAAACTTATTGAGGATTCCCCCAAAGAGCTTTCATGTGGGTTATCTCTATATTTAGCAGATTAGAAATAAAAACTGATATATTTTTAAAAACATTTATTATATTTATATTATTGTATTAATTCATTTAAAATAACAATAATAAACCCATAGTGGGTTTGTTGTTATTTTAAATGAATTAATACAATAATAAACAATAAACAACCCATAGTGGGTTTATTATGTTGACACCATAGCATGTTTATGAAAAATTACTCTATTTTCCTGAACAAAAAGGTTTTAGTGAGAAGAATAGCATTTTTTCCCATAGTGTCACAAATCTCTTTTTGTTGTTCAGTCATGTCCAACTGTTCAAGACCCCATTTGGGGTTTTCTTGGCAAAGATATTGGAGTTGTTTGCCATTTCCTTCTCTAGCTCATTTTACAGATGACAAGACTGAGGCAAACAAGGTTAAGTGACTTGCCTGGGGTCCCAAGGCTAGTGTCTGAGGTCAGATTTGAACTCAGGAAGATAAGTCTTCCTGACTTCATGCTCAGTACTCTGTCCCCTGTGTCACCTAGCTGCTCCTACAGAACTCTTTAATGTCTGACTTAATAGAAGACAGCTGGATTTTCATATCTACTTCTGCATTCAGTCTGTTGCAATGCTTTGATTGAAGTATATGAAGAAAATCCAGCCTTAACACAGGGGGTAGTTGAAAAGGGGAGAAGCATTTTAATAGACAAATAACATCTTGGTTTTGACCTCAATAACCCCCTGGAAGGGTCTCAGGGACCGTACTTAGAGAACCACACTGCTCACAACACTGATCACAGGTGCCTTGCCCTGGGCACAGCAGGAATGTGAGAAGTGCCTGCTGGATGAATGAACAATAACGATTCTCCTTTACACACAACCCTTTCTAGTTCACCAAATGGCTTTCTCAGAATAACCCCGTGAAGTCCAGACTTCCCATATTATTGTGTTACTCTCTTTACCTTCATTACCAAACCTCAGGGAAAATTAAGTAAGTGAATAATAGTCCTAGAGGATATAAGTGATTGATTGGTCCAAGGACTGAAACCCATCTGGCTCTGAGCTCTTTCCATAATATCATGCTGATTGAATAAAGATAAGGGACTATATATAAGGTGAATTTTAGTGTGTATAAAGTGAATTTTTGTTATTATTTCTCAGAGTTCAGCTTCCCAGGATCCATGGTCATAACACTCTCCTGTTCCCAGGTACTAGAGATGAGTTCCCAGAATTATAGTTCAAAATATCCTCACCACGCTTGCATAAAGTTATATAATGGTAAATAACATAAGCATCCACTGCAGTTGCACAACAAGATACAGGGATGGGGTGATGTAAACTTGTAAGGCTGTTGCTGGCAATATGCCTTCTTGGTTGGCCTATAAAACAGGTGGTCAGCGATCAGTGAATGGGGAATCCTAAGGACTGAATACACAAATGCTTTGTGTGCCTCAACTGGCCTCTTTGAGACTTGAGGGAATTTAGGGGAAGCACAAGTTGGCCTGTCTCGACTGATCCCAAGATGTAAGGGTAGTTTCTCCCCCTTCTCACCAGCCCCTGTGAGAAGAGTGATTAGGGAATACTGTAGGAGTTTATGCTCCATTATCAGCAATCCTCTTTTGAGAAAACTAGACTAGAATAAAGTAAGATTATTAACCCTTTCTTAGTGTCTTTCCTGTATGACCAAATCAAGAGTGAACCTGTGCTGGTAGATATCCTGTATACTGTGTTTATCTGTCTTACAGGGACAAAATCTCCAAAGGTCATTTTGGCTTGTGGTGTGCTGTACTTGGGGGGTGAAGTTGGGGTTGGTGAAGCGCATTCGAAGGATCCCAAAGGCAGGTCTTGGCTTTACCTCCTGCAGAAATACAAAAGAGGCTAGTCTCATGCATTTTCTCCAGGTTAGTAAGGCAAATAATCATATCAAAAATGGTCCTAACTGATCCTAGATGTCTTTTAATCCAACACACATATCAGAGTTATTTCACTTAGTATTTGGGCACCAATGCTCAAATCTGATTTGCAAGTAAATCTGTATCTTATATAGACCTAATGCTATTACCTTTTAATATCCACTCTCAGGTTTAAGAAAATTAAATCTTCAGTGATTGAGACACTTAGGATCTTTGAAATGGAAGCTGACAGATTTGAGTATGCTATACCTTTCATATTGTGTGTTGATCCCTGTCAATAATACTCCCCCAATATTTTTGAGCAATGAGGATGATGACATTGTGAGTGTAGAGAAGGGGAAATATATAAAAGATGGTGTGAAGGTAGAAATGAAAAGATTGGTTTGAGGTTTAGGAGTGCTAGATATAGCAAAATAGTGGTACATGGGTCCTCCCTGAATGAATACCATCCAAGCCTTCTTTCAGCCAAAGACAAAGTTTATTAGAACACCAGTAGAAGGTAAGTATGATTCTAAAAACTGGCAATATTGGCCAGACTCTTAAGGAATCTGAGCACCTTAATGGAGGCAAGATGGATCTTTTATACAGAAGACTGTGGGAACAGAGAAGGGGTCTAGATGGAATTAAGGGAGTGGCAGTCTAGGCTGGGGCCAGGTGCAGACAGTAAAGGGCAGTTAATTAACTGGCAATGGCTGATTGCCTCAGGTGAATGCCAGGGACCTGAGCTACTTGGCAAAGTCCAGGGGCTTTTCCTTTTTGGGATCCATATCCCAAAGACATAGTCTTTTCTTTTGGGAGGTTCAGATCCCATCCCTATCATTAGCACACTGGATATGTGAAGGAAGCAGAGAGAGGAATCAAATCTTATGTAATAGGAGATTCCTTTGGGTAAATGGAAGAAGAGAGGACTTTTGGAGTTTGTTTTTCCCCCAAAGAAGTGGTGATAAAGTGTTGCCACTTCCTAGGGTAAAATCACAATTAACCAGATCTTGATTTCTTCCACTGTTTTAGGACAAAGCAAGGAAATAGTAAGAAAACAAATAGTCTTCAAGGTTTTAATCTTTTATTCCCCCAAAGTCACTAACGCTTATTTTATGTCCTAGAATTCTTACACACACACACACACACACACACACACACACACACACACATACACACACAAACACACACATCACAGAATTTAGGACAGCTAGTGGATAGAGGGCCAGAACTGAGGTCAGGAAGTACTGACCTCAAAGTCAGTACTTCAAAGTCAGATTCAAATACTTAGTTGTGAGACCATAAGACAGATAAACACAGCCCACAGGACGGCTGCTAGCACAGGTTCACTCTTGACCAGGTCAGACAGGAAGGACACTGAAAAGCTTTGAAGGGGTTAATAATCTCATTTTATTCTAGTCTAGTCTTCTCATAAAAGGAATGCTGGTAACAGGAGCATGAACTCCTATAGCATTCCCTAATCATCCTCTTGCAGGGGCCACTACTCCTATGTCTCCATTGGGTCAGTCAAGATAGGCATGGCTTGCATGTGACCCTAAATCCTCTTAAGCCTCAGTGGGCACCGTTGAAGCAAACACAGATTTCCCCCCAAACCTTGGTGGAGACAGTCAAGGCACACACAGCATTCCAGCTTGTGCATTCAACCCTAAGGGCTCCCCCACTCACTGACCAATGCCTACCTGCTTTATAGGATGACAGACAAAGAAGGCCTATTGCCAGCAATAGCCTCCCAAGTTTACATCATCTCATCCCCAGATCTCACTGCCTAGTCACAGTGGATGTTTACAATTTGAGAACAAATGTTTATATTATTTATCATTATATAATTCTGTGCAAGTGTGGTGGAGATGTTTTGAACTATAATTGTGACAACTCATATATAATACTTGGAAACAGAAGATTGTTTTGAGTATGGAATCTGAGAAACTGATCTCTAAGAAATAATAACAAAAATTCACTCTACACACACTGAAATCCACTTCACTTACAGAGCCCCTCAACAAGTCCTTTAATCACTCTTTGCCTCAGTTTCCTCATCAGTAAAATGTAGACAATAATAGCCCTTATTTCCCAGGGTTATTGTGAGTGTCAAATGAGGTAATAATTGTAAAGCACATAGCACAAAAATGCTATATAAATGTTAGCTATTAGTAATATTTGTCTCAGTTTCATCATCTGTAAAATAGGGATGATTATAGCAAAGTTGTTATGAGAATCCAATGAAATAGTAAGCGTGAAGTGCTTCACACAGTACCTAGCATATAGTAAGTAAGTGCTATATAAATGTTCCTTGTCATTTCTAGATAGGAAAGGACCTCAGGGGTCTGAAGTTATCAGAACAAGAGCTACTTCTACTAGAAACTTGGCAAGTGGTCATCTAGGCTTTGCTTAGAGATATCCGGTAAGAGAGAACCCTCTCACTACCTGCTGAGGCAGTTCATTCCACTTCTGGATCGTTAGATAAAGATGCATAGATAAAACACTTACTAAGGGCTGACTCGGTGCCAAGAAGATGCTAAACTCTGGAGGTATAAAAAAAAATGTGAGAAAACAAGATAGTATCTATTCTCAAGGAATTTACATTTTAATAAGGGAAAACAAAACATAAAAGGGATCTGAAGAGGGCCAAAAGAGGGAAGGGGGAGATGGTATGGTGGTGGGGCAGGCTGGAGGGTATGAACAGGAAAAGGAGGGTGAATGTGTGACTAGGTCTTCTCATGATATGACTGTTCCAGGCAAGGACTCTCCAGTCACTAAGTTGGCCTAAGGGTGGATTCCTTCCTAGGGGGCCAGGTAGCAGATGCGTTGTGGCAGTTGAATAGACTACCATGGTGGTGACGCAAGGGTGAATTTCATAGCTCTGGATTGCTTTGTTAGTAAGTTTTTCCTTATATCATGATTAAATTAACCTCTTGGCAATTTTATCGCTCCAGGCACCCACTGTTTGTAGCTCTATGCCCCGGAGCCAAGGAGAAGCAATCCAGCCCCTTTTCCACTCAGCCCTTGAAATACTTGATGATGGCTATTTTATCCCTTCCCCTCCTGACCCCCAAATCTTGCTTCTCCTGGCTGAACATAAACAAATTAAATCCAATAAAGACCAAAACCCCAAGACTGATTCTCAGTGTCAAATGACCTACATGAGAAAGAGAGAAAGTAGCCCCTTATTCTACCCCCTTGGGCCTCCGCATCTCCCCCATCTCCTCTTTCCACCTCCCTCCACCCTGGCTCCAGCTTAGTAAATGGCACTGAAACTTTGGGTGAATAGGACTTTCACACTCTCTGGGTGCAGCTGGAAAGTGACTTAGTCTTGTGGTTTTAAAGATGCATCATGATCTGGCTAGGGAGTCAATAGAAAAAGCTGCTCCCATCCTGGAGATAGGGGAGCCCAGAATGTCTTCTCTCAGACATAGATCTCTCCCAAGTAGGTATCTTCATTTTAGATGATCTGGATACATGTCAAAGGTCTGTTACAGAAATATTTACTAAAGACCTACTCTGTGCCAGGCAGCTAAATGGTGAAGTGGATAGAGAGCACCAAGACCTGAAGTCCAGAAGATTCATCTTCCTGACTTCAAATCTATTCTCAGACACTTATTAGCTCCGTGATCCTGGGCAAGACCTGTTACCCTGTTTGTCTCAGTTTCTTCATCTGTAAAATGAGAGGGAAAAGGAAATGGCAAAACACTCCAGTATCTTTGCAAAGAAAACCTTAAATGGGGTCACAAAGAGTCAATACAACTGAAATGACTGAACAACAATGTGCCAGGCACTGCTCAACATTAGAGATACCAAGAAAGGCAAAATGAATGAATAAATGAACTGACAAATGAACAATTAAGCGAACAAATAAATAAATACATAAATAGACAAAGGAATGAATGGACAGATAGATAACCATCCAAATAAATAAACAGACAAAAACTAACCAAATAAATAGAGAACCAGCCCCTGCTCTCAAAGAGCTCAGTCTAAGAGGGAAGGGGAGAGACAACCTGCAAACAACCCAGTTCAAACTGCTGCATACAAACAAGATATACAGAGTCCTCCAGCTGCAGTCTGACCAAGCCTGAGAACAGAGAGACTATTATAAGCTTCCTAGTCCTGGATCCTGTGCTTCTCTTAATGCACTCTAAGATTACATTAGCTTTTAGGGCTGCCACATCACACTATTGACTCATACTGAGCTTATAGCCACAGTTTCCGCATCTTGTAATTGTTGGGTTGGGTTGTTTATTTTATTATTTTTTGTTTGTTTGTTTTTTTGCTACAAATTCAAGACATTTTTACCTTCCATCAGATTTCATCTTTTTAAGCCCTAACCCCACATCTTTTAACACCTCTTGTGATCCGATGTGTTAGCCATCCCTTCTAGCTTCATGCTATTTGGAACCATGGTTAAGCATGCTATGTTTTTATTTAATGATTGATAAAAATCTTAAATGTCACAGGGCCAAGTACAGATTCCTGGATCTCCTTTAGTGACCTCTTTCTAACTTAACAGCTCACCATTAATTGCATACCTGGGTTCAAATCCTACATCTCAGACATGTGTTAGCTGAATGATCCTATATTAGTAACCTAACTTCTTAGGGTTTTAGTTTCTGTCAGATGTAAAATTAAGAGGTTGGACTTTAGTTCCCTATCAGTTCTATATCTGTGATCTTATGATCCTCCTTGGGTGGGACCAATCAACCAGTTTAGAATTCACTTCACTGAATGAGCTGAACTCACTTCTTTCCAGATTTTCCCTAGTGACACAGACTCAACTCTGTTTGTCTTCTACAGTTCTCCAGAATCGTGATTGGTGGACAGAACAATAGCACTCATTCAGTGCAAGATCATTAGGGATTACACTATTATTATTAAGCTGTGTGTAATAAAGCAAGGAAGTACAATGACACATTGTTGAAATATTTCCAAAAACAAGGGGGAAACAAAAAATGCCTTCTTACTTGACACCCAATGCACCAGAAAGTGCAATTAACCAGACACCCCCATAAATTCCAGTGATCAGTTTTACAATAGTGGGATGGAAAGGCATACATTCCTCAGCATCAGGATCATATCCATATTTTAATAATGAAATTGCTCCATTCTAAGGAATGAATAAAAATACCACAGCCACTACTGCATAGCAACTGTGAACAGCTAAAAATGACAATGTTTTCTTTCTTTCCTTCATTTCTTTGTTTCTTCCTCCTTTCCTTTTTCTTTCTTTCTCTTTTGTTTCTCTCTGTCCTCCCTGCCCTTCTTTTTCTTTTTCTCCCTTCCTTTCTCTTTTATTTCTTTTTCTCATTCTCTTTCATTCTTTCTTTCCTCTTTCTTCCTTTCTTTTTTCCTCCTTTTCTCTTTTTCTTTCCTTCCTTCCTTCCTTCCTTCTCTCTCAAATTCTAAATCTACAGCTGGAATAAAATATCTTGGAGTGGCTGTTTTTCAGGTTTTTGTTTTTCCTAAATTGTAGGCTTCCTTGGGGATCCATTTGAAGTTTTACCAAGATAACTACCTCAAAGTCATTATTTAGCTTGCAGAAGATAAAAGAGTTATAGGGGGATTGATTGAGCTACTGAAAATTGTAATTATAGAGGGTGCAGTGAAAACTGATGTTTTTCCTTTTATAGGTCTAAACAATACAGTGATGAGGGAACTTTAAATAACAAGCTAATGTAAGAACGAGGGCAAGTAGATATTAAAGGTGTGATGTTCACGACTGCAGAGTGGGATATCAGGACAAAATATTATGGTGGGATTATAAAATAACAGAGTAATTGTACTTATCATTTGATGGTTCATCCCAATAAAATGATTTGTTTTACTGTTATCAAGGGTGGGCACTTAAATTACTGCTAGTATGACAGAAAAAATGATTGTAACAGTTACCAGGAGAGGGACTATATAACCATAAATAAACCCAGTGGAAAAGATATTGGCGATCACAAATATTCTGCAGAACAACTAAAAATTAGCTCAAGTGCATTTTTTCAGTAGTCAAGGTTAAAGATGACGTGTTGTCCACATTCCCAGATTATGCGACTCATGCTTATTAGTGAAAGAGATATGGATTTACACTGATCCAAGTCTACTTATCTGGTCTCTTTTGGGTCAGCAGCCCAGTGGTGCACTTAAGCCAGACCTAGTCAGCTTGCAAGGACTACTTAAATTTTCAGTGAGGATATTTACACCTCAGAAATCATCAGGCACTACAAATAAGGACTTGATTTATTATTTCATTATCTAGACCAATGTTGTAAAAATGAAATACAAAAGTGCTATAATTTACACATAAGGATCCCTGGAGGCCATAATGGCTTAGTTTTAAAATATACTATCTATTTTTATTTTGTTAAATATTTTCCAATTATATTGTAATCTTACATTCTAATTTTACAGCGCCTGGCAAGTAGTAGGAGCTTAATACATGGAGTGTTGTGGGCTTCATAACCCATGGGCAGCACGTTTGATAGCTCCAATCTAGACTGAAGAAAATGTTAATAATGCAAATTAATCTTAAGAGTGTGTATGTGCAGATATCCTCCCCTCCTTTCCTATCCTGTTAAACATTTGTCAGCTCACCTTATATGGCTTTATAAACATTGCGTAAGGCCAGCTCAAGGAAAGGTGGCATCACCAGCCTGGAGGCTAGTAATATGAATGATGATGATAAATTGGCATTTGTTACCCTTTAAGATTTGCAAAGTGCTTCACATCCATTGTCTCAATTGAACCTCACAACACCCCTACCAGTAGTCTACACTTGTGAGTGATTATGTGAATAATTAGTGGGAATCAAATCTGTGATTTCTTTGTTATAGAGAATGGCTAGACAAGGAAATTCCCTTTGAAATGCAGGTCTCTTTAGTTGGTTAGTAAATGTTGTTAATGATAACAATGATATGCCCATATTTATCAGGAAAATTAGAGAGAAGAGGATAGAAATACTGCAGAAAGATCTGTTTAGTCAACTCTTAATGATAGGCTGGATAATACAAAACCTAACGAATCCAGTACTCACAGCAACACCTCAAGGATCTGAGATCCTTACAGTGTGGGAATTCCTTCCACACCAGTCTACTGAGAACTGTTTGAGACTGAGAGATGCTAAGTGACTTTGCCCTGGTCACCCACTAAATGGTGAAGTGGTATAGTTAATAAAATATTGGGCTTGGAGTCAGAAAGACTCACTGCTTACGTTTACTAGTTGTATCAGTCTGGGCAAGTCTCCTGGGGTCTCAGTTCCCTCACTTGTAAAATGGACAGTTTGATCATCCTTTGATGGCTGATCCCAATCATTTATTTTATTATTTATTATTTATATTTATATTATTATTAGATATTATTATTTTTACGAAGAGTGGGCACTTGGTTGGTGGTTGTTCTTTGCTTTTGAAGAGGACCAAAATGACTTCACTACGTTTGGATCAAGTTACAGCGTGTCCCACTGTGGCTGAGCCAACCAATGGAAGCCCAGAATGCTCTATCACAGGTTGGGAACAAATGGTCCATGTGAACATTTGGGGTGGATTCTCTAAATCTTCACACCCCAAGTTTCTTTTGAGCTTCTTTCATTCTACTTTGCTCATAGAGCATAGCACCTTCTTTGATGAGGGCACTCAATACAGGGTGGTCCTGTGCCAGTGTCTTCCTGCTAGGATGACAGAAGAATGGTTGTTGTAATTACTAAAAGAGAGGACAGACTAGAGGAAGGGGTGGATGGGGTGCATGCTGTCCTGGGGTGGGGAGTGGGGAGAGATGAGGAGAAAAATTTTGAATTCAAATTCTTGTGGAAGTGAATGTTAAGAACTGAAAAATAAATAAATTATATATATATATGTGTGTGTGTGTGTGTGTGTGTGTGTGTGTGTGTATGTATACATATATATGTGTCTGTGTGTATATATATAACAAATATTAAATGGGAATTTTGGAGAAGTTTTATGGAAGCCATAGACAACACTCAAAGGCCAACAGAAGACACAGAAAAAATTTAGAGACTCAAAAATGCATTAGATATATGTGTGCATGTATATATACACATATATATGTGTATACATAGTATTGTATAATATCAACACATTTTATCTTTTAGTACCATAATAATTCAGACTTCATCTCTGGTATGAAGGGAGGGCCAAAAATTTTACAAGGATTTTACAGATTTCACAGGCACCATGCCCCTAATCTCCTCAATGTGGAAGGGATAATTGTATACTAAGGGTCATTATCACCCAATTGCTTCAAGGGAGGCTTCTTTGGGTGGGGTGTAAAGACTCTCCTTGCTTTGAGGAGGGTCGTATTTTTATAAACTGTTTAGTTTAGAATGCTGTTTTGGAAAATATAATACAAATGAAACCGTAGTCTTCGGTCTTATAATTGTATACAAAATAGCTAGTCATAGAGGGGTAGTACAAGAGAATCCAATAGTGATAGAATGCAAATCAATGCAAAACTTATAATTGTAGGCCTAACAGCCATGCCAAAGAAACTGCTTGAATTTTCTTTTTTTTTTTTAATTTGGAATTTGAGAAACCAACTATGATCTTCCCACATGTATTTTCTTATGATTCTTTGATATGACCTGTTGAGAAAGACACTTCAAAGGAAGCTGCTTAATTCTCCCCAGGAGCCCAGAGACATTTCTGGCATCAGGGATATAGACCAACATGGCAATTGCATCCCATTTGGTTAGCTGAGGAGAGCTATATCCGCTTAATATATTTCCATTTTCACTCTAGAACTGTGAACTGTAATTCTCTCTGTAGCTTCCATTTAAGAGTCCCTAAAAAGCATAAAACTTGGGCCACAGAAGCATTTTCCCTAACCCCAGCAGAAATAGCTACAGTTTGCCCATGGGCAAGAGTCTAGAAGAGCCTCTGGCTTTGTTGCTTTTTGTTTTGTGTCTGTAATTTCCAGCAGCAGCCCTGCTCACAGCACTTTTGACTAACAAGAGAACAGTGACAGGGAAGGCCCCCAGAAACCTTCATGGCAGAGTCAGGCCTGCTGTAGTGAGGCAGTATCAGTCTCCTGCAGGGAGAGCCTCCAGTAACACTCCATCTAGCCTAAGTAGTGACATCAGTAACAGAGGGTAATAGCTTACAGCAGCTTGGTAACTGTTCATTGTATTCCGCCTCACAGGGCTTAGAGGACCAACCAGCAGCATTGTTGGGAAGAAACCTGCTTCCTGGCCACAAGGGGGAGGTGAAGGTGTTTAACTAGCCCCAAAGAAAAAGGGGGGCAATCCGTCCAAGGCCTCTGTGGGGCAAAGTTTTTAAATCTTCTCTCTCCATTGGGTTCAAAGGGAGGGGGCCGTCCTGGCTGATGGGCCAAAGAACATTAAATGGATATGGGTGTGGGACAACTCTATCTGACCCGTGATGAAGATCTGGGACTGTGCAGAAACCAGATAATCTTTGCTGTAGCCTTGTTGTCCCAAGTGCTCCCCCTTTACAGTACCTTTCTACATTGAAAGACCCTCTCTGAGCTGCAGAGATTTGGCGCTGTCCACATGGACAACTGGTTAGACCTGGGATTCAGTCCTTTTTTCCTAGATTGAGTCAATCCTTTAGACTTCTGCCACATTGTTTTGTTTTTTCTGTTTCTGTTTTGGTTTTTCTCTTCCTCCTTTAGTGCTGCCTGTATTGAAGTTTCTTGATCAAAATTGACTAATAACTGCCCCTAATGAAAGAATAAAGCATTACTTAAGTACTTACTATGGAGTGTTTCAGCAGCACACCAGATAGAAAGGTCCTATGGTCCTTAGAGTACAGTGTCAAAACAGATGGTAATGCCTTTTGCTGAATGTAATTTCTACTAAAAAAGAAAAAAAAATCCTATCAGTTTCTGTTATTTGAACTGTTTGATAGAACTAAGGACATTGATGACAAGAACTGTCTTTTTTGGTCTTCTATAAATGTGGCTGTAGCACCTGAAGGAGCCCTTGTGAGATTGTATGTCCACCGGAGCTGCATCACAAGATGATGGCTACAGACATTGGGCTAGAAACATTGCTATTCTAGAGGCTCTTGTTTTCAGAGTCCTGCTTCCTTCAGGGTCTGAAGAGAGATGTTGGTCAAGGTGGTGGGAGTGGTTTGACTTGCCTGGTATATGCTGCCTTCTGCCCTTCCCTTGCTGCTTCAGCCAGGCTGGCTTGCCTGCCCTGTGTGTGGCAGTTGGATGGCATTTAGTAAAGATGGTTTTCCCCTTCTGCACAGTAATCAACCCCTCAGATGTTGCTGTGAGGGCTGGGTTCCAGCAGGACCAGTAATCTAGGGGTTGCTGCCATTCCCAGGTCTTGTATGGCTATCTGCCTGTTGGTGGAAGTTGGTCAACAAGTTGTTGCTAGTGGTGATGAAGAAGATGAACCCCTTCTTCACAACAATCCCTTTCTGGATGGCTGCAGAAATTGTGGGTTGAATGCAAGTCTGGTCATTTGTGGGACACTGCTCTTCCCAAGACTGTTTCTATTATGGTCCAAATGAACTGGAATGTGATAGGAGCAATAAGCTAACTTTATGCAAATTAGGCTAGTTTTTCCTTAAAAAGCAATGAGATGGTCCTCAAGACATGGTTGGCTCTAAGGGACCATTGATAACACTTTTGTATCACCTGAGAACACTAGTCAAGAGAGAGGCTCTTAGAGACTTGACTGGTGGATTAAGCTTTGCTCAGCTGAATCAACTTGAGGGGTGCTGGATGACTCTCCTTGTTGAATAGCCTTCTCCTGCAATGACTAAGTAAATATCCTTTCGTTAACTGTTACATACCCTGTGAATGTTTCACTTTATTCCGATAGGTAGCCTAAACCGTTAGGAAGCTAACCCATTTAGTAGTTAATATTTTATCAATAACTTTGGATAGATCAGTTTCAGTACAGTTGTGTTGAAATTAAAAATTTCATGAACTTGAGAAGTAGAAGAAGCAAATGTATTATTTTCAGTTAAAAGGAATGGGATTATAGGGTGATAAGTTAAAGGGTGAGCAAGGTTAAGATTTTTTAAGGATGAGTGAAGAGTAAATATGTTTATGGGCATTGAGGGAGCCAGGAAATGAGGAGAGCTTGAAAAATGGATTGTGCGTATATGTGTATGTTGAATGAATAGAGAAGGATGCATAGGGCAACCCTTCACCTTAGGCAATATGGGAAGCAATAGGGTTGAAAACACAAAAAGTGTTCCCTTGGCCTTGTCAAGAAGAAGGGTCACCTATTCATTAGATGCTGGAATAATGAGGAGGCAATAGGTGAAGCTGCAAAGGGGGTATCAGGTGTGTGGTAGGGGAGATGAGGAAGCTCCTGTTTGATGGCCACAATTGCCTGAGGAGAAGGCAAGGTCTATTCACAACACAGTTGCAAGGTTATGATCTTGTGAAACAAAAATCAAATGAGGACTTTATCATCTTGTGTCTGTACATCTGATTTTTTTTAAACCCAAACAAAATATCTTACATTTATCCCTGCTAAATACTATCTCTTTTCATCTTCTGCAACCGCTGTTAATTCATAAGCTACAATTACCATGATGGCAATTCCCTTGTCTATGCTCATCATAATCACTGCAAAGGTAAGATATTGAAGTATTAAATGATGATTCTTTCTGTCCAGCACGCAGTCCTTTCAAAGGAGAAACTGAGCCAGACTTCCCTTTGGATGTAATATCTTTACATGGTATCTTGGTTTCATTTATTGTAAAAATGTCAATAGGACTCAGTTCATTTTTCCAGATATATATCATCTCATTGGCCATAAGACAAAGATCACACACTCACACCGATAGTTCAATTAATAATTGTAGATAGTCTAAGAACTGTGTGAGTCTTAGCATTTCTTATCCCCTTGTCCACTATACTTCCCCTCTTACCCCTGTGGAAGCAGAAGAGGACCACAGAGAATTGGAGACCATTCTGTATTTGTATTTGTTTCATGATTTGTCATGGCCAAACAGTCCACCTGGCAGCCAACCTGTTTAAAATATTGAAATGGTAGACTTCAGGCTAGCCACGGATATAGCTAATGAGGCTAGTGAAAACATGTTTGCTTAATTAAATTGAAAAAGGAAAGGAAGAAAAAAATCCATATATTTCTGCTAAGTCAGGTATCGTAGCCATTAGCAGATAAAACATATGAAGGAGAGTACCAGCAATTCTCGGGAGATAATGCCCAAGAAGAAAAAAACCATGGTCTCAGTCAGATGTCTACATGGAAATATACTAAGGACAAGTAATAAAAAAAATAAAATTGAGATCTTAATGTAAGGCAGTAAATTAGATTTTATGCATCACTGAGACTGTAGGAGAGACATGACTGGAATATGGCTCTAAAAGGATATACCTTTTTTATTTGTAACACCTCCCCAAAATACCCTCCCCCCCTTCCCCTCCCCCCACCACCTTCCCCCACCCCCCAATGCTTAGTAGTGTCTGGCACATAGTAAACAATTGACAGATGCTTTTTAATTCATTCTCCTCTCTCCAGAAGTAGCATTGTTTCATATTTTCTTTTTCTGGACGTGGCTTATACAGTAAGTTGTTTTGCACAACTATACATATCTGTAATTTTTTTTTGCCTTCTCAATGGGTGGGGCAGGGAGAGGAAGGAGGGAGAGAATTTGGAATCAAAAATAAAATGAAAATTGAATTTTAAAAAAGAAATGGTGTCCCATTAGGACCCTGATAAGTTTGAAGGAGAAATATTAATAATGTATTTGTAAGTTGAAAGATTAAAAATCTTACAGTGAAGTTAGTGAGGGACATGGCCTGACAAACATGCCAGGATGAATGAGTCAGTGTATGTTTTGTTGGTAGTAGCTGTTAATTTTCAGTTTTCATATTCTGCCACTAGATCAGAAAACATTTCTTCCATTTCCTGCCTCTCTATATGGTTCCTTCCTGCTCATGAATTCAGGTGAAAGGTGATTCAGTGGTAAGAGACAGCCCCACCAGCAATTTAGAATCGAAAGAGCAGTAGAACTTCCTGGAGAGTTTGTTAGAGCTTAGCCAGTCATTTTCTTTCAGTTGTTGGGATTTTTGTTCTTAGTTTTGTTTTGTTTTTTAGCATAACCCCACATAGCCAAAGGATAGGTAGGTAGGTAGTGTAGTGGATAGAACACTGGCCCTGGAATCAGGATGATTTGAGTTCAGATCTAACCATGGACATTTATTAGCTTTAAGTGTTAACCTGGGCAACTCACTTAACCTCGATTGCCTTTCCCCCAATAAAAGAGTGAAAGAACTAGAACCACATAGACAGTGCAATGAACTGGAGCTGTAATCCATGGAAAGCCCTTTGGTCGTTCACAAAACACTTTTTCTTTATTTTTTTTCTTGGCGAAGTGATTTTGGATGGAAAATCCCAAGCCTTCTTGGCTCATACTGAGAGTTTCTCAGATTGTTGGCTATTAATCTTCATTTGCAAATATGCCAGCTTATTACTATTTTCATTTCAGTTTCTTGAAGGATAATTTTCCTGAGGATATCTTGATGGAGAAGTCATAAGAAAGGGCCTGTCATTGCTATAAGGCTAGTGGTGACTTTCTGAGAGACAAAAGCTCTTTCAAAGATGCAGGAGCAGTAGCTAAGAGCAGCTGGTAGGTTGTGAAACAAATGTTTAAGTATCCAACCAGAGAAAAACAAGGTAAAGGAGGGACAACCGGGTTTTTTCTCTCCTTTCCCCATCCCTATTTCTAGAATAATGCCTGATGCATAGTAGGGGCTTAATAAATGCTAATTTGTTGATAGAAAACACAAACTTGTTTGGCATTGAAAGACCTTGTCAATCTAGTCATTGCACACATACTATTTTTGCTTATATGCTCTAACATTCCAACCAAACCCACCTTTGCTGTGGTCCCTGAGCAACGCCCTGGTCTCTAGGCTTCTGCAAGGTTTGTCTGTCCTCCTTTCTAAGAATGCCTTCTCTCTTTACCTCCACCTTGTGGAAACCCTAACTCCCTTCAAGGTGCCAATCAAATGTGATCTCCTGTAAGAGGCTTTTCCTGATTTCCCAGGTTGTTAATCTCCTCCCTTATTTTCAAAGTGACTTTGTATTTATATGGTATGGATTTTGTATTTCTTATTTTGATCTGTGTAGATTTGTTTCCTCTCAGGATAAGGACCATTTCATTCTTTGCCTTTTATCTCTGGTGCCTAGCATAGTACTTGGTACACAGTAAGCATTTAATAAATGCCTATTGAATTGAGGTGAAATAAATGAGTTAATCTGTAGGTCTTTAAGGAGAGGAGTCTTCCCACAAAGTATGGACATCCTATCTCAAGGAGATTAATGACATTTAAAAGGTCCTATAGATGACAAAATATTCAAAGTAGTACTTTGTGGTAGCAAAAATCTGAAAACAAAGTATCTTCAATTAGAGAATGGCTTAATGAATTGTGTTATATGAATAAAATGGTACAGTATTACTTTTTAAATATGAGACTTCAGGAAGACTTGCATGAATTGATGCAGAGTAAAGAAATAAAACCAAGAGACCAATATATCTGATAACCACAATAAAGTCAAGGAAACACCACTCAAGATATCAGAATGCAGATCAACATAATGCCTAATCTTGACTCCAGAAGATGGATGGATGAAAAAAAACATTTAAGTGCTTGCTGTGTACCAAGTATTGTGCTAAAGGAGACAGTTTTCTGCCTCCAATGAGCTCACACTCTAATTGGGGGAGTTATTCTCATTCATTTGTTTCAGTTATGTCCAACTCTTTGTGACGCCATTTGGGGTTTTCTTGGCAAAGATACTGGAGTGGTTTGCCTTTTCCTTCTCTAGCTCATTTTTATAGATCAAGAAACAGAGGCAAACAGGGTTAAGTGACTTGGCCCAGGCCAGATTTGAACTCAGAAAAAGGAGTCTTCCTTCCTTCAAGCCTAGTACTCTATCCACTGTGATATCTAGCTGCCCATAATTGGAGGAGACAATACATATAAGATATTTCAGTTACAGGCAGATGGGAAAGCCCAGAATTCCTAAGGGTTCTCTAGTAAGGTGCTTAACAATACTAAGGTTCGTTGGCGGGTCAAAGATGATGACATGATGATAAAACCTATCTTCTTTCTCTCAGTAAAGGGGTGATAGACTATAGGAGCAGAATGAGATGTGTGCTGTCAGACATGGCCAATGTATTGGTTTTGTTTAACCATAACAACAACCATAACAGCTAACATTTCCGTAGTGCTTTGAGATTTTCAAAGTCTGCTCTATTGAACTGGAAAATTGGGAAGTCGTAATAATATAAAAAATCAATAATACTTTTTAATAAAAAAGATCCTGAGATGAAAGAAGAGACATTTATTGAGCACCTACTACGAACAACTCTGTCCCCATTATAGGTCCTATGAGAGGTACGATGAAATGTAAGATAGGAACCTCTGTCCTCAAGGAAAAAACTGAGGTTCTGATGGATAAAGAAGAGTGCTGAACATATGACACTGTCTCAAGAGCTATAATTTCTTGATTTTTATTCTCTCTTCCCTTTTACTTATCTTTGATAATCAATCCACTTGATACCAGGAGTGGCAACAGAATGGTAAGAGCCCTTAGACTGACTGGTGGTCAAGAGACCTGAGTTTGAGCTGTAGCTCTCCCTCTAACTCAGGCAAGACATTTAGCCTCAGTTTTTCCATCTGTCAATTTAAGAGATCAAACCAGATTGCACCTTCAAGCTTTGAAATGCTGTGCTTCCTTCTTCAACAAATCAATTCAACATGCAGGTCACTAAGGGAGATGTAAAGGCACAGAGCATGCTTCTGCACAGAAGCAGTATGGCTGGCATTCCCAGAAATTTTTTTCTGGTCCATTAATGAACATTCTGTGAGTCTTAGTTTGAAAAACTCTATTAAACTCTGAAGAAGACATGCTCTCTCATATTCAGATAGTGATGGTAATGCCAGAACCTCTTAGCCTCATTCATATGGATCAGCTTGCCTTTTGCCCTCCATTAGAGTATATCAGAAAGATGCCACTCATTTGCCTTGTTTGCCCTCTTCTTTATGATCCTGACATGGAGAAATTAAGGCAGATGGGGCTGTGCATTCATTAATTTTGCACGAAAGATCTTTCTTTTCATTGTCCTGGTCAACAACCGTATGCTAATATATTACAGCAGATGGCAGCCTTTTCCCAGACTTCCTGAAAGCAGAGAAAGAAGAATGTCTGAGGAAGTACAGGATGTTACTTGGTTGTCTTTTTCTTCCTCTTTAATAGCTTCCAACTGATCCAAGTTTCAGATGTATTCTTCAGGGCCCAAGGGAGCAACAGGCTTTACCAGAGAATGAGTAGGAATGAGCCTTGCCCTTTGGAAGAAACAGAGGAATGATACGATAAAGGGTGCAGTGCTCCTAGGGCTCCTGGAGAATGCCCCATGGGCCCTGGTTCCTGTAGTTCCTGGTTGAACTTGAAGTGATTCCCTGCTAATCTCTGTGGTAGCCCTTGAGAAACCAAAGAGAAAATCAAGATGGAAGCCTGACCCCTGGCCAGAGGGCAGATGTAGGAAAAGTTGCTTTCAGTCCAGAAAGGAGCAATGAAGGGTGGTCTTTCATCTAATCTAGACAGTTATCAACTTTGCCTTAATAATATCCCCTCACTTCCACCCCACCATGATGGGTATACTGGATAGAGGACTGGCCTCGAGTCATGAAGAACTCGACATCCATCTGCCATGGACGAACCGCCTCTGGGACAAGCCAAGTCTCACAAGCTTTCATGCTATAAGTAAGCAACTGTAAGTTGGAAAGTTGGAGCTGACCTGCCTTGGCAAAGGGAGTCTCCTCATTCTACACCAATGCAGTCACAGTTCTGGTCCAATATCAGTTCCTTTCTTTCTTTTTTCTGCTACCATCCTAGATCAGACTTTGGGGTTACTTCCCACCAGGATTCTAGTAGCTCTGTAACTGGTTTCCCTTACTCCAGTCTCCTTCTGTAACAATCCATCCTTTTTTGTTGGACGAATCTTTTTATGAACAGATCTAATAACATCACTCTACTGCTCAAAAGTCTTCAATGGCTCCCCAGTGCTTACTAAATAAAACATGAACAAACTCATTAGCCTGGTATTTGAGGCCCTTCACAATATGATGTCAACCTTTCCAGTCAGTTCAAACTTTTTTTTTGTTGTTGTTGAGTTGTTTTAGTCATGTCCAACTTTTTGTGACCCCATTTGGGATTTTCCTGGCAAAGACAGTTTGCCATTTCCTTTTCCAACTCATTTTACAGATAAGGAAACTGAGGCTCCCCTTCATCTAATCTATGCTCCAAACAAAAAGGACCATCACAATTGGATGAACTTAGCCCCACTATCTTTCCTTTGTGCCTTTGCTTATGCTGTACCTGTACCTGAATGACTTCCCCTTTCATTTCTACCTATTAAAATCCTATGAATTCTTCAGTCTCTAGTTTAAATGAAACTTCTTGCATAAAGCTTTTGTTCATTCATACACTTAACCACATACATGCAAAGAAATAGCCTCTATTCTTCCCCAGTCAAGATCTTTCTGTCTTTATAATCCTAAAACCACTTTGTTTTCTTTACTCTCATACTCTTGAAATCATAGATCTAGAGATGGAAGAAACTTTAGGGGTCATCTAGTCCACCGTCCTTATTTTACAGATGGGGGAAACTTAGGGCCATAGAGGTTAAGTGATCTGCCCAAAGTCATGTAGGTAATGAATGGCAGAGCCAGATTTTGAACTCAGGTCCTGGGACAGCAACTTCAGTACTCTTTTCACTGACCTATGATATTATCTTGTTCTATTTTGTATTCTAGTTATTTATGTACCTGTCTTATTTTTTCTGATAGGCCGTGAGCTCCATAAGGGCAGGAACCATGTTTTACTTATCCTTGTATTTTTCTCAGTGTCTAGCACAGAGTTGGTTTAAAAAATTTTTGATGATTTGCTGATGAATTTGTTGAGGAAGGAGGCAGCTGCTCATTACCTCTCAGTGGGATTGTTTTCAATGATGACTGTTTAAAAAGTATGTATATTTGAAAGGGTGTTTATCCATTGGGATACTAAATACACACACACACATACATATATATGCATGTATATGTCTATGTATGTGTGTACATACATATAAAATGAAGGGTGAGGTTTAGGTACATGAGGTTCTCATATACCTCAATAATGTATTATCTGTGGGATCCTAAAGTGGAGTTTTCTGGGCCTGGCACCAGTTGGTGTTAATTCCAGCAGCATTTCTCGTGGTTCCTAATAATTCCTAATAATAAGCCAAATTGTTTTATTTTTTTTAACACTTTTTAGAGGAGTTATTTGCATATTTCTCTCCACTGCTGTTAGGAAGGCATGAAGAATTCTAATTTTTCAAACAGTTTATTGACAAGTTGGTACAAAGGTCTATTTGTAGCAATGTTGGCACACTTTCAATTTAGGTTAGCACCACTCAAGACAGAGGCATAGCTGACATTTTTTCAGTGACACAAGGATATGTTGTAGGAACCTAGAGAATGTTGGGTATGTGAAGTGATAAAATCAAATGCTATTGTATTAGGGAAAATGCAACCCCGATTACATATAGGTTACATATAGGTACATACATACCTTAGTACACAGAAACTTGATAGACATTTGGCAATCCCATTTCTCTCATGAACCCCTAGAAAGTCTGGGACCCCCTACTTCCAGGAATTTTCTAGGTTTGAATCTACTCAAAAGGACATTTTATGTCCCCTCCCCCCAAAAATATTTACTTTAACCAATTAGCCAAAGTTGTTTGTTTGAAGTAAAGACAATTTATGTAAGAGCATGGTAAGAAAAGTACCGATACAGCATTCTGTCCCACAGACCTGGGGACACTCTCCCATAAACACACACACATATACATACATGTAGGGATATCAGTGGGAAAAGTAGACATGCATTGAGATTATATGTGAAAGATATACGTAGGAAACAAGCACATCCAGCAAACACACAGAAGATACATACACAATAGTATATGTATAATGACAAGCAATCATTTTAATATGGTTTCATTTTGTGACATGGGGAAAGTTACCTTGGGCTAGGGGTTAGAGTCCAGAATGTCCAGGAGAAATAAGAAAAGCAGCTAACTAGCCAGCCAGCTTTGCCCCCCCACTGCTCCCTGCTGGTCACACAAGGATGACCCTAGTGCAGTATACCTGGACTCTAGAGGAATGATGCAACCCTCCAAAGACATTCAGAAGAAAGGTGGTTTTTTGAGGGGTGAGGTGGGGCGAAAGATAATGAATTGTATTTAGCCATGTTGGGTTTGAAATGCTTTAGAAGGGATCTAGTTTGAAATATCCAATAGGTATTTGATGGATGAAGTACATTGCAGTTCAAGAGCGATGGGGCATTAATGTACATTTGCATAGATAAGCAAATTAAACCCATGAAGAGTAATGAGATCAGCAACTGAAAGAATATAGAGAGGGAAGAGAGCCTGGGACAGGTCTTTGGATAGTGCACCCACAGCTGGTGGGGTTAGTACCACATGGCTGATGATCCAGCAAAGGGGACTGAGAAAGAACAGTCAGGCAACTAGTACAAGGACCAAGAAAGAGGAATGTCATACAATACAGAGGAGAGGGAGTATGCAGGAAAAGAAAGGGTCTGAGAACATCACACACTGCAGAGGACAAGTATGAACAGTGAGGAAAGACCATTAGATTTAGCAATAAAGGAATCATTGGTATAATTTTGGAGAATGATGATCCATTTGGTTGTTGAGGTCAGAAACCATATTACTGGGACATCAGAGGAGAGGAACTAGAAGCAATGAGAACAGCTTTTTCCAAAGAATTTTTCTGATAAGGAGGATAGATAAAGGGTGATTGCTAGCAGGGATGGCACAATCTGACCAAGGTTTTTTGTTTTTTGTTTTTTTTGTTTAAAGGATAGGGGAGGCTTGGCCATGTGTGTAGGCAGAAGGAACAAGTTGATGGGGAGAGTTTGAGATTAGAGAGAAGGAATGTTAGTGGGGCCAGTCTTCTGATCAAGAGGGGAAGAATCAAGGATACTTCATGAGGCAGTCTGTTCTATCCACATGTTTGATGTCTTCAAAATATCCAAAATAGGAAAACTTTGAGAAGAGATTACATGGAAGAATGGTCCTTGATTTAACTGATATTTACATGGACTGTTTCTCCATATAAGCTTTCCTTTGAAAATAGAACAAAGACTTGCAGTATATCTTGGGGAGGATATGAAAGGTGGGAGAAAAGGTAAAGTTCCAAATTTTAAGAGTCTCATTTAAGTCTTCCTTCTCCTCTCCTTTTAGAACTTTCCCATCACTAGTTACCAATACTGGGATTCACTTTTAAGGTTAATTGATTTAACAGATGAATTTTCTCTGAAAAAGGAATCTGTATCTGTGGCCACATAATCCTGAAAATCAGATAGGAACCAGTAACCAGCAAGCTTGCAGGCTACTGCTCTCAGTTCTTCCAGAGGAATGATTCCAAGCTACTGTACAGAAGGATTTTAGGTGAATATTATCTAAACAATGGCTACAATCTGCATAAGGCTTATATTTCCTCACAATTTTCAAAGGGCAAAAAGAGCAAGGACACAGGGGGTCCTGCACTGAAGCAGAATTTGACTCAAGGGTACCCTGGCTTAAAAATTCAACTATACTCAGAATCTGTGGTGCCTACTTCTGAAACTCTCCACTGAGAATGCTCTTTCCTCCCAAATTGAGGTACCTCGAGGTATGGTGCCTTCGGAGAAGGGATAGATTCATCATTTCCTCATGATTTTCCAGATGAAGTAAGTAGGGTTCAGAAATATTAAATAATTTTCTTATGCCAGCAAAAGCAGTAAAGAGTGGAAACTGGGATTTACACTTGACTTTCTCTGACCAAACATTGGGCACCCTTTCTAACTTGCCCCTCTCTCCATCAGAGAGAATCCAGCAACATTCTCTTGTATGTTGGCATGTGAAGCACGCTGCTCTTTGGTCAGATTCCCACAGATTCTGCTTCCCAGTTGGTTTTCCCCTTCAGGTAGCAGTTTCTCTATTTTCTTATGAATCAGTTCTTTAAACCTTTAATGCAACAGCAACCTTATTTCTATTTTAAACAAGAGAAATACCTTTGTGTATTTTTTTTTCTTTGTATCCCCAGTGTTTAGATATTCTTGGCATATGTACTAAGCACTTAATAAAAGCTTGTAGATCTATTGATTGTTGTCAAGGGGCAGAGCGCCTGAAAAAAGACTACAGTGATACCCAACTCATGTCTTCTCTTTATCTCTTGGCTCCTTGGCTAACATATTCCACATTCTACCCCCCCACCCCACCCACATCCCTTCAGCAATATTTAAAAGGAAAGGAAAGAAATCAAGTAAACACTTTTGAAAGCTTGGGCAATCAGTGATCCTTAAAATAGCAGTTGATCTGCAGCAGGTTAAATACACACAGATACACATGCTAATTTTTCAAATTTTATAACTACCCACAATTTACACCCTGATCTATCTTAATTGGCTATTTTAGAAAGCTCTTCTTTTTTTTATGGCATAAATATAGACACTCATCATAGCCTTAGTAAGTTTCTATAAGGTTTCTCATGAGGAAAACCACAATTGCTTCACTTTGACCCTGAATAGAAACTGACATCACTAGTTTCTTCAAAGCCTGTATAACCTGCACTAGTGGGAACCTAGTCCTTAGAGCATTTGCCAGTCCTCCTTTACACTGGCAGGCTGCGAGGTGGTGCAGTAGATAGAGTATGTGGTCTGAAGTCAGACCTGCATTCAAATCTAGCCTCAGGCACTGAGAACTTAGAACTGTGTGACCCTAGGCAAGTCACTTAACCCTGTTTGCTTCAGTTTCTTCTGTAAAAATAAGCTAGAGAGAGAAATGACAAACCACTCCCTTATCTTTGCCAAAAAAACTCCAAAAGAGGTCCTGAAGAGTTGAATACAACTGAAAAACAACTAAACAACAACTTTATGCTGGTATCTTATGTTGCTTAAGTAGAAAAATGTAATTTTTCTAAGTTCTCTTGTCTTCTCTGACCCCCCAATTCAAACATATTCATCAGGTTGCGGTTTTAATTCAGATGTGATGTGATGTGATGTGATGTGATGTGTGTGTGTGTGTGTGTGTGTGTGTATAGGGAGTTCGCAATGAAGATACTTCTTCAAACAAAATCAATCCGAAATTTATGTTTTTACAGGGATACTTGGGAGACTGAGTTACTCGCTCATGATCACAAAGCCAATGGATATCAGCGGTGAGACTCAGTCCAGCTGACCAATTAAAAACCCAGGAGATAAAGTATCTTCTGGTACTGCTTCTCCCGGTCTCTAAGTTTTCAAAACTGGTATATACACATTTCTGTGAGGAAAATGAGCCGAATTACATACACCTTAAGTTAGTTATATCCTGGCTAATGGTGATACAAACTTTATGTTAGGAAGTGTCAGCATTATTAATTATTTGAAGATAATTTAAAGAGGCAGACTAGTGTTGTGAGTCAAAGAGAGTTAAGACGACTCCAGTTTGGATCCTGCTTCTGGCACATATGGGCTGAAAGAACAAAGTCTTCAAGTTGAATTAGAGATAACACCTCTCTACATTGAAGGAGGAATCTGTTATTTGTCCTTAGTTCTTGTTTTTGAAGAGGATCAAAGACATCACAGGTTGCTCTCCTGACATGCTATGAATTGGATTTAAATGAGGCAGAGCTGCACAAAGTCATCAACTTCACTCTCTCCTTCAGCGCCATCAAAATCCTGTGGCAAGTTTCTACATAGGGAGTTCCCTATAGCAATGAAATCACAGGTCTAGAACCTTTCCTTCCCACAGACCTAAAGCACAATAAAGTAACCTCAATACATCATCAATATCCCTTTGCCTAAAATGAACCAATCAGCAAGTGCTCATTAAGCTCTTATAATGTACTATGTCAGGTGCTGGTGATACAAAGACCACTTTTCCAGCCTATATCTTGACTTTTAACTTTATGTTAAAGTTGGAATCTGCTCCCCTGGAGGTGGAGGGATTATGTGCCCAAACTTCAGCGTTTTCTTTTCAGGGCTAGTTCTGGAGGTCTGTAATTTTTCAGTTCTTTCAAGGTGGGATGATCTAAGGAGAGGAGTAGTCACTATTCTCCTGATCTCATCTGTGAGTGACCACAAGCACTTTTTTTCTGCATTGGAACTAGTGTGACCACAGTCCATGGTCCCTTGAGGAGCAGCTGATTCAGTCACTCCTAAGGTCATCTCTGGTTTTATCATCAAGAATGCTTGGAAGTCCTCTATTTCACTGAATGACCATTTTTTCCCCTGAAGTATTATACTCAGTTTTGCTGGGTAGGTAATTCTTGGCTTTAATCCTAATTTCTTTGACTTCTGGAATATCATATTCCAAGTCTTTTGATCTCTTAATGTAGAAGCTGCTAGATCTTGTGTTATCCTGATTGTATTTCCACAATACTCGAAATGTTTCTTTCTGGCTGCTTGTAATATTTTCTCCTTGACCTAGGAGCTTTGGAATTTGGCTACAATATTCCTAGGAGTGTTCATTTTGGGATCTCTTTCAGGGGATGTTTGGTGGAGTCTTTCAATATTTATTTTACCCTCTGGTTCTACAATATCAGGGCAGTTTTCCTTGATAATTTCATGAAAGATGATGTCTAGGCTCTTTTTTTTAAAATAAATTTATTTATTTAACTTTTTACATTCATTTTCACAAAATTTTGGGTTCCAAATTTTCTCCCCATTTCTCCCCTCCCCCACCCCAATACACCGAGCATTATAATTCCCCCTATCACCAATCTGCCTCTCTTCTATCATCCCTCCCTTCCCTTGTCCCCATCTTCTCTTATGTCCTGTAGGGCCAGATAATTTTCTAGTATTTCTTATTTCCTAGTAGCAAGAACAATACTCAACAGTTGTTCCTAAAACTTTGAATTCCAACTTCTCCCCATCCCTCCTTCCCCACCCATTTCCTTTGGGAAGGCAGGCAATTCAGTATAGGCCATATCTGTGTAGTTTTGCAAATGACTTCCATAATAGTTGTGTTGTGTAAGTAACTATAT